>LR738715.1:602121088-602132901 GCA_902687465.1 Secale cereale | reverse complement strand
GGTGGGGGTGGGGGCTCGTCCGATGGGAGCTCTTCTGGTGAGGGGGATGATGATGATGATGTGATTCCGCCGGCTCCGTCTGCTGGGCGGCGTAGCCCGGTTTCTACTGTTGGTGGTTCTTCCGGTCCTGCTGGGACGACCTCTCAGGTGGCGTCAGGGGGTGGGTTTGTGGCTGTGGCCGTCCCTCCCCCTGTTGCGACCCAGGTGGCTGACCCAGAGGTCGTGGAGGAGGACGTGGTGAGTGTGGGGATGGAGGTGCGCCCCTCGTCGTCGTCGCGCTCGCCGGGGGTGGTCTGCTACTCGCGTTCGCCGGGGTCCCCTCCCTTCCCTTGCCTTGGGGGCGCCGGACCTGGAGCCGCCTCCGCCCTTGGACCTGGCCGCTGTGACCCCTACCGCGGCCGGCTCCAAGCTTCGGGGTGGGTCCTCTCCGCTGGTGGCTGCGCGTCAGAGTGCGAGGCTCAGCCAGTCCCGGGTCCTCCTGGATGGCCATGTCTCGACGATCTCGGAGAAGGCCGCCATGCGGGCTGCAGCTCGCGACCTGTCCTCAGGTACCCCATCCATCCCCTCTGTTCCTTCTAGTTCTGGTTCTCAGTTTTCTGTGCTTGGTTTCGCTCCGCTGTCTCATCTGGCAGAGGTGGCCACCGATAGTGGCATTGTGTTTCGTGGCGAGAAAGGGCCCATTCCTGAGCAGATTTCTGCTATTTGCGCCAAGGAGAGGCTCGATGGGGTGTTGGCTGAAGCCCGTGCTTGTGCTGCGCGTGGTGAACCTAGCACCCCGGCGCACACTGACCCTGGTCATAGAGAGACCAGGGCTGGTGAGGCGCCCCCTATGGAGACTGGGGCGGAGACGCCTCTTGCAGTTCCCCCCCTCGGTGAGGGCTTTGCGAGGGCGCCCCCCACACGTCTCAACCCCACTGAACACCGGATAGAGGTGTGTGGGTCTAGTTCCAGGTCCGCTTTCCTCGGGCCGGAGGCTTCCGCCGCCCCCCCCTACACGGGGGCGACGTGGACGCTCAGTGAAGGCATCCCCCCGACCCGCGATTGACGGGCGGGCTAGCTCGGCCCCGCTTGCGGGGCCTAGGGATTCCACTGAGGCTATTAAATGAAGCTCCTATGTTGGAACATTAGGGGCTTCGGCCTCTCTGGCCGGCGGCGGCAGCTCATCGA
The DNA here is from genome assembly GCA_902687465.1 of Secale cereale. NCBI lineage: Eukaryota > Viridiplantae > Streptophyta > Magnoliopsida > Poales > Poaceae > Secale > Secale cereale. Next base: position 602,131,734 of record LR738715.1, on the reverse strand, counting down.
ATATTTGCGACAGGAAGAGATTGACATTGTGGGACTTCAGGAGACGATTCGTTAGAACTTTAGTATGCATGAGCTCCAGGGGCTCTCCCGCCACCAGTTTGCCTGGCAGTGGCTGCCCGCTACGGGTCAATATGGAGGCATCTTGCTCGGGGTCAGGGAGGATGCTTTCTCGGTCGACGATATGGACCGAGGGGAGTTCTTCCTGAGCATGTCTGTCACTGACCGACGAGTTCACTTCAGTTGGGAGGTTATTTTCGTTTATGGTCCTACGGACCATGCTCGCTCTGCCATATTCCTCGCTGAGCTTAAAAATAAGGTTGAGAGGTGCACCACCCCGGTCGTGGTGGCCGGGGACTTCAACCTCATTAGATGGGCTTCTGATAAAAGCTCGCCTAATGTTGATCGGGTCCGCATGCGTATATTTAACGACTGCATTGCGGACCTTGCGCTCCGTGAGATAGCCCGCGTAGGGGCTAGGTTCACGTGGACGAATAAGCAGGCGGACCCCATCCGGAGTGTTTTGGATCGGGTATTTGTGTCGGCTCAGTGGGAAGTGATGTTCCCATTGTGCTCTCTCAAGGCGGTCACTCGGATTGGCTCCGACCATACCCCCCTGCTTTTCTCGTCGGGCGATGTGTCTCCCCCTAGGACCCGTCGTTTCCGCTTTGAGACTTTTTGACTGGATCAGCCGGGCTTCTTTGAGTTGGTGCGCGACCGCTGGCTAGAGGCGGCCGCGTCCCCGCCCCGCGTGTTTTGTGCTGTGGATGTGTGGCATCACTGTGCTAAATTGTCTCGTCAGGCCATGAAGGGATGGGGGGCGAACCTTGGTGCTGAGCTGCGATCCCGTAAGGGGGCCCTGCTGGATAAGATTAAGGTTTTGGATGACCTTGTTGATAGGCAGGGCCTGTCTCCTGACGACCGGCTTAGGAGATACGGCCTCGAGGCCTCGCTCATGGACATCTACAAGAGCGAGGAGCTCTTCTGGCAGCGGCGTGGGGGCTTGAACTGGCTCCTTAAGGGGGATACGGACACTGCCTATTTTCAGGCGATTGCTAATGGACGCAGGAGAAAGTGTGCTATCCCTTTTCTCTGGGATGGGATGTCCTTCTGGAAATCCCAGAGGACATCTCCACCCATATTTACTCCTTTTATAAGGAGTTGTTCTCGGCTGAGCCGCGTGGAGGCGTCTCCCTCTGCGCTGACTTCTGGCCGCCTGCAGAGCAGGTCTCCGATGCGGAGAATGCGGAGCTTACTCTCCCTTTCTCTCCTGAGGAGGTGGGACGGGCGATTGCTTCTATTAAAGCCTGCTCGGCCCCGGGGCCGGATGGCCTTCCGGTAGTCTTCTTTCAGAAATTCTGGGAGATCTTGCGCCCGATCATTATGCCCATGTTCCACGAGTTTTATATTGGAACCTTGGACATGGCTAGGATTAACTACGGTGTCATATCCCTGATCCCCAAAGTAGTTGGGGCGACGGATATCCGCCAATTCCGACCGATCACGGTGATCAATGTGGTGCAACGAATCTTTGCAAAGGTTTGTGCCACTCGTTTATCACCGGTGGCGGAAAGGATTGCTCACCCCCTTCAGTCCGCCTTCCTGAAGGGCCGGTGGATCCATGATGGAATTCTTGCCCTTCACGAGATCGTTCACGAGGTGGCGTCGAAGGGGCTCAAGGGGGTTTTCCTCAAATTGGACTTCCAGAAGGCGTATGATCGTCTGGATTGGTCCTTTTTGAGGTTGGTGATGGAGCGACGAGGCTTCGACGTGAGGTGGTGTTCCTGGATCATGCAACTGGTTAGATCTGGGAACACTGCGATCAACATTAATGGTGAGGTGGGACCCTTTTTCCAGGCGTCCAGAGGAGTAAAGCAAGGGGACCCTGTTTCTCCCTTGCTTTTCAATCTCGCAGTTGATGCCCTTGCGGGCATCTTAGATAAGGCCAAGTTGGCCGGCCACCTTAAGGGTGTTGTTAGCCACCTCATCCCGGATGGGGGGGTTACTCACCTGCAGTATGCGGACGACACCATGATTATGGTGGAAGGCTCGGACTCTGACATTGTTAATCTTAAGTTCCTTTTGCTCTGCTTTGAGGAAATGTCTGGACTTAAGATTAACTTTGATAAGAGCGAGGTGGTGGTACTTGGCTATTCTGAGGCTGAGCAGCTTCGGATCGCAGATAATCTCAACTGTAGGTTGGCGTCATTCCCCATATCTTACTTGGGGATGCCCTTGGCCGAGTCCAGTATTACAGTGAGTGGGTACGATCCGCTAGTGGGGCGAGTAGCGTCCCGTGCGGAGCCCTGGTGCGGTAGGTTCACCTCTAAGGACAGCAAAACTATCCTCATTAGCTCTAACCTTGCCAGCCTCCCCATGTATATGATGGGGATGTACATCTTACCTGAAGGTGTACATAGCTCCTTCGACAAGGAGCTGACTAGGTTCTTTTGGCAGGCAGGGGACGGTCGGCCCAAGTACCACATGGTCAAGTGGGCTGACATCTGTTTGCCTAAGGACCGAGGTGGGTTGGGCATACCCGCATCCCGCCGGATGAACGTGGCGCTCATTCTACGTTGGGTTTGGCGGATCTTGCGGAGAGATGGGGGGCTGTGGTTGCAGCTGGTTGAGGCGAAATACTTGCAGGGCCAGCCCCTCTTGGCGTGTTCTCAGTCGGCTGGTTCTCAATTCTGGAAATCTATTCAGGCCATCAAGGAAGAGATTAGGTTGGGTGTGCGCTTCTCGGTTGGCAATGGGTCTGGGACCCAATTTTGGTTGGACCCCCTGGCTTCAGGGCGAGCTTCTCCGCCTGCGGTTCCCGCGTCTCTTTGCTATTTGTGCGGACCCGGGCATTCTAGTCTCTGAGGCGGCTCTGGAGGACGGATGGAACATTGCGTTCCGCCGCTCCTTCGGACCTGCTGAGGTGAGGGAATGGGCAGACCTGAGGGAAGTAGTCCCTCTTCCTCTGTCCCTGGACCTTGATTCGGTGTCGTGGAGCCTTTCGCCTTCGGGCGATTTCTCCGTTAGTTCGGCTTATCAGGCATTATGTAGGTTGCCGGTTCTACCGTGGCTATCCCCATTGTGGAAGGCACCGCTATCTTTGAAGATCAAGATTTTTGTTTGGCAGCTTCTTCGAGACCGTCTCCCTTCAGGGACCGAGGTGTTGAAGCGCCATGGTCCGGGCAATGGACTGTGCCCTTTGTGCCATGTCCCGGAAACGGGAACGCACATTCTTTTCTCGTGCATAGCAGCGTAGGCACTTTGGTGCTTTGTTCGTGAGGCTCTTGGGCCGGAGTGGGAGGCCACTGACCTCGCAGGGTTTCTGCAGGTTAGGGCCACCCAGGTTGGCCGTAAGCGCCGACTGTTCTGGCTTATCTTCGCGGCTATGATGTGGACTCTCTGGACTACCCGCAATAAGATGGTGATTGAGCGGGTGTTCCCGCGACGTGCTTCTGACTCGTTCTTCAAATTTCTTGCCTTCCTGCAGCACTGGCATCCGCTCGCTAGGCCGAGGGATCGTGATCGTCTTCAGCTTCTCTTGGACGCCCTGGTGTCTTCTGCGCGCCGACTCTCCGACCGCTCGTCTGCTACTTAGCTTGTCCCTGGAGGCCTTTGTTTTTTCCTTTCTTTTGGGCTTCTTTGTGCTGTGGCCCCAGTGTTTTCTTCTTTCTTGCTGACTGTACCTGAGATGTGGCTGTATGGACTTATACTTTATCTATAAAGCGGGGCGAAAGCCTATTTCGATAAAAATGAACTAATGTTGATCAATGACCTGGTCAGGAAAGCGTTCACTTAAGAGGCAATGACCCCCTTAGCCCCATGAAGCTCCGCCACTGCATAAAAGGCACTGCACTTACACAAATTAGTTAAACTGGATGCATCTAGTTTTTAATTGTTGATCTTCCCGGATTATGTTCGATCCGTGCACAATTCATAAATGATACTGCTGGAGTATCAATTAGTACGCAAGAGTTGAGTTGGTATATGGCATCGTTAGCACCAAATATGTTTTGGCAGCACTACCATGCCGACAAAGTCGGAATTCTGCTGAAAACGTTGTTTAGCGTCAAGTGGCCCAAGCCTGTCCAAAGGAGGCTCAGATAATTAGCTGACACCTAATCCTGACAGCATCCTGTGTTAACGATTCCCCACCACGTCACACGGTTGACCTTCTCTACCCCCTAGGCGGTCCATCTTATCTCTGTCACTGTGAAACAATCTAAAAACAATATGAGGACCAGTAACTAAGTAGCTCATCCCAGAAAACACACAGGTTGGTGCCCTAGATGCATGTTCGTAAACAACTGCAGCGAAAGTACAAACTGTAGGCTGTCGTTTTGTCTCATGCCGTGGCCACAACTACTGACCAAAGTCCTCTTTTGCCTTTGAGCAAATGCACCTCGGCGCTAAAGGTTACGGCCGGAATGTAATGGCTTGGAGCGTGGGAAAAGGGGTGATGGGATATGGACAACCGAGCCTTTACGAGTGGCTAGAGACAAATGTTCGAAATCTTTTGGGGAACGTATTGTCTGGTTCATCATGTGGTACTCGCTCCAAAGTCCTTGCTTGTTTTTTCCCCTCTTGATAGAAGAAGAATCATGCATGGTCCATCACAATGAAATGTTTGTATAACAGCTATTTTAGTTTATCGTTTGGACTTGAAAAATTCAGACGTACATAGAAAAGGATCATTAAATAATTTGAATATATTGTCATAATTACCCGAACACATCATTAGAAGTGAAGTAATTCTGTGAATATCATACGAAAACCAACATTCGATGAAAACTGGCGAAAACCACACGAAAAAGATGTTTTGAAGTTTTAAAAAAATCTCAAGAAATTACGGGATGCCAAGAGGGCGATGGTCTATTGCTGTGCGAAATCCAAGTTCAAACATATTACAGAATGTGAGCTATGAAAATGACATAATCAGCATTGAATAGTACCAAACAGTAATATAATGTCACTATTAGTGCTGAATTTGTTTTTTTCATAGCACACACCTCATAATGTGTTTCAGCTTGAAATTTTGCATGTCTATAAACACATCGCCCTCTTAACATCCTGTAATTTTTTCATATATTTTGAAACTCTTAAATATGGTTTCCACAAAGTTTTCATTGAATGTTGGCTTCCGTCGGAAATCCGTTGGCGAAAATATTTTTACAAATTCCAACAAAAGTTTGATGCGTTCTTTGTCACATCCAAATGCTACAGACAAATGTGTAGGCAAAAAGGTTAAACATTTTGGTCTGTGCAAAAAAAAAAAGACACACACACACACACACCAAATGTTATCCTAAATTTGTTTTTTTTTCATGGGGGAAACGCCGTTGCTCCCTTCCGCATGAAAATTTTCAAAGATGCTTGAGACACTAACACGAACATCTACAAAAAATTCAGATTTTTTAAAATATTTACTATATTTTTTGTTTACCATTCATGCAAGAGCACGCGCTCCCGGGAGCCAGAACGCCTTTCTTTGATGTTCTCCCAGATTACGTTTCTTTGCATTACTCTATGCATGCAAGGTTGCCACATCATCAATTCATGCATGTTAGTATAATTTTTTTTATCAGATATTGTATTGACAGTATAGGTGTTGGGCGATTGCAGTATACCTATGTATTTCATTCTTCACATTTTTTCTTAGGAATGATATTCTGCTAACTATATTTTTTTCTCTTTTTACATGCTTTGTATTTTTCATCCTTTTTAATCTTACGGTTGCTTTTCATTAGTTTTATATGCTTTTTAAGTAATTATTTATGTATTTATTTATGTTTTTTTAACAAGCTTCCCACAGCAAACGTTGGAACATATGCCCTCATGCATGCCAACGTTGTAGTTTCACTAGCTAGAAGATGAAGGGGGTGGAATGAATGAGCTGTAGCTCACCACTTCAGTAGGATTCTTTCAAAATTATTCTAAGGTCGCATGTCAGCTAGACGGTACGATTGCTGAGTAAATTATCCGTGTGCGCTCAACGAACACCTGCAATTGTCCCTTGTTGATCCATTTGCGACCTTCGAGGACTGCAGCACGCTGATTTTATAACTGTGGAATGGCTACTTAAACAATGCATAAACACATGCAGTACCGCATGGATCACTTGAAAGAATGCTGAAAGCATATGTCTCTGCAAGCGATTATTTGTTAATTGGTTAGGTATAATTCTGCGATCCTCCCTTCTTAGTTTTCAATACGAGGACACACCTGCTTCCGCAGACGACTGCATGCAGTTCCCCTAAAATAAAGTCGATTCGCCCATATACAGTCATGTTAGATTCCCCTACTGAGGATTTGACCGTGTAGCAAGAGTAAATTTCATTTTTTTTAACTTGTGTTTGTGGCAAATTATCATGTTTAGCAGTTTTTAATCCGGATTACCCTACTTAGCAAGTATTCCCGCTGTCCCAAAATAAGTGGCTCAAAAATGATTCAACTTTGTATTAACTTTAGTATAAAGTTGAGTCATTTATTTTGGGACGGAGGAAGTAGTATTTTATAAGATTTACCTCCCCTAGCAACATTTTTGCCAGTTTTCGCCTCATTCAGTGATCTATCAAGTGGGTCCCTGACGTTTGTTACACGTGGGGTGGCAATTTCCCACCGGTCATTATTTCCGCAAACCGGTCTAATGGCTTAGCCAAAACACGTTTTTCCTAATGGTCGGTTAGACTTTTTATTTGTACTAGTTTGCTGGTATATACCTTGTATTTGTACATGGTTTCACCCTATATATACACGACACGCCACCTCTAGAGGGTTCAACATTTTCCCTAAGAAAACCTAAGTCTAATATGTATCAAATTAGGTCAGTCTCCCACATCTTCAGCCGCCGCCACCACCTCTCTTCTCCGTCGTCTCCCGTTCTACATCAGGAGGCCAGATCTGAAGTCCGTTTGGGGCTCCGAAGAGGGGAATCTTCGATCTTCGTCATCACCAACCCTTCTCCACCGTCAATTCCATTATGCTCCCACCTGGGAGTGAGTAATTCCTTCGTAGGCTCGCTGGTCGGTTAGGAGTTGAATGAGATTCATCATGTAATCTAGTTAGTTTTGTTAGGGCTTGATCCTTAGTATCCACTATGTTTTGAGATTGATGTTGCTATGACTTTGCCATGCTTAATTCTTGTCACTTTGGGCCCGGGCGCCATGATTTCAGATCTGAACCGTTTATGTTATGGCCATTATATCTATGTTCTAGATCCGATCTTGCAAGTTATAGTCACCTACTACGTGTTATGATCCGGCAACCCCGGAGTGACAACAGTCGGGACCACTCCCGATGATGACCGTAGTTTGAGGAGTTCATGTATTCACCGTGGGATAATGCTTTGTTCTGATTCTCTATTAAAAGGAGGCCTTAATATCCCTTGGTTTTCAATAGGACCCCGCTGCCACAGCAGGGTAGGATAAAAGATGTCATGCAAGTTCTTTCCATAAGCACGTATGACTATTTACGGAATACATGCCTACATTTTATTTATGAATCGGAGCTAGTGCCGTATCGCCCTAGGTTATAACTGTCACATGATGAATATCATCCTAAAAATCATCGATCCAATGCCTACGAATTTCTCTTATATTGTTCTTGCTAAGTTACTACTGCTGTTGTTTCTGTTTCACTTGCTACAAAATTACTGCTATCACTGTTACCGTTACTATTGCTGCCTCCACTACTATCAACACTATCATATTACTTTGCTACTGATCACTTTGCTGCATATAATGAATCTCTAGGTGTAGCTGAATTAACAACTCAATTGCTAATACTTACAAATATTCTTTGTCTTCTCTTGTGTCGAATCTATAAATTTGGGTTTAATACTGTACCCTCGAAAACTGTTACGACCCTCTATACTTCTAGGTTATCATATAGCCTCGTATTTCTTCTCCGATATTTAGGTTTTGTTTGGCCAACTTGATCTATTTATCTTGCAATGGGAAAATGTGCTTTGTAATAGGTTCGATCTTGCGGTGTCCTTTCCCAGTGACAGAAGGGGCAGCAAGGCACGCATGTATCGTTGCTATTAAGGATAAAAAGATGGGGTCTATTCCTACATGAATAGATCGTGTCTACATCATGTCATCGTTCTTATTGCATTACTCCATTTTTCCATGAACTTAATACACTAGATGCAAGCTGGATAGCGGTCGATGTGTGGAGTAATAGTAGTAGATGCAGACATGAGTTGGTATACTAGTCTTGGACATGATGCCTATATACATTATCATTGTCTTGGATATACTAGTAGAAAACGGGCCTATTGTCCCGGTTCGTAAGGGCCTTTTGTGCCGGTTCTTGAACCGGGACTAAAGGGTCGGTACTAAAGCCCTAGCCCTTTAGTCCCGGTTCAAACAAGAACCGGGACAGATGGGCCTCCACGTGGACCGTGCGCGGAGCCCACGCAGGAGGGCCTTTGGTCCCGATTGGTGGCACCAACCGGACCAATAGGCATCTGATACGTCCAAAACGTATCTATAATTTCTGCTTGCTCCATGCTTCTTTTGTGTGATATTGCTATGATATTGATGCACTTCCATGCACTTTTGATCATATTTGGACTAACCTATTAACTCAGTGCACCACAGTGCCAGTTCCTGTTTTCTGCTGTTTTTCTATTTCAGGTTTCCCCCATATTAAACGTGCTCCAAAAATTCCAGGAAAAATATAGCAAAAATCAGCGTACAGGAAGCTTCGCGAAGAACCAAAGATGGGCCAGAGGGGAGCCAGGGGAGGCCCAGGCGGCCACCTGGCGTGGCCCCACTCCTGGCCGCGCCAGGGGGGCGCCTGGGGCCCTTGCTCCGCCTCTGGCTGCCCCCTTCGCATATATATCCCTCTCGTCCTGAAACCCTCGAGGACAGAACCCTTTTTCGTGATCTCGCCTCTGTTCCGCCGCCGCAGCGCTTCCAAGATCAGGAGCATCAGGAGAACTCTTCCCGGCACCCTGCCGAAGGGGAGAACCACCACCGGGAGCTTCTCCACCACCATGGACGCTTCTCGGATGAGTCGTGAGTAGTCCACCTTGGACCATGGGTCCATGATCAGTAGCTATGTGATGTTCTCCTCCCCTCTTTGCTCTTCATGGTTTAGACCTCGCGAGCTGCCCTACATGATCGAGGCACATATGTAATCTTTCTGCTGTTGCTTTGCTGAGTTTGCCGGGATCTGATGGATTATGAGACTATGTTCAGATTGTGTTTGAGTAATATATTTGATTCACCTCTTTTATATCTTTGTTCTTGAGTAATTCTTGCATGTTCTCCGTTGCTGTTTATTGCTTTGGCTAAGTAGTAGGTAGTAACTCCAAGAGGGAGCGTTATGCTTGATTGTGGGTTCATGCCCCCTGATGACTAGCTTGAGTGACAGAAACATGAGTCTAGGGGATGTGCTGTTGCCACAAGGGAGAAAACAACGGTGCTTGTACTTGCGGGTGCAAGGATTGTTTACTTTACGCAAAGTTCTTTTAATGCAATTGTCTGTTGCTTTGAGTTTACACTTTGGGTGGGATTCGTAACTTAATACCAGCGAGATGTTCTGGATAGATATCTCAAGGTGGATGATTAGTAGTAGATGCAGATGGATTTCGGTCTACTTGCCTCGGCGTACCGCCCATGCTTTTGAGCCTCTACTTTTCTTTGCAGCATAGTTAGCATTGGTTTGCGCACATAATCCTATCAATTGCCCAGCTGTAATTTGTTTACCTCGCTTTGCTGTTTTATCGTCTTTTGGGAGAGAGACATCACTAGTGAACATCATGGGACCCCGGTCCATATTACCACCGCTGATCACACCCTCTATTTACTTCCTGTTTTTATTTCCTAGTTGCAATCATAGCTATCATTATTATCTCTTGTGTTTGATCCTTTGTAAACAACAAGGCCGGAGGGATTGACAACCTCTCTGTACTCGTTGGGAGCAAAGTTATCTGTATCTGTGTGCAGGTCCCGTCAACCGCTAAGTTTCTGGCGCCGTTGACATCTACTTGTCGACCATCGGAGTCTCACGGGATTCGATCCTTGGTATCTTTGCCAAGGGAAATTTGCCGCTACGCTACATCTCAACCTTCCACTTGGGGTAACCAACGAGGGGCGAGAAGCCATCAGCATCCACGCGTCAGCATTTCTGTGGATGGGTTTTTTTTAAAGGGGGGGGGGTTGGGGGTTTTGGGGGGGTTAATTTAGGTGTTTCATATATTGTGTTAGCTAGCTAATTAATAGAGAGAAGTGTCCTCTCATATGTCCGTGCTTGGTCGACGCTACGTACTATACATACGTATAGAGAGGACTGGACACGCTAGCTAGCTAGTAAGCAAACGAAGGAAACAGAAGATCGTCATCAACATATATATGCATACAGAGAGAAGTGATATCGACCACCTCTCCTTCTCCGAGAGATTGGTCGAACAACAAGTTATCGTATATCTATCCGACACTACTGGATACATACATACAATAATTATCTCTTACAAATATAATCTCCTATCATACGGACGCATGGTCCACATAGTATTCTCCGTCTTCAGCGATCACGTGGTCAAGGAAGAATGCCGCCAATTCCTCTTGAATTGCTCGCAGACGATCTGGTGGTAGGAGTTCATTCCGCATCCGAAAGATCTAATTTGAAGAAGGGGGTCAATA
>LR738715.1:602083510-602102219 GCA_902687465.1 Secale cereale | reverse complement strand
AGGGTGCCTGGAGCCCTGGTGCCCCCCCCGGCTGTACTTCGGGCACACGGTAGCTTCTGGAACGCTGATTTTTTATATAATTTTTCTGGATTTTTCCTCGCAGTTCTCGTAATGTGAAAACCTGAAATACAAAAAGAGCCGAAAACAGAAACTGGCACTGGGGTGCACTGAGTTAATAGGTTAGTCCAAATATGATCAAAAGTGTATGGAAGTGTATAAATATCATAGCAATGTCACCCAAAAGAGGCATGGAGCAAGCAGAAATTATAGATACGTTTTGGACGTATCAACATCCCCAAGCTTAATTCCTGCTCGTCCTTGAGTAGGTAAATGATAACAAGAATAATTTCTGTGTGACATGCTATTAACCATATAGGACTTTTCATAGTCATATGACAAAAGCTTACTGAGACAATGAATCTATAGTAATTAAGTTGCGTCATGAGAAAATCACAAAGAACTGAAAGTTTTAAAATATGATACTGAAACATCAAAAAGATTTGCAATGAGCATGATGTGCAAATATGATAAAGTGATATCTCGCTTGCCCCCTTTAGTGAAGCAAAACATAAATGCAGGGGCACCTCCAAGGTTTAAGTGATGACTAGATACAATGATTTCAAAATAAACGATATCACAGTCATGCAAAAGACAATGCTACTTTGGGACAATGCACATTACACTCAGAATGACAATCATGCTCTCAGTAGTTGGTGCTTAAAAAGAAGGTGGAGACTCTCGAACCGTGGCTTTTGTTGGCAAGGTTGAAAACCCGTAATCGGAAACAAAGACAAAACATGTACCAGAGCTCTTGGTTTTAAAACAGAGGTAATAATTTTTTTTAGATCATGCATGTTTCATCAACGAATGCTAGCAGATAACTCAATCACTTCTTGAGATGGACAAGTTTCGAGGAACGGCTCCCGAATTAGGACGATCACATCCTCCTAATCTCCTTTGCTTATCACTGCCAAAGTTTTCTGATTTCTCATGAACAAAGCGTGAAGGAGGGTTTGTTTGTTATATTATCTTTTTGAGCCGGGCGCACTCAATGCCAGTTCCTTCTCGTATTATGGGTTTGCACATTATACATGCAATCCCGGGGTGAAGCTTGTCCAACTTAAAAAGATCATGAATTAACTACTACTTCCTCATGGACTTACAACAGAGGCACAAAATAAGAATGCTTTTTCTTTGAATAATTTCGAGATGGCACATGCAAGTCTCCGTTAGGAATGGCAGGTAAATACCATGTAGGAAGGTATGGTGGACTCATATGGCATAACTGGATTAAAGGAATGTGGATGCACAAGCAGTCAGTCCGCTTAGTACAGGCGAAGGTTAGCAAAAGACTGGGAGCGACCAACTAAGAGAGCAATGACGGTCATAATCATGCAGAGCGACAAAGCAACATTGAATCAGGCATGGAAGTTATATCGCTACTCAGAAATAAAAGATCATCAAGGCTTGACAGACTTTCTTTACAGTCTTAAATATGCGTGAGCATACGCCAAGTAAATCAAAATAAACTCTTGAAGGAAGATATTACTAAACCATACCACATCATAGGCAAACAAATCATGTTGGTACTCCAATAACACATTGGGAATCCCCCAGCTATTTGAGACTGACCATAAGAAAACCTGAACTACTAAGCGCCATTATGCACGTAGCATCTTTATCATAGACATATCAACCAATGCAACGGAAGCAAACTCTCTTAATAAGGTGAGCATGGTAACTAAAGAGAGTTCAAGCAACCAACTAAACAAAAGCTCTTTAAAAAGATAAGCATGAAAACTGAGAGCTGAACATGATAGTAGCTATTAAAAGACAAAGAACACACACAGCAAGGATAGACATGAAAATTCTATGTTATGTTCTAGGTAGAAGTGGAGCGTGTTTCTCTCCCACATAAAGAAAGCTGAGTTCCGACTCGTTATGAAAAGCTAAAGAAAACTAAAAACAAGACGCTCCAAGCATAGCACATAACACATGAAGTGATTAAAATATAGTGGAACGAAAGACGAACTGATAATGTTGATGGAGAAGGGGATGCACGGGGGCATCCCCAAGCTTAGACGCTTGAGTCTCCTTGAATATTTCTTGGGGGTGCACGGGGGCATCCCCAAGCTTGAGCGTTTGACACTCCTGAATCTTTTTATCATCTTCTCTCGCACACTTGAAAACTCCCTTCATACATAACTCATCATAATCTGATTAGCGAGGTTAGTACCCATAATAAAATAATTGTACCTTGCTGGAAATAAAGATATTATTGAAGTTCTACTGTTTCTCAAGATTGCCAAAAGGTTTTTGCAAAGAAAAAGCAAGCTCTAGGTTTGCAAAATGAAGGAAAGGCAAAACATGACAGAATCTGTGAAAAACAGAACAGCAGGTAGTAAATGATTTGTTCGGGGCACTTCTGCAACTCTAATAAAAAAACTCAGAACATACGCACGAAAGACAATTATATAGAGCACGCTGTCGAAAAAATTCAGACCAAAAAGATGATCTGGTGATTTTAGACGAATTTTTCTATCCAAGGACAGAATCTGTTTCCTGGACAGCACCTCACAACTTTTGAACTTTCTAGCAATCAGAGGCTACACTTGGCACAAAATTGAAAAGCAAAGATACAATGATGATGCTACATTAGTAAACAACATCAAGACACAACAAAAGCAAAATAAAAATTTATTCATTGGGCTGCATCCCAAAAGCGCTTTCTTTTATGCCTTTAAGCTAGGCATAATGCATATAAATCAAGTTTTATCAAGAGTAAAAGAATAGCTAGCCCGTATAACGGACTCAAAAGGTAACTTGATCTTCTTTCGAGGGAAGTCTTCCATCCCTTTCTTGAGAGGAAACTGAAATTTTATATTACCCTCTTTCATGTCAATGATAGCACCAACGGTGCGCAAAAAGGGACATCCCAAAATAATTGGACAAGAAGGATCAAATTCAATATCCATAATAGTGAAATCAACGGGAACATAATTATCATTGACAACGATAAGAACATCGTCGATCCTCCCCAAAGGTTTCTTTATGGAAGAATCAACGAGACGAACACCAAAAGAACAAGAATCAAAAGGTTTCAATTTAAGCATATCATATATTCTTTTGGGCATAACAGAGGTACTAGCTCCAACATCACATAATGCATAGCAAGAGAAGTCATTCATTTTAATTTTTATCATAGGATCCCAACCATCTTCTAGCTTTCTAGGTATGGAGGCTTCTACTCTAAGTTTCTCCTCCCTAGCTTTGATAAAAGCATTAGTGATATGCTCTGTGAAGGCAAGATTAAGCGTGCTAGTGCGGGGATCTCTAGACATCTTGTGAAGGAAATCAATAACTTCGGTAAGAGTGCAATTATCAAAATCAAGGTCACTAGCATCAAGTAAAGTGGTAGTGGTGTCCTTTAGGTTCACTTGTTTGGTAGTTTCTATAGTCATAGCATCACCATTAATAGGTCCAATGGGACCAGGAGTGCATTGGGTGCTAAGAGTTTGGATATCCTCAACAACTTGGATAGTAGCAACAGTGTGGTGGGTAGGAAGGCTCTTAATTCTATCTTCTTCCTCCCTTTCTCTAGCCCATCTCTCTTTAAGTTTAGCCATCATCCTAATATTTTCATTAATTCGCACTTGAATATCATTAATAGGAGTGACCTTCCTCTCCTCAAGAGGAGAAGTTCTAATTTTAAGCAATTCTACCTCATTGGCTAAATTGTCTACCTTTGAAGAGAGATCACCTAGTTGGTTTAGTTTTTCTTCTACACTATTATTAAAGGCTTTTTGGGTAGTGATGAAATCTTTAAGCATAATCTCTAGTTCAGTAGTGGAGTTCTTGGTGCTAGGATAAGCATTGTTGTTCCCATAAGAATTAGAGGGGAACGGTCTAGGATTGCTACCAAAATTACTCTTATAAGCATTGTTATTAAAATTGTTTCTAGAGATAAAGTTCACATCTACTTGCTCTTGAGCAATCAAAGAATTTAAAGGAACATCACGAGGATCAATAGAAGATTGCTTCGAAAGTAGAGACATGATCAAGTCAACTTTTTCATTTAGGGAGGAAATCTCCTCGACAGAGTTTACCTTCCTACCTGTTGGAGCGCGTTCGGTGTGCCATTGGGAATAGTTGGTCATCATCTCATCGAGAAGCTTTGTGGCAGCACCAAGTGTAGTTGACATAAAGGTTCCTCCCACGGCCGAATCTAACAAGTTCTGCGAGGTAAAGTTCAAGCCTGCATAAAAAGTTTGGATAACCATCCAAGTAGTCAAACCATGAGTAGGGCAGTTCTTGATAAGAGATTTCATACGTTCCCAAGCTTGGGCAACGTGTTCATTATCCAATTGTTTAAAATTCATTATGTTACTTCTTAGTTGGATAATTTTAGCAGGTGGATAGTATTTTCCAATAAAAGCATCTTTGCACTTGTCCCATGCATCTATGTTGTTTCTAGGCAAAGACTGAAACCTAATTTTAGCTCCTCCTCTCAAAGAGAAAGGAAAAAGCTTAAGCTTAACAATATTACCATCTACTTCTCGGTACTTTTGCATATCACAAAGTTCAACAAAGTTGTTTAAGTGTAAAGCAGCATCATCTACAGCACCGGAGAATTGATCTTTCATGACTAAGTTCAGTAAAGCAGGTTTAATTTCGTATGAAGGTGCTGAAGTGGCATGTGTACTGATAGGTGTGCAGATAAAGTCATCGTTGTTGTGACTAGTGAAGTCACACAACTTGGTGTTCTCGGTGGAACCCATAGTAGCAAGCAAGCAAGATAACTATTTTTGTGATTTTCGATAAAAGATACTAAAGCAAAAACTGAAAGGTAAACTAACTAGACTAAAAACAAAGGTAAAAGATAGCGTGCAACTCCCCTATCCTGAAGAGTGGAGTCCCCGGCAACGGCGCCAGAAATTGCTTTGCTAGGCTTCTCGCCCCTCGTTGGTTACCCCAAGTGGAAGGTTAGAGATGCAGTGTAGCAGAAGATTTTCCTTGGCAATACCAAGGATCGATTTCCCCGAGACTCCTAGTTTCAACAAGAAGGTGTCAACTGCTAACGGCGCCAGATATTAGCAATCAACGTGGACCTGCACACAGATACAAATAACTTTCCTCCCAACGAGTACAGAGAGGTTGTCAATCCCTCCGGCCTTGTAGTTTACAAAGGATCAAACGCAAGTGATAATAGTGATAGGTATAATTGCAATAGTAAGTAAAAAGCGGAAAAGTAAATAGCGGATGTGATCAATGATGGTAATATGGACCGGAGTCTCATGATGTTCACTAGTGATGTCTCTCTCCCAAAAGACGATAAAACTCCTATGTGAGGTAAACGAATTACAGCTGGGCAATTGACAAAACCATGAACGCAAACCAATGCTGACTACATTGCAAGAAAGGTTGAGGTTCAAAGCATGGGCGGTATGCCGAGGTAAGTAGACCGAAATCCATCTGCATCTACTACTAATCATCCACCTTGAGATATCTATCCAGAACATCTCGCTGGTATTAAGTTGTGAGTCCCACCCATAGTGTAAACTCAAAGCAACAGACAACTGCATTAAAAGAACTTTGCGTAAAGTAAACAATCCTTGCACCCGCGGGCACAAGCACCGTTGTTTTCCCCCTTGTGGCAACAACACATCCCCTAGACTCATGTTTCTGTCACTCAAGCTAGTCATCGAGGGGCATGAACCCACAATCAAGCATAACGTTCCCTCTTGGAGTCACTACCTACTACTTAGACAAAGCAATAAGTAACAACGGAGAACATGCAAGAAATACTTACGAACATAAATATAAAAGAGGTGAATCAAATATATTACTCAAACACAATATGAACATAATCTCATAATCCATCGGATCCCAGCAAACTCATCATAGCAACAGCATAAGGATTACATATGTGCCTCGATCATGTAGGGAAGCTCATGAGGACTAATTAGTGAAGCACAAGAACGGGAGGAGAACATCACATAGCTACTGGTCATGGACCCATGGTCCAAGGGAGACTACTCACAACTCATCCGAGAAGCGTCCATGGTGGTGGAGAAGCTCCCGGTGGTGATCCTCCCCTCCGAAAGGGTGCCGGGAAGAGTTCTCCTGGTGCTCCCGATCTTGGAAGCGGCGGCGGCGGCGGAACACAGATGAGATCGCGAAAAAGAGTTCCCGTCTCGAGGGTTTCGGGAGACGCTTTAAATATATGCCAACGGGGGGCATCAGCGGAGCCTCGGGGGGCCCAGGCGCCCCCCCGGCGCGGCCCAGGGGGGGCGCCGCCAGGGCACCTGGAGCCCTGGTGGCCCCCCCGGCTGTACTTCGGGCGCACGGTAGCTTCTGGAACGCTGATTTTTTATATAATTTTTCTGGATTTTTCCTGGCAGTTCTCGTAATGTGAAAACCTGAAATACAAAAACAGCCGAAAACATAAACTGGCACTGGGGTGCACTGAGTTAATAGGTTAGTCCAAATATGATCAAAAGTGTATGGAAGTGTATAAATATCATAGCAATGTCACCCAAAAGAGGCATGGAGCAAGCAGAAATTATAGATACGTTTTGGACGTATCAGTGACCATAGATGAACCTAGATGCACGTCCACCACCAAGTCTTTGCTTCCGGTCATATGATTTGTGGCTCCACTATCGAGCAACCATGATCCTCCACCGGAAGCAAACTCCTACAAGAGATCAATGCTTGGATTTAGGTACCCATTTGGTAATGGGTCCTTTGAGGTTAGTAACAAGGGTCTTAGGAACCCAAATAGACCATTCAATGTACTCATAAGAAGAACCAACAAATTTAGGAAACACATGACCATCACTAGCACGACATAAAACATATGAAGGATTAAAGTCGCCGGCCATGTTTGATGGTACGGTGGGTTTTTCTTGACACCACCACCTTTCACAATTTTCTTCTTCTTAGAGGCACCCTCTCCCTCTTTCACTAAAGTTTGTCGGAGAGGGGGAGGTAGCTTGGTCTTGTCATTCTTCTTCTTCTTGGGCTTAGGAACAAACCCAATTCCGTCCTTTGCCACAACCTCCTTTTGATTGCTCAAAAGGTTGTTGAGGTTCTTCTCACCTTGTATGCATGTCACAAGGCCTTTCCCAAGTTGCTCCTTCAACTTGGCATTTTCTTCAACAAGATGCACATGCTCGCAACATGGGTTGGTAGCATTTGCATTATCAATTAATACCATGCGAGGAAAGATAGCCTTTTCCTTGGTTAGCGAAACTTGGAGTTGATCATGAGACTCCTTGAGAGATGCATGCATACCTTTCAAGGCCTTGTGAGCCTTGTCGAGTATAACAAACTCCTCCTTGAGTTTAGCATGGTCAACCTCAAGTTTTGCCTTCTCGGAATTAAGCATACGAGAGACAACTAAAGCATGATCGAGATCTTTCTTTAATTTAGCATCATCATCGTTGTGTGACTCCTCAAGAGCCAAACGAAGACCACGCTCTTCCTCTAGGGCGTTTGAGAGATCCGATATCTCATCGGCATAGTCTCGACTATGTCCTTCCATTTTAGCAATGTTCTCCTCGTGAGCCTCGATCATGTCATTGGCCTCACCGAGTTGTTCCAAGAGAGCAACAAAGTGCTTCTTGGGTTTGCCCTTAAGTTTGCTCATGAACAACTCAAATTCATTCTCTCCCTCCTTTGTTCCCTCACTCTCATCAATACAATCCGTCAATGAAGGATTAGAAGGGATGGTAGTATTGATGTTTGGGGTTACCTTGTTGGTGGCCTTGGCCATGAGACACTTGGCGGTGATGTTCTCATTAGGCGAGTTGAAGAGAGATGAGCGCGGAGTAGTAGCAATAGCAATTGTGGCCATGGTGACCACCTCATCATCTTCATCATTATCATCATCCTCAACATATTCTTCTTGGGCCACCAACCCTTTAGGAGGGGTCTTCTTGTTGAAGTTGTTCTTGTTGGGATAAGACTTGGCCTTGTCCTTCCGGATAAGCTTGCCTCCAAAGTCTTCTCTTTTCTCATAAGGGCAATCTACAACAAAGTGGCTTACATTCCCATAGTTGAAGCAAGTCCTCACTCGTTGCTTGCCCTTGTTGCCACTTGAGTTGTTCTTGTTGAAGTTGGGTCTTGTGTTCTTCTTGTTGCCCCAAAATTACTGTGAAGCAAGAGCCATGTGTTCATGATAGGCATATTTGGTGTCCTCGGGGCTACTCTCATCATCATCCTCCTCCTCCTCTTCTTCCACACAAGCCTTGGCCTTCAAGGCAAGGTTAGGCTTCTTTGATCATTGAGCTCTTAAGACTGCATTGTCGGCGGTCTTGTCCAAGATCCTCATGGAAACGAACTCATCCAACACTTCATTTGATGAAAAGTGGTGGAAGTCCGGTCTTTGACGGATGACAGAGGACATGGCCTTATGATAGGGCATCATGGCCTTGAGAAACTTGCGCTTGATCCAATTGTCATCCGTATCCTTGCTCCCATGATCTCGAAGAGAGACCGCAAGAGTGGTTAATCTCTGATAAAGTTCATGAGGATCCTCTTCTTCGATCATAGCAAACTCATCGTTTTCATCTTACACAACTTCATAGTTTGAGCGTTGAATGCTAGCGCTCCCCTTGTACATAGTGCCAACATGCTCCCAAGCTTCCTTGGCCACAGTGAAGGGTCGAAGATGTGCAATGTCTTCGGGAGGAATAGCATCTTGAAGTATGCAAAGAACGGACTCGTTGAATTGATGATCTGCAGTTTCCCTTGGATTCATGTTGTCGGGATCACGTGGATAAAAACCTTGCTCAATGATTCTCCAAAGATTAGTAGAGCAATGATTTAAATGACATTTGAAGCGAAACATCCAAGTAGCAAAATCAGAATTTTTATAAATTTAAATGCGGTGTGGGAAGGGGTCCTCCATAGTGAGTAGGAGGAGCAGCGTGGGCTAAGATCCCACTCCCATTCTTAGTAACCGGGGCTTGTTCACTACTAGCTTCTCCCTTGTCGGGAGTAGCCTCCGACACGTTGGTAGCGGGACGAACCACTTCCAACGGTGTGGTGGATAATTTAAGCCCCTCAAGCAAATATTTAAACATGCCTTTGACCTCGGTCGCTAGTGATTCTTTCAATGTGGTCATAGCCACATTGAACTCCTCACGAGAGACCGAGGCTCCCCCATCAGAAGTAGGCAAGGACGGAGTTCCACCGGAATGTCCCTCCGTCTTGACTACGTTGTCACCCATACTCTTTGAACGGTAAAGTCCTTAAAAAGAGACGAGGCTCTGATACCAATTGAAAGGATCGATATGGTTGACTAGAGGGGGGGGGTGAATAGGCAACTAACAATTTTTAGCTTTTCTCAACCACTTTAAATTAAGCGTCAAAGTAAGTTGTCTAGATAAGCTACTAAGATGACAACTAATAGGAAGTAAAGATAACAACCTCACAAGCAAGCTATATAAGATAAACAAGTAAAGCTTGCACGAGTAAAGGGAAGAAATAACCACAAGTGGAACCGGTGAAGACGAGGATGTGTTGCCGAAGTTCCTTCCCTTTGAGGGGAAGTACGTCTCCGTTGGAGCGGTGTGGAGGCACAATGCTCCCCAAGAAGCCACTAGGGCCACCGTATTATCCTCACGCCCTCACACAATGCAAGGTGCCGTGATTCCACTAGTGGTGCCCTTGAAGGCGACAACCGAACCTTTACAAACAAGGTTGGGGCTATCTCCACAACTGAATTGGAGGCTCCCAACGACACCACGAAGCTTCACCACAATGGAATATGGCTTCGAGGTGACCTCAACCGTCTAGGGTGCTCAAACACCCAAGAGTAACATGATCCGCAAGGATTAGTGGGGGGAATCAAATATCTCTTGGTGGAAGTGTAGATCGATGCCTTCTCAAGCAATCTCGAGGAAATCAACAAGTTTGATTGGCTAGGGAGAGAGATCGGGCGGAAATGAAGCTTTGAGCAACAATGGTGCTTTGGGGTGGAAGAGGTGAGTCTTCTTGGAGAAAAAGACTCCCTATATATAGTGGGAGAATAAATCCAACCGTTATCCCACATTTCTGCCCGCAGAGCGCTGTACTACCACACGTAAGTTGCGGTACTACCGCTTGGCCAGCGGTACTACT
This sequence comes from Secale cereale, assembly GCA_902687465.1. NCBI lineage: Eukaryota > Viridiplantae > Streptophyta > Magnoliopsida > Poales > Poaceae > Secale > Secale cereale. The sequence continues at coordinate 602,092,091 of LR738715.1, read as the reverse complement.
GCTCTGGGTGCGGTACTACCGCTGGAGCAGTACTAGCCTAGAATGCACTCTGTCGCGAAGGCTCACGGGCGGTAGTACTGCCTGAGCGGTACTACCGCAAGGCAGAGACAAGCAGGCTGAGGACAAGCACGGATGAAATAAAATACATCTGTAGCTACATCCGCAGAAATACGGTAGTAGCAAAAACACGGCACGGTACTACCGCTTGTCTCAGGCGGTACTACCGCGTAGGATGCGGAAGTAAAAAATTACTTCCGCACCTACTACCGTACTAGGTGCAGTGCCGGGCCAGATACACGGTACTACCATCCTCGTGATGCGGTACTACCACTGGTGCGGTACTACCGCTTCCTAAGGCGGTACTACCGTGTGGCTGTGTGGTACTACCGCTTACCGTGAGCGGTACTACCGCCTGCCAGGCAGTTGTACTAGTAGGAAGCCATGGTTTGTACTTACGAGGAGAACGGTCGGAGCTCCAGAGAAGCAAAGGAAAGGTGGTGCGAGGGTATAGATGTGTACGTGTTGATTCCACCCAAACTTTTCCGAAGCGGACCCCCTCTTAATAGTACGGCTTTCCTATTACTCAAGACCACCGAAAAAGAGCAAAAAGGAAACACCGTCTTCCATAGATTCCGAGGGGCACACAATCGTCTTGTGCCTAGGCGAGATATATCTGAAAGAGCTTAGAGCACACGATTAGTCCGCAAATGCATTGTCATCAATCGCCAAAACTACTTAGGGAGAAATATGCCCTTACAACTGCTCTGGTTGCTTCGACAATTTCCACATGATGATGAGGGGTAAAAGAGGGTTTGATGCCTAGCACAACTCAAACATATGCGCCGACGAGCACTGCTCACACACTACCTGGGGGCTCTCAGCGAGTTGAATACCCTTGTAGTGAACATGGCTGGGAAGCCCGGTGTATACACCTAAAACCCCGGATTAACCTGCCTACATCCAGTAAATCACGCCGTCCAGGTAAACCTGGTATGACCCGTCGAACCTATCACAAGTCAATCTTTCGGGACCCTGAACTTGGTCACATTAAATTGACGATCATCAAGTGATTACCCAAGCCAAAATCTTTATGAGATTTTGAAACATTGGGTAGCTGTTGACATTGATGATTTGGTTAAAGATTGCGGATCATCTTGACAGGCTTTGCTAAAATGGTTAATGACAGTAGCCTGGCAACTCATAAAAAGCCTCGAATTTGGAGCCTGGCAACTCGTAAAAAGCCTCGACTACATGGTCTTATTTGCCCAAAACACTTTATTTTTCATTTTTTATGTTTTCACAAATCTTTATCTTCAAGGTCATTGGTTTTTAACCAAGTCCATTGATTCAAGACCGGACAACTAGAAGGTTGTACATATGTCTACAGAGCTAAAGTCTGGGTCATGAACACCAGCACTAGTTAAATCGGCATTCATCGTAACCCGGATCGGCCTTCATGCTAAGACGACAAGAGAGCCAAGGGAGTCATCAGCACTCGCGCCTTGGATTATTCCTACCGGGTCAAGGTTTACAGATGCACTTAATCACAGGTATGATATATGTTTGTATTTCATATACAGTTCAAGTTATTTACTTAGAACATATGACAGGGCAGTATAACCAGTCCGGTGGTAAACCGCCAGGACATCTTTTAGCGTTGTTCATGCAGACATAGGTAATATAAACTGTTAAAGCATTGCAAACATGAGATAATTGGGGAATTGCCAATCAAAGTAATACCATGAAGGATAACAGTGGGACAAAGACAGTATCTCAACTATTCCATTACAAGGCACTTGCAGGCCCAAAAGAATATCAGTTTCTCGCAAAGTATTCAGCACATAAAGATTAAACCGGAACCGGTTTAGGATTCTTCTTCGACTCGCTGTGAAGACCGAGGGTCAGCTTACTCCGGATCTTCTTCGGCTTCTGGCAGCAACTGGAAATCAAGAGTGCTCCAGTCAATCTTGGCAAGGGCGCGAAAATATACTTCATCGTTTATGAGTTCTGACGGGTCAATGTCAGGAGCGAAGGTATGCTTACGAACGGGTGGGATCAGATTTTCGGTGTCATAAATCGGCCGCTCCACCCGCGCATTCTCTAGATCATAACCCGGATGATACCTTGTTAAGTCCGCTTCATCAGCAAGCTTACTAGCAAGAGGGCGCATATCTTTGGTTAAAGCACGAAGATCCTCCGCAGAAAAGGCTGACCCATATTCTTTCATGCTGGGATAACCATTCATGGCCTCCACCGGATCAAAATCGAGAACCCATGGCTTGGCCCGGGTTAACGCCGTGAGAGAGCCAGCTCTTGCAGCAGATTTCTTCACTTCAACAAGTGGAGCAGGCAAGATAGATAATTTCTCCAGAGTACCTTGGATGGTGGTTGGCACCGGTTTATTGTGCGACATAGCACTGATGGCCCTCTGAGCACTAGAGTAGAGTTGCTCCACCAAGGTATAAGCAGCCTTCAGTTTCCTCCGTACATCATCTCCAAGATGAGTTACGCACCTCCCTGTATACAAGTGATGAGTTAAACCGGAGCAGTATAAGATTGCAAGGATACAAACATATGAAAACAAGTACTCACCGAAGATAGCAGATGTCATATCGTCTATATGCTGCTTTAACCCGGATGACTCCTCCGTCACCGGGTTAAAAGCAGCCTCCGCATCCTTGGCTCTTTTCTCTAAAGCAGCCCTCCTCTGTACCTCCCAAGTGGACCGCTCCACTTCAAAATATTTTTTGAGCTTCTCCATACTCGCTAAAGCAAGGGAAAGCCCCTCTTTGGCTTTAGTTGAAGCAATCTCTTGAAAAGCCAGGTTATTCCGGAGTTCAGTTGTCTCCGAAGCCCTCCGGTTCAAGTCAGCCTGCAGAAGATAGAAAATGTTAGAAGAACAGTTCAATCAAAAGTCTCAAGCACATAACAAGTTATGCACTCGACACTTGGGGGCTGATGTACAATTGAAGTGAAAGAAAGCAACTGTTTCAAGCAAGTCCCAAGCACATAACAAAGCTATATCCTTGGCACTTGGGGGCTAATGTAAGGTCATTCTCAAACATGGAAGAAGTCCCGATTCACCCGCAATGGAGTAACCCGACCCTTGGGGGCTATATATGCAAATCAAGCTATTTCAGTTAATCTATCAAAGTCCCGATTCATCCTAAAGGCTAAACCGGCACTTGGGGGCTACTATGGCCTAATGGTACAATTGCAGGATGCAAGCAGAAATGAAAGGCGAAGGGAGAAAAGTTACCTTGTATTTCTCCTTCATCATATTTAACAAACCGGCCTCATGGTCGCGGCTGGTGAAGAGCCGGTTCAGATACCCAGAGTGGAGCTCCTGGGCACTGAGTTGGGAATAACTCGATAAGTCAGTGCTCCACTTGCCCTTGTCTTTCTGGAGAAGCTCCTCCTTGGCAGTACGTTTGGCCAAGATAACAAGTTCCGCGGGAGCAGAAAAACCTATCCCAGTTATCTCAACATCTTCTGTTGAGGAAGCAGTTTGTCTGGGGGGATCATCGGTGCGCATCGGACTAACAGGAGCCGGGCTAGCCCGAGAAGGACTAACCCGGACAGGGCTGGCCGGTTCAGCAGCGTTCTCCGTAGCATCGCCCTCCGGAGCAGCAAGGTCTCAGTGGTCCATTGGGGAAGGGTCATCAAGCGGAACTTCAACGTTCTCAGGATTAGTGGCTTCAAGATCCTCTATCGGTTCAGAAGTGTTTCCGGCTGCCGGTTTATTTAATTCCGCCTTCTTACTAGGCTTGGGCATACTGAAAGATTAAAAGAGTAATGAAGATCACAAAGTCAAAATGGAAAGGTAAACCGGACATTTGGAAAGATGACTTACCCAGGAACGGTCTTAAGCACCGAGACTTGGGTGGCAGTTGACTCACCGGAAGAAGACAGAGGAGTTTCCTGATAGTTGGGATCAGACGGTTTAAGAGGTTTGCGAATAAGACCTGCTTTTGGATGAAGAAGGGTTGGAGTAAGCAACACCTCTGAGCGGCGTCTGCGAGCTGGCGTATGGGGTAATCCGGATGATTCAACCACATGACCACTATGGTCTGTGGTCCGGCGAGCCTCATGCTGATCTTTCTTCAAAAGAAAGTTGGGATCCAATTGAGCATAAGGGTGAGAAAAAGGATACTTCCGGGCTACCCGGCGAATCTTGGGTGGCAACGGTTCTGAATCAGATGAGAGAGAAATTACCTCAACTTCATCCGCTTTACTCTCCTCTACCGGATCCTGAGAAAAGACATTATTGACATAAATGCAGACAAAGGGAAATCAAAGGACATAAGAGTCATGCAGTACCTCAGAAGCCGGATCATCTTCTTCGGGGTTTGAACCGGAAGCGGCGGCATGTTTCTTCTTCTATTTCTTTACGGCTAAGATTTTCTTGCGGGTTGGCTTCGCCGGTTTGTCTTGAGCCTTCCTCTTCCAGAAGGGATCATTGGCCTGAGTAAAGGAGTGAAAACATATTGAGGACAAGAAATATAGACGGATTAAAGGGAAAAGAAAGGGACAGAAGAATCTTATGGATGGCGGTTCATTGTTTGCGCAGAATGGAGCTAAGCCGGTTCGGCTGCACTCCTCCAGAGGAATGTTCAACATCTTTTTTGCAGATTCAGTAACTTCCTTGTCGGGAAGCACTATGTTTGTGTGACGCTGAGGGTCTTCTGGGTTGCTAGTATATTCTCACATTAAGCTTGAGCGCCAGCTTAATGGGAGAATACTCCAAGAGAGCCAGCAGCGGACAAAGTCAACCTCGGTTAAACCATTAGCTACGAAAGCCCTGAGCTTGGAAAGTTGGCGGGGCATATCGAGCCCGGTCTTGGGCGCTCAGACGCTGCGGGAAAGGATGATCCGGAGTCAGGCGGTAAGCACAGTAACCCGACAACGGATTTTCTCCCTCTGGCGAAGTATCCTTGCAGTAGAACCAAGTCTGGTTCCAATCCTTGGGGTGGCTGTGAAGAGTGGCGTGAGGAAAGCTGACATCCTTCCTCTTCTGGATGCTCACACCACCAAGTTCAGTATGGGGCCCGTTAGAGAATTTAGTCCGGCGGTTCAGATGGAAGAAATCCCGGAACAGCTCTACAGATGGCTCCTCTTGCAGATACGCTTCTGAGAAGACTTGGAAGTTGCAGATGTTTGATACGGAATTGGGACCTATATCTTGTGGATGGAGTTGAAAATCGGCTAAAACGTCGCGGAAGAACTTTGAACCGGGAGGGCTAAAACCCCGGGCCAGATGATCGAAAAAGACTATGCTCTCTCCCTCCTTAGGTTTAGGAGGACACTCTTTTCCAGGGGCCCGCCAGTGCAGAACCTCTTTAGGACCCAGAACGCCAATTGAGGCCGCCTCTACTAAATCGTCCTCAGTGATCCGGGATGGAACCCAGTTGCACGCAACAAACTGTTTCGTTGTGGAAGCCATCTTTTTCAAGGAAGGAATGCTGAAAGAGACAATACAAAATCCGGTTTATGATTTGCGCTACAATGAACCGACACGTTCTATAAAAAATCATTTGATCTAATTGACGGTTTAAGAAAGGGACTAATGGTATCTACTGATCCGGAGCAAGTGTGAACGAGACAGCTACCGGTTTATGAATATAGAAGGAGAAAGTTAAACCATTAATTACAGGATGAAGGTCTAAATCTAAAACCGTCAGTGCAGGCATATAAGGCGCATATTACAATTGAACCGGTGATATCGGAAGACGAGTTACAGATCTAAAGTATGATAAACAACTTTCACATGAGCAGAGGTAAAACATGGATCTACGGTGCAGGAAAAAATCAAGATAATTAAGTCATATCCGTCGAAGGCAGTGAAGTTTTCTACACATCCAATCTAAGCTAGCAGTATTGGAGGAATTAAGGTTATTAGGGTGGAGCGGAGTCATGCGCACGAGAGATGAACTACGAAGAACAGGTGTTCGTGGGCGAGCTGCAGTGAAACCCTAGAGCTAAGATATATGGGAAAAAAGAGATAACGTACCCGAAGAAGCAAAGGACAGCGATGAGTCTCTAGACGTGGTCAGGTCGATGCAGTGGCCGGGCTTGGTGAACGGCGACGAGCTCGAAGAACGGTGGCGGAGCTTGGGCACTGGAGGACAGAGGAAGACGAAGCAGAGGGGGTAAAGAGATGGCCCTCGGCCCTATTTGTAGGCCGAAGAGATAAAACGGCAGGCGCAGGAATCGAGGAGACAAAAAATTGGATATGGATTGAGCTGTCGCCTCGATTTTTGGGCTTTAATAAATAAAGGTAACAAACAGGTACAGGCATTTAATGCGCGGATGATGTCACGACGGTTTAAAGAGACCCAAGAAGCTGACGTCATGCTGGTTTACAAAGTATACAGAAGCTGTAGAAAGGAAAACCTGTACAAGACTTTGAAGACTGACATGAACAAGTTCAAATCAATCTAGGCCAAATGTCAGGGATATTACTACCAGGTATAAACCGGCCAGGAGGGCCCGGTTTAAGTTAACAAGATTGTATTACCAGAAGCCCAGCTCAGTATAGAGAACAAGGTTATAGCTTAGAAGGCTTAGAGCCCAAACGATAGGGCCCATAACTTGTAACCCGTCATACTATGTAGCTTGGGATGTAAGATTGAAAAGAGTAGAGACTGAGGCGGACAATTTTATGAGCTGGCCTCGGGACTCTGTAAACCAGACCGGGCGTCAGCTCTTATAAAGGGATGACCCGGCGACGGTTCTGGATAAGAAACAACAGCTCGAGACACAGGCAAAGCGGATTCGCTCCCTGGTCATCGAAGCCCAAGCAATACCACACCAAACTAGACGTAGGCCTTTACCTTCATCGAAGGGGTCGAACTAGTATAAAATCCCTGTGTCCTTCGTCCGCTTTAACCCCTTTAAGCTAACCCATAGCGATGGCGTCATGACTAAGTCCTTTTGCTAGGACATCTGCCGTGCTAAATCCACGACAGGTCCAGTAGGATAAACAGAGCCAACAACCGCCTTGACCTTCATATTAATCCATTGCATCATAAGGTGGAAATTTTGAGACTCCGTGATAGCATCCACGGGATAGCTGGCAGGAGCCGTCAAGACATGCTCCAGCTGAAGCAGCTCGGTGGAAGCCACACTGCTTCTCCGCTGAGATGGCGGGGTAGATTCGGGGGAAGCTTCGACAGTTCTTTTGCTGGGATTTGCTTCTCGTTCCTCTATCGCTTGTACCCTAGCGTGCAGCGCTTGCAGTTCGGTCTATTGCACTTTCTTCCTCCTCTCGTGGCATTTGTAACCGCCTGCGTCCGGAAACCCAGCACTCCACGGAACGGAGCCTGGCGTGCCTCGTGTTCGTCCAGGGTGCTCAGGATTCCCGAGGGCCATTGTGAGCTCGTCGTTCTCTCTGTCGGGAACGAACATCCCTTGCTGCGCTGCTTTGATATAGCGCCGAAGCTTCTTGAGTGGTATTTCCAATTGCTTGTCCGTCCAAATGCACCTCCCTGATACAGGGTCCAAGGTTCCGCCAGCCCCGAAGAACCAAGTCCGGCAATGGTCTGGCCAGTTCATTGTCTCTGGTTCGATCCCGTTATCAAGGAGATCATTCTCAGCCTTGGCCCATTTAGGCCGGGCTCTGAGGTAGCCACCTGACCCCGTGCGATGGTGATGCTTCTTCTTCGCAGCATTTTTCTTGTTTGTCGCCGACATCTTCTTACTCTTTTTCGATGTCTTGTAGGCCACAAATGCGGGGCAGTCATCTATGATCTTCTCATATATGCCCTTGAATTCTGGTGTCTCTTTTTTGCCGACAAACTTATTCAGTTATTTCTTCCACCTCCTGAATAGGTCTGCCATCTTCGTAAGAGCAAAAGACTTGATTAATTGCTCTTTAACTGGCTTCGCCAGATTATCCTCTGGCGGTAGGGTGAAATTTGACTTCAGCTCAGTCCAAAGATCATCTTTCTGCATATCAGTGACATAAGACACCTCAGGGTCTTCTGTAGCCGGCTTTAACCATTGCTGGATGGTGATCGGGATCTTGTCCCTACACAGAACCCCGCACTGAGCAACAAATGTGTTCTTTGTCCGGATGGGTTCAATCGGTTGGCCGGTGCGCGCGATTTCTGTGATCTCAAACTTTTCATCCGAGCTCAACTTTTTCTTTGGGCCTCGTCTCCTTACCGAAGTTGTGCTCGATCCGGAGGGCTAGAAAAAAGAACAAAGACGAGAGTTAATTAATATGTGTACATACCAAAACAATGAATGCATCAATTAACTAGTCAGCACAGGCTTAACTAATATATATACCTGGACGGACTAGGTTCGGTCACCGGAGCCGTCATCACGGTCTTCTTCTTGCACCGGCATTGGGTCACTGGAGCCGTCCTCACGGTCTACTTCTTGCACCTGCATTGGGTCACTGGAGCCATCATAATCATAGCCTGCTTCTTCATCCTCTCTTTCCAGCAGATCATCGGTCTCTTTGAGAAACGACAAGACGGCATCACGTCCATTTGCGATTATGTCCAGCAACATCGCTTATTGTGCTTCGTCTCGGGGGGTGTCGTCCATAATTTCTACAAATATTTACAACATG
>LR738715.1:602035061-602077012 GCA_902687465.1 Secale cereale | reverse complement strand
AACCGGGACCAATGGTGGTGGGCCAGGAGCAAGGCCCATTGGTCCCGGTTCATCCCACCAACCGGGACCAAAAGGTCCAGACGAACCGGGACCAATGGCCCACGTGGCCCGCCCGGCCCCCTGGGCTCACGAACCGGGTCCAATGCCCCCATTGGTCCCGATTCTGGACTGAACAAGGACTAATGGGCCGACCCGGCCTGGACCATTGCCCCGTTTTCTACTAGTGATATCGTCATATTTATTTGCTCTTCTATCAGTTGCCCAATAGTAATTTGTCTACTTACCGTATGCTATTTTTCTCGCGAGAACCCACTAGTGAAATCTACGGCCCCCGGGTCTATTTTCATATCATATACTTTCAGATCTATATTGCTATTTTCTTTTTCCTCTATTTGCAACTTTTGTTTTCAGATCTATATTATCAAAAACACAAAAAATACATTGTTGTGTTTTATTTTCTTTTATTTGCATCTTTCAATCTACTACAGTTTTATCCCGTCAACTTGGCAATTTCTGGCACCGTTACCTGAAAGAGATTGACAACCCCTTTAACACGTCGGGTTGCAAGTATTTGTTCTTTGTGTGTAGGTATTGTTCACATAGTGTTGTGTGGTTCTCCTACTGGTTCGATAACCTTGGTTTCATCACTGAGGGAAATACCTACCGTAGATGTGCTACATAACCTCTTCCTCTTTGGGGAAATATCGACGTAGCTTCAAGCGGCATCAGGCCTCCAGATGGGATCTCTCGAGAACAGGAGCTTGCGTAAGACAAAAAAGAATTTCGTCTGTTTCTCTATTGGTATCCCGATTTTAGAGAATTTATAGAGGCAGAATTAGGTCAAATGGAGCTACGTGGGGCCCATGAGCCATCAGGGCACACCTACCCCCCTAGGGTCGCCCCAGTGCCTCGTGGGCCCGCCTTCCATCATCTGGCCCTCTCCCAAAACTTCCAGTGTCTCTTTTTTCCATAAATAATCTCCAAAAAGTTTCGTGACATTTGGACTTCGTTTGATATTGATATTCTGAAAAACCAACAACTAGCAAAAAACAGCAACTAGCACTGGGCACTAAGTAAATAGGTTAGTCCCAATACATATATATATATATATATATATATATATATATATATAAGTGCTTGTAAATATATGTAAAACAAATTTTTTGATGTTGAATGTATGTAAATGTATATATATAAGTGCTTGTAAATGTGTAATAGCATGGAACAATAAAAAATTATAGATACGCTGGAGACGTAACAACCATCCCCAAGCTTAATTCCTGCTCGTCCTCGAGTAGGTAAATGATAAAAATAATTTTTTTGATGTGGAATGCTACCCATCATATTCATCATATAATCTTTTCTTTTGTGTCATGGATATTTGGACTTGAATGATTCAAAATAATAGTCTATAGTTTGACATGAAACCATAAATACTCAAGCATATGAATAATCAACCATGTCTTTCAAAATATCAACGCTGAAGAAATTTATCCCTAGCCCATTATGCTCAGTCATTGATCCGTTCATTAAACACACTCAATATTAACTACACCCAATGCACAAGTATGACAATAGTGCCCTCAAGTTGGTTCTTTATATGGAGACTCACAATAAAAATAAAAGTGTATAAAAGTAAATAGATAGGCCCTTCGCGGAGGGAAGCGGAGATTTGTAGAGGCGCTAGAGCTCAAGGTTCAAAATAGAGAGATAAAATTATTTTGAGAAGCATGCTTTTCCTGTCAACATCACAACCAAGAGTTCCTAACATCTTCCACGCTAGACACATTATAGGAGGTTCCCAAACAGAAAATAAAGTTCATTTTCTTTCCACCATTCTTCCACAATCCATGGCTAGCCGTATCCATGGGTGCCTTCAATTTTTTTTACTTTCCAAGGAGTTTATTATTATTTTGATTCATTGTGGGACCATGCATCCCTATTAGCCACCACTTTCTCGTGCAATGACAAGTGAATAAACACTTATCTTGAGAATAACCCGCCTAGCATGAAATATATTAGCCACCCATGCCGCTTCATGAGCGGTACATGCATACAAAACAGAAGTTTATTTTGAAGGTTTAGAGTTGGCACATGCACATTTACTTGTAAATGCATGTAAATACCGCTTATAGGTAGATATAGTGGACCTATTTGGCATAACTTTGGGTTTGAGGATTAGATGCGCCAGTAGTATTTCCGCTTAGTACAAATATATGCTAGCAAATAGAATGAGAAACAACCAACCAGAAAATGAAAATAGTCATAAACATGCATAGAACATAACTAACACGGAATAATGCACCATAAGTAGGATATATATAACATCATTGCATAACTATTGACTTCACGTGCATGCATGGGGAATCACAAACCTTAACACAAATATTCTTAGTAAACCATAATTACTTACTAGCATCACTAACATATTATCATCTCCATATCACAAAACTATTGCAAGGAGCCAAACTTATCATATCCAGTTATCAACATGATTTTTTTATTATATCCTTCTTGGATATTCATCATATTGGTACCAAATTCATATCTTGTGCAAATTACCATTAATATTGTCAACTCTCAAAAAGATATAAGTGAAGCATGAGAGTAAAAGTATTTCTTCAAAATTTAATCACCATCATGCTCACAAAGATATAATTAAGAGAATCTTCATCCGAACCCCATACTTTCTCCCTAAATGCCCGAAATGCTTGCTCGGTCACTGTACGATAAAAAAAAGACCCAACCGGACCCCTCATTTAGTCCCTAAACGCCCGGACTGACCGGCACCCCTCATACTAGGACCAAATATAGGGACGATATGAGGGCCACCGGATGTGACCGGGCATGCCCGAGCACCCCGCTCGGTCCCACCTGTAGTGATGCAATCCTTCTTCATGTGTGCTCTCTCTCCCATGGAGCACGCAACGATGCCGACAAAGGAGGTTTCGGGGTGGGCGAAGGAGGCTGGCTGGCGTTGCACACGCCGGCGGGCGTTCTAGCCCTCATGCGCACAGTCGCTGGAGGCGAGCAGGTCTACCGGATGCCTAGTCGCGGGCGTGGGCGTGCTGGGCGGGGTGCACGCGGGCAGGCACGGGCGACCAGCTAGATGCTATCGTAGCCGCGGGCAGGCGTTCTGGCCGGCGTGCGCGCAGCCATCGAGCGGGCCTGCTAGATGCCGTCGTAGTCAAGGGCAAGTGGGCGTGCTGGGCGGCATGTATGCGGGCGTGCTTCCTGGCTGGCGGGGGCGGTCGGCCCTGCTGGTTGCCGCCATAGCCATGGGTGTGCTGGCTTGCTGACCGCGGGGCACACGGGCGGGCGTCCTGGCCGCCGTGTGTGATGCCGTGGGAGGGTGTGTTGGCTGCCGTGCGTGCAACCGCGACACGGGCCGGCGTGCTGGATGCAGCTGCAGGCGCGGCAGCATGCGCAGCCATGGACGCGCCGCTAAACGCCGTAACAGCGATGGGTGTGCGCAGCCACAAGCATGCGTGCGCGCTACTAGCCGTTGATGCCATCGCATGCGAGCGTCCCGCCGGGTCGCAGCCGCTTGCTATTCGGCGTGCGTCGCGTGTTGCCACGACGTTGTGACAGTCGCGCGTGTGCTGAGCATGAATTGTCTATGTTGCGTGCGTGTGCTGGTCATGGATGGACATGTGCTCCTCCGATGAGTGATCGTCTGTGTTTTTGACACCATGCGTGCGCGAAATGCAGCGTTCCGTACGATCGCTTGCACTCCTATGCGTCCCGTTTGAGAGGGTGACATTGGGAAAGGACATACAGTGTGAAAGATGGTGTATCGAACGACCGCACCCGGTTGTACGTGCGCCCGTATGAGGGCAAAAATATCCCCATTTGATTCATTTTCGACATTTGAGGTCGATGGGGCATTTTCTCACAAATTATTTGCTTTGTATTTTAATTTAATTACCTTCAAAGCTCCTTGACCAATAAATCTTTAGCAACCTATGCTTCCTTTTATTTTATTTTCCGGTTGGGTATATGAATTCTGCTACTTCTTGAGCTTGCGTTGATTTTTCCCTTGATGAGGAAAGGGTGATGCAGCAAACTAGAGATAAGTATATATTTTCCTCAGTTGAGAACCAAGGTATCAATCCAGTAGGAGGCACATGCAAATCCCCAATCTATGCACATGCACAAACTAAAAAACAGTTGCACACAACATGGAATAGGAGTTGTCAATCTCTTCATGGTCACTTGCAAGAGTGAGATCTGATAGAGACAGATTTAAATTAAAAGTAAAAGACAAAATTAAGTGAACACGAAACAATTGCAGCAAAATATTTTTGGGTTTTTGCTTTTATAGATCTGAATATATGATGGAAAATAGACCCGGGGGCCATAGGTTTTGCTAGAGGCTTCTCTCTTGAACAAAGCATACGGTGGGTAAACAAATTACTGTTGAGCAATTGACAGAAAAACACAAGTTATGTCGACATTAAAGGCAATGATCATGAATATAGGCATCATGTCCGTGACAAGTAGACCGACTCCTATCTGAATCTACTACTATTACTCCACTCATCGACTGCTATCCAGCATGCATCTAGAGTATTAAGTTCATAAAAACAGAGTAACGCCTTAAGCATGACATGATGTAGAGGGATAAACCCAAGCAATATGATGTAAACCCCATCTTGTTATCTGTAATGGCAACAACACAATACATGCCGCGCCACCCCTTCTCTCACTGCGTGAGGACACCACAAGATTGAACCCATCACAAAGCACCTCTCCCATTGCAAGAAAAACCAATCTAGTTGGGAAACCAGATCGATAGATCGAAGAGAAATGCAAAGCTATTTTAATCATGCATAAAAGAGTTCAAAGAAGACTCAAATAATATTCATAGATGATCTGATCATAAATCCACAATTCATTGGATCTCAACAAACACACTGCAAAAGAAGATTACATCGAATAGGTGTCTAAGAACATTGAGGAGAACATTGTATTGAAGATCAAAGAGAGAGAAGCCATCTAGCTACTAGCTATGGACCCGTAGGTCTGTGGTAAACTACTCACGCATCATCGGAGGGGCAGCAAGGTTGATGTAGATGCCCTCCGTGATCGAATCCCCCTCCGGCGGAGTACCAGAAAAAGCCCCAAGATGGGATCTCATGGGAACAGAAACTTGCGGCGGTGGAAAAGTATTTTTGGCGACTCCTCTAGGGTTTCTGGAATATTTTGGTATTTATAGAGCTCAGAGGCGATGCAGGGGACTCCCGAGGGGCCCACAAGCCTAGGGGCACCCCCCTAGGGCGTTCCCTATGGCTTGTCGTCTCCTAGTGAGTTTTCTGGCCCCCTCTCCAAGTCTCGTAGGTGTCTTCTGGTCCAAGAAAAATCATCGTAAATTTTTATTCCGTTCGGACTCCATTTGATATTCCTTTTCTACGAAAGCCAAAAACAAGGAAAACATAAACTGGCACTGGGTTAATAAGTTAGTCCCAGAAATAATATAAAATAGCATATTAATGCATATAAAACATCCAAAGTTGATAATATAATAGCATGGAACAATAAAAAATTATAGATACGTTGGAGACGTATCAATTTCATATATTGTATTGATGCTTTTTATCTTTTGTGTTATTTTCTTAGGGACCGGAACCTTATGTGGTGGCGTGTACGGTATGGTGCCAACCGTATGAAGATCCACACAAGCAAGTTGGTTGCTTCCATTCGGTAAGTCTCAACTACTAGTGCCCGGTAATGTTTTCCAATTGGAACTTTGCTCGAATAAAAGTTGTTTAGTAGTAAGTGTCTCACAATATGTGAGAACCTATTTTTAATTACGCACTTAGGAGCTGCACATTCGTGTTTTATATCTTGTCTCACACGCACCTCATCCAAACCTAGGAGCTACAGAACTTCTAGACATAGTTTGTCAACTTGAGCATGATGCTTAGGTAGATGAAGTGGTTTTTATGAGGCATATGTTTTTTATCACTTGTGTTGCTAACCCCGCGTGCTACATTTTTTAAAAACTTCAAAAGCACAAAAATATTCAGTTCCCCTTTTAGTTTGTTTTTAGTAGGTTCTATTGGAGGGAAACAACCGAACGACAACAAGGAAATCTTAGGAGCAAGTTACATGCCTATTAATGGATATGCTATTTGAACCTCACGGTAAAAGTGTCTAACCCTTACTTTAACTTAAGCTTGGGGAGGTAACCACTTCTCGCACTCTCCTTTAAAACCTGCATTTTCTCTTTTCTTTTGTAATTTTATCGAGTTTGGTATTGCAAAGTTCTAAGCTTGGGGAGGTTATGATTCCATGCGTAGGGTCTAGTTCAATGTTCATTATCATAAGGTTTTCGTGCAATTGTGTATCCTGCTATTTTGACATGCTTGTTTTGATCTAGTTTCGCCTAGCATGACAAAAACTAGTGACCCTCTGAAACACATTCCCATGTTCTTTTATCCAAAAAGAAATAAATGAGTCCTTTTAATCATTGCCTTTCTTTCACCTAATAACTTAAGTTGGGATCTCTAATAGTGACTTGAGTAGAGATTGAATAATTTTAGAGGCTTTTTGCTGACGAACCCAACGTCTTTGGTTGATCCAGAGCTCGGAATGGGGTTTATCTTCGCCAAACTATCCCCTCGGGGTACTTAGCTTTTGAGTGCTATGCAATATGACACCACAATGCTCTTGTGTTGTGCATGAGTTCTTTTATGAGTAATGCGAGTTCAAAGCCGTTGCACTTCCTTTTCATCTTATTTTGCTAGCCTCTGTGGTACCATGCATTTCCCACTCTCACAATGAGACTTAGTGCATACTCCGTGATATGTCTCCAATGTATAAATAATTTTTTATTGTTCCATGCTAATTTATTATCAACATTGGATGTTTTATATACATGAATATGACATTTTATATTATTTTTGGGACTAACTTATTAACCTAGTGCCTAGTGCCAGTTTCAGTTTTTCCTTGTTTTTGAGTTTCACGGAAAAGGAATATCAAACGGAGTCCAAACAGAATAAAACTTTCACGATGATTTTTCTGGACAAAAACACACCTACATGACTTGGAGTAGGGGCCAGGAAAGCCACCGGGTCTAGGGTTTTCGGCAGTGGCTATGTCAAATGAACTCGGTGGCGCCGAATGGATCAAATTGGTGGGGCCGAGTTTGACTTAGGGTTTTGGACATGTGTGGAATTTGAGAAAGTGGCTGAGGGTTTTGGAGGAATATCACTAAGCAGTTGAGCAACCAGATCATTAATCAACACCTCATCCCATTTTAATAGTATTGGCTTTCCTATAGACTCAATGTGATCTTGGTTCACTAAAATGGAAATGTAGAGTCTTGAGCTTTTGCCAATCTTTGTCCTTAGCATCTTGAGGGGTCCACATCTCTAGTCCAAGCCGTGCCAATCATTGAACCTCCTAAAATATTTAACTTAAATGGATATTTGTTCAATTAGTTATATGTTGTTACTAATTATAAAAACCTCCCAGGGATTAGTTGCACTTTCATTCTCCCCCTTTTTGGTAATTGATGACAACATATAGATCAAAGCTTCGACAAATGATAATAGGAATGAAATACATCGACACTTTGAGAAGTCTGTGATAAGCAAGAGCTCCCCCTAAATGTGTGCATTATTTAAGATTTTCTTTTGAATGCAAATGCACAATCGATTAGGATCATGGGTTACTCTTCCATGTCACGTATATCTTGGTGGAGAGCTCAAAATGATAATATTTAAACAACAAGCACTCATCACCAAAACAAACAAGTGAATGGTCATACACAATCACGCAAGCACACATTATGCATCGTATGATAGATACGTCTCCGTCGTATCTATAATTTTTTATTGTTACATGCCAATATTCTACAACTTTCTTTTACTTTTGGAAACTTTTTATACTATTTTTTGGGACTAACATATTGATCTGGTGCCCGGTGCCAGTTCCTATTTGTTGCATGTTTTTTGTTTCGCAGAATATGCATATCAAACGGAGTTCAAACGGGATAAAAACGGACGGAGTTTTTTTTGGAATATATGTGAATTTTGGGAAGCGGAACCAACGTGAGACGATGCCCGAGTGGCCCATGAGGGTGAGGGGTGCGCCCTGGGCCCTCGTGGCCACTCCGTAAGGCGGTTGATGCCCTTCTTTCGCCGCAAGAAAGCTAATATCCAGATAAAAATCATGTCCAAAAATCAGCCCAATCGGAGTTACGGATCTCCAGGAATTTAAGAAACGGTGAAGGGCCAGAATCTGGGAACGCAGAAACCGAGAGAGACAGAGAGACATATCCAATCTCGGAAGGGCTCTCGCCCCTCCCACGCCATGGAGACCAGGGACCAGAGGTGAAACCCTTCTCCCATCTAGGGAGAAGGTCAAGGAAGAAGAAGAGGGAGGCGGGCTCTCTCCCCCTCGTTTCCGGTGAGACCGGAGTGCTGCCGGGGCCATCATCGTCATTGCAATCTACACCAACAACTTCACCGCCGTCACCACCAACTATTTCCCCCTCTATGCAGCGGTGTAACCCCTCTTCTACCCGCTGTAATCTCTACTTAAACATGGTGCTCAACGCTATATATTATTTCCCAATGATGTATGGCTATCCTATGATGTTTGAGTAGATCCTTTTTGTCCTATGGGTTACTTGATGATCGTGATTGGTTTGAGTTGCATGCTTTATTATTGGTGCTGTCCTATGGTGCTCTCCGTGTCGTGCAAGCATGAGGGATCCCCGCTGTAGGGTTTGCAATATGTTCATGATTTGCATATGGTGGGTGGCGTGAGTGACAGAAGCAAAGACCCGAGTAAGTAGGTTGTTTGCGTATGGGAATAAAGAGGACTTGATACTTTAATGCTATGGTTGGGGTTTACCTTAATGATCTTTAGTAGTTGCAGATGCTTGCTAGAGTTCCTATCATAAGTGCATATGATCCAAGAAGAGAAAGTATGTTAGCTTATGCCTCTCCCTCAAATAAAATTGTAATAGTGATTACAAGTCTAGTTATCGATTGCCTAGGGACAAATAACTTTCTCATGACAGAAAGCTCTCTACTAAAACTAATTTAGTTGTGTCTTTATCTAAACAGCCCCTACTTTTTATTTGCGTGCTCTTTATATTCTTGCAAACGTATCCTACAAAAACCACAAAGTATTTCTAGTTTCATACTTGTTCTAGGTAAAGCGAACGTCAAGCGTGCGTAGAGTTGTATCGGTGGTCGATAGAACTTGAGGGTATATTTGTTCTACCTTTAGCTCCTTGTTGGGTTCGACACTCTTACTTATCGAAAGAGGCTACAACTGATCCCCTACACTTGTGGGTTATCAAGACCTTTTTCTGGCGCCGTTGCCGGGGAACAATAGCGTGGGGTGAATATTCTCGTGTGTGCTTGTTTGCTTTATCACTAAGTTGATTTTATTTGGTGTTCTAAGTCGTTCTCTATCTTTAGTTATGGATATGGAACACGAAATACCAAAAACATTAGGTGTACTTGCTACTCATGGAGATGGGGAACCTCCTAAAACCCTCAATGCTCAGTATATGAAAGATATTATGTACTACTTTGATAATCCTGAGAAAACCCCATTCAACTATATAATGGGAGTAACGTTGGATCAATGTGAATGCTTTATGGATTATCGCTTGACACAAAAAGGGAAACTATTGTGGGATCAAATTTATATGTTGCATTGGTATGCTCGACAACTATGCTTGAGATATGATTATACTTGTTGCTCTAGGATGAAGGCTCCACACCTTCCCTTTTCATGCAAATTTAATGATGATGAAACCTTAGCTTCTTATGCTAATGGTATATATGATTATTATGATGTGGAACAAATAGAAGAATTTGTTGCTTCTAAGGGTGCTTATGAAATTGAATCTCTGTTTAAAAGTTATGAAGCTTTTGATGATGATGTTTATAGGCCTGAAATTTTTTCTATATTGAAATATTGCTATGAGAATTATGAATACAATTCCAATGTTGATGTGTTTATTGAGAAGGTCTCCTTTGTCCAAGAAGAGACTAATATTTTGCAGGATTCTATGGAAGAAGAAATTAATAACATTGTGAGCTCATTGGATGAAAAATATGAGAAGGAGAGCGAAGAACAAAAGGAGGAAGAGCGGATTGATCACCCATGCCCACCTTCTAATGAGAGTAACTCTTCAACTCATACATTGTTTAATTTCCCTTCGTGCTTACCGAAGGATGAATGCTATGATGATTGTTATGATCCTGTTAATTCTTTTGAAATATCCATTTTTGATGATGCTTGCTATGCTTGTGGCCAAGATGTCAATATGAATTATGCTTATGGAGATGAACTTGCTATAGTTCCTTATGTTAAACATGAGATAGTTGCTATTGCACCCCCACATGATAGTCCTATTATCTTTTTGAATTCTCCAAACTACACTATATCGGAGTAGTTTGCACTTATTAAGGATTATATTGATGGGTTGCCTTTTACCATTACACATGATGATTTTAATGAGTATAAATGCATGTGCTTGCTGCTCCTACTTGCAATTATTATGAGAGAGGAACTACATCTCTGCCTCTCTATGTGTCCAATACGATAAAATTGCAAGAAACTGCTTATACTATGCATTGGCCTTTACTTGATGTGCATGAATTGTTCTTGTATGACATTTCTATGCATAGGAAGAGAGTTAGGCTTTGTTTTTGCATGACACATATCACTTTGTGCTCACTAATAAATGTCAAATCATTGGTAATTAAAATTGGCTTTGATATACCTTGGGATCCGGGTGGATCCATTGCTTGAGCACTATATGCCTAGCTTAATGGCTTAAAGAAAGCGCTGCCAGGGAGACAACCCGGAAGTTTAAGAGAGTCATTTATTTCTGTTGTGTGCTTTTTATAAAGTTTAAAAACAAAAAATAAAGAGGGCAACCTAAAACTTTTTCAAAAAGAAAAGTGAAAGTAAGAAGGACGAGCACCGTTGAAATGGGGGAGCTCCTTGAAGTTTGTTCATGCCCATGGAAACTTTGCAAATCTTAATTACAGAAACTTTTCAACAAAAATAATTATTCCCTTGTATAATTCCATTCTATTATAAAAATAATGTGCCAAGAGTTTCCTTTGGGATGATTAATCTGCTTGTTGGTTTGTGCGGTGCAAAAACAAAAACTTTGGCTATAGTGCGCGATTTTACAGTTTTTGATGTAACGTCAAAAGTATCTGAAACTTTTTGCGAAGTCTTGCTATACACATTGTTGTTTTTTCCTAATTTTTCCAGAATTTTTAGAGTTACATAAGTATGGTTAATGTTCAGATTACTACAGACTGTCCTGTTTTCACAGATTGCTGTTATAGCTTCATTATTTGCATATGTTCGAATTCTTGTTGAAGCATCCTTGATTTGGGGCCATAGAATTGTGATAGCATACTGTGGGTAATGTTTGTTCATAATTATACAATAATGTTATAGCAATACATGATGGGATTTTATTGATCATATGCACTAACCCCGCCACTAAATGTTCGGTTAAGTTTTGTGTGGATGAAGTGTTGAAGATCGAGGAGGTCTCGATATGAGGAGAAGGAGGAGAGGCGAGAGCTCATGCTTGGGGATGCCCGAGGCACTCCAATTAAATTTTCAAGGAGACTCAAGCGTCTAAGCTTGGGGATGCCCCGGAAGGCATCCCATCTTTCTTCAACAAGTATCAGTATGTTTTCGGATACGTTTCGTTCACATGTTATGCTTAAACTCTTGGAGCATCGTGTGCTTTTTATTTTTCCTTTTAATAAATGCACCATGCTGGTATGAGATAGTCCTTGGTTGATTTATAGAATTCTCTTTGCACTTCACTTATATCTTTTGAGTATGGCTTTATAGAATGCTTCATGTGCTTCACTTATATCTTTTGAAGTTTGGATTGCATGTTTCTCCTCACATAGAAAACCGCCATTTGTAGAATGCTCTTTTGCTTCACTTATATTTGTTAGAGCATGGGCATATCTTTTGTAGAAAGAATTAAAACTCTATTGCTTCACTTATATCTATTTAGAGAGTTGACAGGAATTGGTCATTCACATGGTTAGTCATAAAATCCTACATAAACTTGTAGAACGCAGAATATGATATGTTTGATTCCTTGCAATAGTTTTGCGATATAAAGATGGTGATATTAGAGTCAAGCCAGTGAGTAGTTGTGGATTGTAGAAATACTTGTGTTGAGGTTTGTGATTCCCGAAGCATGCACGTAAGGTGAACCGTTATGTGATGAAGTCGGAGCATGATTTATTTTTTGATTGTCATCCTTTGTGTGGAGGTCGGGATCGCGCGATGGTTAACTCCTACCAACCCTTCCCCTAGGAGCATGCGTGTAGTACTTTGTTTCGATGGCTAATAATTTTTTGCAATAAGTATGTGAGTTCTTTATGACTAATGTTGAGTCCAAGGATTATACACACTCTCACCCTTCCACCTTTGCTGGCCTCTCTTGTACCGCACAACTTTCGCCGGTACCATACACCCACCATATACCTTCCTCAAAACAGCCACCATACCTACCTATCATGGCATTTCCATAGCCATTCCGATATATATTGCCATGTAACTCCACCGTTCCGTGTATTATGACACACACCATCATTATCATATTGCCTCGCATGATCGTAAGATAGCTAGCATGATGTTTCCATGGCTTGTCCATTTTTTGATGTCATTGCTACGCTAAATCATTGCACATCCCGGTACACCGCCGGAGGCATTCACATAGAGTCATATTTTGTTCTAGCTTTGAGTTGTAATCTTTGAGTTGTAAGTAAATAAAAATGTGATGATCTTCATTATTAGAGCATTGTCCCGTGTGAGGAAACAAAAAAGAAGAGAGAGAAAGGCCAAATAAAAAAAAGATGGCCCAAAAAAGGAGGGGGGCTAAAAAGACGAAGAGAAAAGTCCCTCCAGAAAAATGAGAGAAAAAGAGAGAAGGGACAATGTTACTATCCTTTTACCACACTTGTGCTTCATCATAGCACCATGTTCTTCATGATAGAGAGTCTCCTATGTTGTCACTTTCATATACTAGTAGGAATTTTCATTATAGAACTTGGTTTGTATATTCCAACGACGGGCTTCCTCAAATGCCCTAGGTCTTCATGAGCAAGCAAGTTGATGCACACCCACTAGTTTTCTTTTTGAGCTTTCATACACTTATAGCTCTAGTGCATCCGTTACATGGCAATCCCTACTCACTCACATTGATATCGATTGATGGTCATCTCCATGGTCCATTGATTTTCCTAGTTGACATGAGACTTTCTCCCTCCTTTTGTCTATCACCACCTTCTATTCCACCCATAGTGTTATGCCCATGGCTCACGCTCATGTATTACGTGAAAGTTGAAAAAGTTTGAGAATACTAAAGTATGAAACAATTGCTTGGCTAAAACCGGGGTTGTGCATGATTTAAATACTTTGTGTGGTGAAGATGGAGCATAGCCAGACCATATGATTTTGTAGGGAGAACTTTCTTTGGCCATGTTATTTTGAAAATACATGATTGCTTTATTAGTATGCTTGAAGTATTATTGTCTTAATGTCAAATGATAGACTATTGCTTTGAATCACTCATGTCTTAATATTCATGCCATGATGAGATTACATGATCAAGATTATGCTAGATAGCATTCCACATCAAAAATTAACTTTTTATCATTTACCTACTCGATGACGAGCAGAAATTAAGCTTGGGGATGCTGATACGTCTCCGTCGTATCTATAATTTTTGATTGTTCCATGCCAATATTCTACAACTTTCATATACCTTTGGCAACTTTTTATACTATTTTTAGGACTAACATATTCATCCAGTGCCCAGTGCCAGTTCCTGTTTGTTGCATGTTCTTTGTTTCGCAGAATATGCATATCACACGGAGTCCAAACAGGATAAAAAAGGACGGAGATTTGTTTTGGAATATATGTGAATTTTGGGAAGCGCAACCAACGTGAGACGATGCCCGAGTGGCCCACGAGGGTGAGGGGCGCGCCCTGGGCCCTCGTGGCCACTCCATAAGGCGGTTGATGCCCTTCTTTCACCGCAAGAAAGCTAATATCCGGATAAAATCGTGTCCAAAAATCAGCCCGATCGGAGTTACGGATCTCCGGGAATTTAAGAAACGGTGAAGGGCCAGAATCTGGGATCGTAGAAACAGAGAGAGACAGAGAGACAGATCCAATCTCGGAGGGGCTCTCGCCACTCCCACGCCATGGAGACCATGGACCAGAGGGGAAACCCTTCTCCCATCTAGGGAGAAGGTCAAGGAAGAAGAAGAAGGAGGGGGGCTCTCTCCCCCTCGCTTCCGGTGGCACCGGAGTGCCGCCGGGGCCATCATCGTCACCGCAATCAACACCAACAACTTCATCGCCGTCATCACTAACTCTCCCCCCCCCCTCTATGCAGCGGTGTAACCCCTCTTATACCCGCTGTAATCTCTACTTAAACATGGTGCTCAATGCTATATATTATTTCCCAACGATGTATGGCTATCCTCTGATGTTTGAGTAGATCTGTTTTGTCCTATGGGTTAATTGATCATCGTGATTGGTTTGAGTTGCATGTTTTATTATTGGTGCTGTCCTATGGTGCTCTCCGTGTCGCGCAAGCGTGAGAGATCCCCGATGTAGGGTTCGTAATATGTTCATGATTTGCTTATGGTGGGTGGCGTGAGTGACAGAAGCACATACCTGAGTATGTAGGTTGTTTGCGTATGGGAATAAAGAGGACTTGATACTTTAATGATATGGTTGGGTTTTACCTTAATGATCTTTAGTAGTTGCGGATGCTTGCTAGAGTTCTCGTCAAAAGTGCATATGATCCAAGAAGAGAAAGTATGTTAGCTTATGCCTCTCCCTCAAGTAAAATTGCAATAGTGATTACCGGTCTAGTTATCGATTGCCTGGGGACAAATAACTTTCTCGTGACCAAAATCTCTCTACTAAAACTAATTTAGTTGTGTCTTTATCTAAACAACCCCTACTTTTTATTTGCGTACTCTTTATATTCTTGCAAACCTATCCTACAAAAAACACAAAGTACTTCTAGTTTCATACTTGTTCTAGGTAAAGCGAACGTCAAGTGTGCGCAGAGTTGTATCGGTGGTCGATAGAACTTGAGGGAATATTTGTTCTACCTTTAGCTCCTCGTTGGGTTCGACACTCTTACTTATTGAAAGAGGCTACAACTGATCCCCTACACTTGTGGGTTATCAATGATCAACCACATAAGTATCTCACGGGCATAAGAAAATTGTAGCAATAACCCAACAAACCGAGTAGCAAGCGAAAACCAACAAAAAGAAGAAGAAAAAACTCTCTCTCTCTCTCTCTCTCTCTCTCTCTCTCTCGAAGCCTAATGATCTATACACTTTCTCCCCCTTTAGCAACAAGTTACCAAAAAGCTTAAAAATGCATATTGCTATATGGCACTCTAGGAACGATCTCTGGGAGCTGCTGAAGAAGTCTTCTCGCTCGTGACTCCGGTGTGCATAGACGGCGTGGAGATAAGAGCATCTGCAAACGCTTCAGATGGAGTCTGTGGAGCTGGAGGAGTTGACACTAGAGGAACAACTGTGGTAGTGGCTGCAGGTACTGAAAGTGTAGTCTTGGGATCTACAACTGGCACAGCTGATGATCTTGGTCCTCTTGGAACTCTCTATAAAGCATCAGTGGTATCCCTGTCCTTTGCATTTTCCTTAGTCTTCTCCACAACTGTTTGTATCTGAGTGATCTTCACATCAAGATCATAGAATTTGGTTTGAACGGTCCTCTCAAGACTCTCTTGATTTTAAGTCAAGGTAGCCGGGCTCTTCTCAATCCTCAGCATCATCATCATCCAATGACTCTGGCCATAGTTTCTTGACTCTTTCCTTCCTTTTCTTTCCTCTAGCAGCCTCATCATCTCTTGATTCAAGAGTGAACTCCATAGTTTCTTGGGTTGAGGCTCTGGTTTTTGACATGGGAATCCTCTTGGCGGGAGCTCCCCTATTTAGTCCTAGCTTGACAGCTCTAGCAATATCCTCCTTTCTCATAGGCTGCTTCTTGGAAGTGACCTCTTGAGCCACAAAGTCCTCATCTTCACTGTCAGAATTTTTCATTTTTCTTGACTTGGTAGCAGCTTTTGGTAGGTTACTGGGTGTGCTTCTGCTACCTTCATTATAGCTGCAGGAGGGGCTACTGCCCTCACTGAGGTTCATCTACTCCTCTGACCTATTTTGACTATCACTATTCTCTGGCATATCTGAAACTGACCCTGAGAAAAGTTGGGTATGGATAGAGTGGACGAGCATCACAAAGTACAGCTGTTTTTGCAAAAAGTTGAGACAAAAACTTAACTTTAGTTTTCTGCATAAAGCATTTCAGAGCTACCGATTTGACAAACTCGGTGGCACCTAAGCTTAACCAAAGAATAAAACATACCATTTCGGTCAGACCGAGAGGCAGTTCAGTGACTTCGAGAAGCTAGGGTTCCACTGAGAAAGTGATTTCAATCGCACAAATTTGTGTATTTTGGTCAGTCCGAGGTGTACATAGTGCAATGGCCAAGGCCAATCGGTGTGACCGAGATCCTCAGATCGGTCGGTCTGAGATGGGTTCGGCGGAATCCTAACCCTAAGTTTTTGCATCAAATCTAATCTAGGGAATTTCTGAGTGGATAGAGTAATCTCATACGTGGTAAGAACAATGGCAATGTCTTTTGTGGAAGAATCGGAGTTTGAGAAAGCACAAAAGGGTCGAGCTCATACCCTAACTTGGTGATGAACTCGCTACGGCGACAATGGTGGTGGAGATTCCATTGACGGCGGCGGAGACCAGCGATAGGAGGCACGGGCAACGACGGCGATGATCCGGAGACCAAGGGGGCGGCAGAGCTGGGAAGCGCGGTCGAGAGGTTGGAGGAGTTTTCAAAATTTCAACCCGCGGTATATATACCAAGTCGGTGTGACCGAGTGGGACAACTCGGTGGCACCGAGATGCAAAACTGCTAGCAGTTACCGCAACTCGGTGTGACCGAACTGTTCTAATTTGTTGCACCGACGTGAAAACCTAGATCAACTTAATGAATTTGGTGAGACCGAGTGGAATGAGTTGGTCTAACTGAGATGCATTAAGAGGTTTTGGAGTTTAAGCCCTTGACGGATCGCTGACACCGAGTGCTCCTCACCCAGTGGATCCAAATTCGACTTGTTTAAACTTTGTGATGTAGCATGAATAGAGTTTGAGACGAGAAAAGCATAGATAGCTAGAGGGAGTACTTAGGCATTCTTGTCCATCCAGTTGGCAAAAGAGAAAAAAAGCGAAACAACCAAAGCAACAAATGGATGTCCTCGAATGTGAAAAATATGCAACCAACATGCCCAGACAGTAAGATGGCAAATAAAACATGTGGCAAAGCATGCACAAGCACTGTAGCATATGTCAAACAATTGACGATGACTAGGTCATCTATATATGAGTATATTGACTTAGGAGTCAAATGAGAACATTTGATCATAGGTCATACTCATCGATTAAGCACAAGTGGGGTTACCACTTTTACATAAAGCATTGTTGTGTTCACATCATTAGAGCTGCTTTAGCTCAATTTTTAGAGTAAAGCCCCCCCTAGATGTGATATCCCCCATTAGAGGGATGAACTAAGCTTGGGTTTTGTCAATGATGACTTCATGTAGATGTTGAAGATGTGGATGCTCAATGTTGATGTAGATCATTTGGAGCAACCCATCGGAGTGAGTTGCACTTTCAATACCTACATGGGTTAGTCCCACAAGGAACATACAAGGATATCCATAGACATAGAGTGAAACACACACATAATGATGTCCATGAAAGCATTAGATTACCTTGTCCCTTGTCTTACCAACAAGAGGGTTTGTGACTCCTTGAACTAGTGCAAGATATGGAATTTGATTGCACTTGTCCTTGCCAAAATGAATATGAGTGAAATATGTTGCCGGAGTCACCCGCAAGAACTCTCTAGTTCTTCTTCTTTAGGATCCACACCAACTTGATGGGAATCCTCGGAGTTGTAGTCGTACTTGATGAAGTAGAACTTGGGAACCCACTTGACCAATGCCTTAGGAGCTTCTTCAAATGAATCAATCTCTTCTTGAAGCTTGTCCTTGCCCTTTAGCTTGTGGTATTGTGGTGGAAGATCATCTTTAGTTTGTGTTCCCTTGATGGAAGTGGGGCCATACTTCTCTTGTTGAGGAACAAACTTTGTCTTGGGTTCTTGATCTTCTTCCCACTCAACTCCATTGGCATTAAACTTTTGTTCAAAACCAAAACCTTGATTCTTCCTGTACCTTCCTTGCTTGCGTACAATTTCCTCAAATTTCTTACTCCCGGCAAGACTCTTGTAAACACGTTTCTCTATAATTCCCTTCAATAAGCTATTTTCTTGCTCAAGTGTAACTTGGCTAAGAGAATCATTACTGAATCAAGAGAACTACTAGAAGCAACAATATTGGATTTAACATGATTATTGTTACTACTAGAGGAATAATCTTTCTTGTACTTATTGCTAGATTTTACTTGAGGCATATAAGTAGACAAGAGTAAACGCTTGGCAATGTAAGAAGAACTTTTCTTTTGAAGATCATCATTTATTACCTTTAAGAACCCACACTCTTGCTCTAAGTTGAGCTTCTCGAAGCGTAGCTTCTCATGAGTTTTTAAAAGTTCTAGATGATCCTCTAACGTAGTTTCATGAGCTAACTATGGAGTGTTTAGTTCTTTAGTTAGACGCTCAATCTCCTTCTTATCATTATCATTCGTTTCATCTTGATTAGCATGATTAATTGCAATTTCATCATAGTTTTCATCACTAGTGCTACCAACAAGTAAATCATCATCTCCTAGCAAATCATCTTCATCAGTATTGAAATCAAGATATTCGAGGTGTGATACCTTAGGGCCTTTAGCCATGAAGCATCTTACAATTCCTTCATTAGGTGAGTCAAATATATCGTAGGAGTTGGATGACACAAGAGCAATTCCGGCAACACCTTCATCTTGAGTATCTTCAGAGTCGGAGTGATAGCTTCTCTCAGAGTAGTTATCGGAGTCGGAACCGGATACCCATTCACCAACATGAGCTTGATGTCTTCGTCTTGTGTAGCTCCTTGATGATTTGTCCTTCCTTTCTGAATCCTTGCTTCTACGAGAAGGTCTTCATTCATAACGATCATCTCTACTCCTTCTCTCTCTTGGTGGTGATTCATCTCTTTTACTTCTTCTTTTGGGTGAATCTTCTCTTCTCTTGTATGGAGTCGTACACTCGTTTGAGTAGTGTTGGGTCTCCCACAATTATAGCAATTGCGATCACGACTAGAAGATCTTTTGTCATTGTAGGACCTTGACTTGGAACTTCTCTCTTTGCTTCTATTCTTGTAGAATTCGTTGAAGTTCTTCACCATTAAGCTCAATTATTCATTCAAGACTTGTTTATCACTTGATGTGGTAGGAGCATCACATTAGGCTTTGTAAGCACCACTAGACTTGTTTGTGATGCTCTTCCTTATCCTTGAGTGACATCTCATGAGCAAAAATTCTACTGATACGTCCATTTTGCATCATGCTTATAAGTTGATATTTATTGCATTATGTGCTGATCATTCATGTTTTGTCACAATACTTATGCCCTTTCCCTCTTATTTTGCAAGGTTTACATGAAGAAGGGGGAATGCCGGCAGCTGGAATTCTGGGCTGGAAAAGGAGGAAACTCTGGAAACCTATTCTGCACAACTCCAAAAACCCCGAAAGTCCACAGAACATTTTTTCGGAAAATATAAAAAATATCTGGCAGAAGAAACCCACGAGGGGGGCCACTGGCTAGCCTCGAGGGTGGGGGCGCGCCCCCTGCCTCAAGGGCCATCCGGTGGGCCCCAGGTGCCCTTCTTCTCCGATATGAAGCATTTTGACCAGGAAAAAAAATCAAGAGGAGGCTTTCAGGACCAGACGCCGCCGTCTCGAGGCGGAACCGAGGCGGAAACCAATCTAGGGCTCCGACAGAGCTGTTCTGCCGGGGATACTTCCCTCCGGGAGGGGGAAATCATCACCGCCGTCATCACCAACAACTCTCCCATCTTGGGGAGAGCTATCTTCATCAACATCTTCACCATCACCATCTCCTCTCAAACCCTAGTTCATCTCTTGTATCCAATCTTTGTATCCAAACCTCAGATTGGTACATGTGGGTTGCTAGTAGTGTTGATTACTCCTTGTAGTTGATGCTAGTTGGTTTACTTGGCGGAAGATCATATGTTCAGATCCATTATGCACATTAATACCCCTCTGATCATGAAAAATATTATGTCTTGTGAGTAGTTGCTTTTGTTCCTGAGGACATGGGAGAAGTCTTGCTATTAGTAGTCATGTGAGTTTGGTCTTCGTTCGATATTTTGATGAGATGTATGTTGTATCTCCTCTAGTGGTGTCATGTGAACATCGACTACATGATACCTCACCATTATTTGGGCCTAGAGGAAGGCATTGGGAAGTAATAAGTAGATGATGGGTTGCTAGAGTGACAGAAGCTTAAACCCTAGTTTAAGCGTTGCTTCGTAAGGGGCTGATTTGGATCCATATGTTTCACGCTATGGTTAGGTTTACCATAATACTTCTTTTGTAGTTGCGGATGCTTGCATTAGAGGTTAATCATAAGTGGGAGGCTTGTCCAAGTAAGGGCAGCACCCAAGCACCGGTCCACCCACATACCAAATTATCAAAGTACCGAACGCGAATCAGATGATCGTGATGAAAACTAGCTTGGTGATAATTCCCATATGTCCTCGGGAGCGCTTTACCTTGCATAAGAGTTTGTCCAGGCTTGTCCTTTGCTACAAAAAGGATTGGGCCACCTTGTTGCACCTTATTTACTTTTACCGTTTGTTACTTGCTACCAATTATCTTATCACAAAACTATATGTTACCTATAATTT
This sequence comes from Secale cereale, assembly GCA_902687465.1. Classification (NCBI taxonomy): domain Eukaryota; kingdom Viridiplantae; phylum Streptophyta; class Magnoliopsida; order Poales; family Poaceae; genus Secale; species Secale cereale. Next base: position 602,056,043 of record LR738715.1, on the reverse strand, counting down.
CAGTGCTTGCAGAAAATACCTTACTGAAAACTGCCTATCATTTCCTTCTGCTCCTCGTTGGGTTCGACACTCTTACTTATCGAAAGGACTACGATAGATCCCCTACACTTGTGGGTCATCAAGACTCTTTTTTGGCGCCGTTGCCGGGGAGTGAAGCGCCTTTGGTAAATGGAATTTGGTAAGGAAAAATTTATATAGTGTGCTGAAATTTATTGTCACTTGGTACTATGGCTCAAAATCCTTTGAGGGGCTTGTTCGGGGTATCTTCACCCCGAGCAGAAGAGCAAAGAGTTGCTCCTCAACCTACTGCACCTATTGAAAATGTTTTCTTTGAGATTCCTTCGGGTATGATAGAGAAGCTGCTTGAAAATCCTTATAAAGGAGACGGAACACTACACCCCAATTTACATCTAATCTATGTGGTTGAAGTTTGTGGATTGTTTAAGCTTGCAGGTATGCCCGAGGATGTTATCAAGAAGAAGGTATTCCCTTTATCTTTGAAGGGAGATGCATTTACATGGTTTAGGCTATGCGATGATATGGGATCATGGAACTATAATCGTCTGAAGTTGGAATTTCATCAGAAGTTCTACCCTATGCACCAGGTTCATCATGATCGTAATTATATTTATAATTTCTGGCCTCGCAAAGGAGAAAGCATCGCTCAATCTTGGGGGAGGCTTAAGTCAATGTTATATTCATGGCCCAACCATGAGCTCTCAATAGAAATGATTATCCAAAAAATTTATGCTCAGCTTTCTCATAATAATCGCTCCATGCTCGATACTTCTTGTTCTGGCTCTTATATGATGAAGACTATTGACTTCAAATGAGATTAATTGGAAATAATTAAACGCAACTCTGAAGATTGGGATCTCGACGAAGTTATGGAGTCACGTATGACCCCTAAGTTTGATTGTGTTAAAGCTTTTATGGATACCGATGTTTTCCATGAGTTTAGCACTAAATATGGACTTGACTCTGAGATAGTAGCTTCTTTCTATGAATCTTTTTCTGCTCATATTGATCTCCCCAAGGAGAAGTGGTTTAAATACCATCCCCATATTGAAGTAAAAGTAGTTGAACCCGTTAAAGTTGAAGAAAAGACTATCACTTATAATGTTGATCTTGTCATTCCTACCGCTTATATTGAGAAACCACCTTTCCCTGTTAGGATAAAGGATCATGCTCAAGCTTCAACTGCATTTCATAAGAGTAATACTATAACACCTACACCCTCTGAGCAAATTAAAGTTGAACCTAGTGTTCCTATGGTTAAAGATCTCTTGGTAGAAGATTTAGATGGACATGTTATTTATCTCCAAGAAGAGTCTGCTAGAATAGCCAAACCCAATGCTAGGAATAAACATAAACCTATCATAGACTTGCCCATTATCTCTGTTAAGATAGGAAATCATTGCTATCATGGTTTATGTGAAGTAGGTGCTAGTGCAAGCATTATCCCTCTTGACTTGTATAACGAAATTATGCATGATATTGCACCTGTTGAGTTAGAAGGGATTGATGTTACTATTAAGCTTGCTAATAGAGATACTATTTCACCAGTTGGGATTGTTAGAGATATTGAAGTCTTATGTGGGAAGGTTAAATACCCTGCTGACTTTCTTGTTCTTAGTTCCCCACAAGATGCTTTCTGTCCCATTATATTTGGTAGACCCTTCTTGAATACCGTTAATGCCAAGATAGACTGTGTGAAAGATATTGTCACTGTCGGATTAGGGGATACGTCTCATGATTTTAACTTTGCTAAATTCCGTAGACAACCGCTTGAAAAGGCACCCCGTAGTAAAGATGAAATTATTGGTCTCGCTTCTATTGTCGTGCCACCTAATGACCCTTTAGAACAATACTTGCTAGACCATGAAAATGATATGCATATGAATGAGAGAAGGGAGATAGATGAAATATTCCTTACACACGGACCCATATTGAAAAACAACTTGCATGTTGAAATCCTAGGGGATCCTCCTCCACCCAAGGGTGATCCCGTGTTTGAACTTAAACCTTTGCCTGATAATCTTAAGTATGTTTATCTTGATGAAAAGAAGATATATCATGTTATTATTAGTGCTAACCTTTCAGAGCATGAAGAAGAAAGATTATTGAAAACTCTGAAGAAGCACCGAGCTGCTATTGGATATACTCTAGATGATCTTAAGGGCATTAGTCCCACTATATGTCAACGCAAGATAAAATTGGAGGAAAATGCTAAACCATTTATTGATCATCATCGACGGTTAAATCCTAAGATGAAAGAAGTGGTAAGGAAGGAAATTCTAAAGCTTCTAGAGGCAGGTATTATCTATCCCATTGCTGATAGCCAGTGGGTAAGTCATGTCCATTGTGTTCCTAAGAAAGGAGGTATGACTGTTGTCCCTAATGATAAAGATGAATTGATCCCGCAAAGAATAGTTACAGGTTATAGAATGATAATTGATTTCCGTAAGTTAAATAAAGCTACTAATAAAGATCATTACCCCTTGCCATTTATTGATCAAATGCTAGAAAGATTATCCAAACATACCCATTTCTGCTTTCTAGATGGTTATTCTGGTTTCTCTCAAATACCTGTGTCAAAGGGGGATCAAGAAAAGACCACCTTTACTTGTCCTTTCGGTACCTTTGGTTATAGACGTATGCCTTTTGGTTTGTGTAATGCACCTGCTACCTTTCAAAGATGCATGATGGCTATATTCTCTGATTTTTGTGAAAAGATTGTTGAGGTATTCATGGACGTTTTCTCCGTTTATGGACGTTCTTTTGATGATTGCTTAAGCAACCTTGATCGAGTTTTGTAGAGATGTGAAGACACTAACCTTGTCTTGAATTGGGAGAAGTGCCAATTTATGGTTAATGAAGGCATTGTCTTGGGACATAAAATTTCTGAAAGAGGTATTGAAGTTGACAAAGCTAAAGTGGATGCTATTGAAAAGATGCCATGCCCTAAGGATATCAAAGGTATACGAAGTTTCCTTGGTCATGCTAGGTTTTATAGGAGGTTCATTAAGGACTTCTCCAAAATCTCCAGGCCTCTAACTAATCTTTTACAGAAATATATTCCTTTTGTCTTTGATGATGATTGTCTAGAAGCATTTGAAATACTTAAGAAAGCATTGATCTCTGTACCTATTGTCTAGCCTCCTGACTGGAATTTACCCTTTGAGATTATGTGCGATGCTAGTGATTATGCTGTAGGAGCTGTTTTAGGGCAAATAGTAGATAAGAAATTGAATGTTATCCAGTATGCTAGTAAAACTCTAGATAGTGCCCAAAGAAATTATGCTACCACTGAGAAAGAATTTATAGCAGTTGTGTTTGCTTGTGATAAGTTTAGACCCTATATCGTTGATTCTAAAGTAACTATTCACACTGATCATGCTGCTATAAAATACCTTATGGAAAAGAAAGATGCTAAACCTAGACTTATTAGATGGGTCCTCTTGCTGCAAGAATTTGACTTGCATATTATTGATAGAAAGGGAGCTGAGAACCCCGTAGGAGATAACTTGTCTAGGTTAGAGAATATACTTGATGACCCACAACCTATTGATGATAGCTTCCCTGATGAACAACTAGCTGTCATAAGTACTTCCCGTACTGCTCCTTGGTATGCTGATTATGCTAATTATATTGTTGCTAAGTTTATACCTCCTAGCTTCACATACCAGCAAAAGAAAAGTTCTTTTATGATTTGAGACATTACTTTTCGGATGACCCACATATTTATAAAGAAGGAGTAGATGGTATTATTATACATTGCGTACCTGAGCATGAACAGGAACAGATCTTACGCAAGTGCCACTCCGAAGCTTATGGAGGACACCATGCGGGAGACAGAACTGCACACAAGGTATTGCAATTCGGTTTTTATTGGCCTACTGTCTTCAAGTATGCCCGTAAGTTTGTCTTATCATGTGATGAATGTCAAATAATCGGTAATATTAGTAGACGTCAAGAAATGCCTATGAATTATTCACTTGTTATTGAACCATTTGATGTTTGGGGTTTTGATTATATGGGACCTTTTCCTTCCTCTAATGGGTACACACATATCCTAGTTGTTGTTGATTACGTTACTAAGTGGGTAGAAGCTATTCCAACTAGTAGTGCTGATCATAACACCTCTATTAAGATGCTTAAAGAAGTTATATTTTCGAGGTTTGGAGTCCCTAGGTATCTAATGATTGATGGTGGTTCACACTTTATTCATGGTGCTTTCCGTAAGATGCTTGCTAAGTACGATGTCAACCATATAATTGCATCACCTTATCACCCACAGACTAGGGGTCAAGTAGAACTAAGCAATAGGGAATTGAAATTAATCTTGCAAAAGACAGTTAATAGGTCTAGAAAGAATTGGTCCAAGAAACTAGATGATGCATTATGGGCCTATAGAACTGCATACAAAAATCCTATGGGTATGTCTCCATATAAGATGGTATATGGAAAAGCTTGTCACTTACCTCTTGAGCTAGAACATAAGGCATATTGGGCTATCAAAGAGCTCAATTATGATTTCAAACTTGCCGGTGAAAATAGGCTATTTGAAATTAGCTGTCTCGATGAATGGAGAACCAAGGCCTACGAGAATGCCAAGTTATTTAAAGAAAAGGTTAAAAGATGGCATGACAAAAGGATACAAAAGCATGAGTTAAACGTAGGTGATTATGTTTTGCTATTACTCTCGTTTAAGATTTTTTGCAGGAAAACTTCTCTCCAAGTGGGAGGGACCTTACGTTATCGAGGAGGTCTATCGTTCCGGTGCCATAAAGATCAACAACTTCGAAGGCACAAATCCGAAGGTGGTGAATGGTCAAAGGATCAAACATTATATCTCAAGTAATCCTATAAATGTTGAAACTAATATTATTGAAACCATAACCCCGGAGGAATACATAAGGGACACTTTCCAGAACGATTCAGCCTCCGAAAAGGAAGAGGTACGTTATATGGTAAGTTAACCGACTCCAAAACAGTTTTAAAGGCAATTTTTCTCCGTTTTGGAATATTTAGAAAAATAGGAAAATAAACTGCAGTCCGGAGGAGACACGAGGTGGCCTCGAGGGTAGGGGCGCGCCCCCTGCCTCGAGGGCACCCCGTGTGTCCCCGAGACTCCGTTTTCTTGTGGGTTACTCCTTTTGTTCGGGAAAATTTCATTATATATACTCCCGAAGGTTTTGACCTCTGTACCACGTAGAATTCCTCTGTTTTCATTTCGAGCTGTTATCTGCTAATGTTTCTGAAGCCAGGCATCATGTCGTCTCCCTCCTCCAACAACGAAGGCAACGATGCTTGGCTAATGAAGATAGATCTGAAGAGGGAAGGACCCGAGGAGATCCACAAGGAGAAGAAGATCAAGATGGAGGTGGAAGATCCGGCTCCGGCAGCGGGAGAAGAAGACATCCCCAAATCCCTTCCTAATCTCTTTACCTCAACTGAGCTAGAAGCTTTCAGGATGCTTGAGTTAACTCAGATCTGTAACAAGCATCTCACAAGTGAAGATCTTTTGTTGAAGGATTACATAGCTGCTCTCAAAGGTATTATCCGCAAGCTGTTATGAGAATGATCATGATATATATACCCACTTGGATGTAAGTTTTCAGATCTATTACTATTGACATTACCCTTGAGGTAAAAGGTTGGGAGGCAACACCGTAAGCCCCTATATATCTTTCTATGTGTCCGATTAAAACTCCATAAACGTAAGTATTGCGTGAGTGTGAGCAATTCTGAAAGACTATATGATAGTTGAGTATGTAGGCTTGTTGAAAAGCTCTTATATTGACTCTTTCCGATGTTACAATAAATTGCAATTGCTTCAATGACCGAGACCAAAGTTTGTTTGTTTCCAATGAAGTTTATGATGCATACTTGATATTGTGGATGAATTGTTACTTTTGCATAATGATCATATGACTACATTCATAGAAGTTGCTGTTATGAGAATGATCATGATGCCCTCATGTCCGTATACTGTTTTTATCGACACCTCTATCTCTAAACATGTGGACATATTTTTCGATGTCGGCTTTCGCTTGAGGACAAGCAAGGTCTAAGCTTGGGGGAGTTGATACGTACATTTTGCATCATGCTTATAAGTTGATATTTATTGCATTATGTGCTGATCATTCATGTTTTGTCACAATACTTATGCCCTTTCCCTCTTATTTTGCAAGGTTTACATGAAGAAGGGGGAATGCCGGCAGCTGGAATTCTAGGCTGGAAAAGGAGCAAACTCTGGAAACCTATTCTGCACAACTCCAAAATCCCAGAAACTCCATAGAACATTTTTTCGGAAAATATAAAAAATATCTGGCGGAAGAAACCCACGAGGGGGGCCACTGGCTGGCCTCGAGGGTGGGGGGGCGCCCCCCTGCCTCAAGGGCCAGCCGGTGGGCCCCAGGTGCCCATCTTCTCCTATATGAAGCGTTTTGACCTGGAAAAAATTAGGAGGAGGCTTTCGGGACCAGACACCGCCGTCTCGAGGCGGAAGCGAGGCGGAAACCAATCTAGGGCTCCGACAGAGCTGTTCTGTCGGGGATACTTCCCTCCGGGAGGGGGAAATCGTCACCGCCGTCATCACCAACAACTCTCCCATCTTGGGGAGATCTATCTTCATCAACATCTTCACCAGCACCATCTCCTCTCAAACCCTAGTTCATCTCTTGTATCCAATCTTTGTATCCAAACCTCAGATTGGTACCTGTGGGTTGCTAGTAGTGTTGATTACTCCTTGTAGTTGATGCTAGTTGGTTTATTTGGTGGAAGATCATATGTTCAGGTCCATTATGCACATTAATACCCCTCTGATCATGAACAATATTATGTCTTGTGAGTAGTTGCTTTTGTTCCTAAGCACATGGGAGAAGTCTTGCTATTAGTAGTCATGTGAGTTTGGTCTTCGTTCGATATTTTGATGAGATGTATGTTGTCTCTCCTCTAGTGGTGTCATGTGAACGTCGACTACATGAAACTTCACCATTATTTGGGCCTAGAGGAAGGCATTGGGAAGTAATAAGTAGATGATGGGTTGCTAGAGTGACAGAAGCTTAAACCCTAGTTTATGCGTTGCTTCGTAAGGGGCTGATTTGGATCCATATGTTTCAGGATATGGTTAGGTTTACCATAATACTTCTTTTGTAGTTGCGGATGCTTGCATTAGAGGTTAATCATAAGTGGGAGGCTTGTCCAAGTAAGGGCAGCACCCAAGCACCGGTCCACCCACATACCAAAGTATCAAAGTATCGAACGCCAATCAGATGATCGTGATGAAAACTAGCTTGACGATAATTCCCATATGTCCTCGGGAGCGCTTTACCTTGCATAAGAGTTTGTCCAGGCTTGTCCTTTGCTACAAAAAGGATTGGGCCACCTTGTTGCACCTAATTTACTTTTACCGTTTGTTACTTTCTACCAATTATCTTATCACAAAACTATCTGTTACCTATAATTACAGTGCTTGCAGAAAATACCTTACTGAAAAATGCCTCTCATTTCCCGGTGCTCCTCGTTGCTTCGACACTCTTACTTATCGAAAGGACTACGATAGATCCCCTACACTTGTGGGTCATCATCTACCAATGACTTGCGTTGGCTTGAGATCTTTGTAGTTGGGCATCATCTGGATCAGAGTGCACACGGTATCATATTTTCCATACAAGGCTCTTATTATCTTCTAGATGATGAATATGTCGGTCATCTCTTCGCTTCCAAAGCCGGCAATCTCATTTGTGATGAGAGTAAGCCTAGAGTACATTTCAACGACTCCTTCACCAACCTTAATCTTGAACTTAACAAGTTGACTTTGAAGCATCCTTGACGGACTTGGTACCTTCGTGCATATAAACCAAAGTATCCCAAATTTCCTTTGCATTCTCAAGACAGCTGATTTTGTTGAATTGTTCGGGGCACAATCCATTGAAAAGAATATCGCAAGCTTGAGCATTGTATTGCAACATCTTCAATTCTTCTGCGGACGCTTCATGATCCGGTTCTCTTCCATCCTCGAAGTATTCACCTTGCAAACCAATTCACACAATAGCCCAAATGGTAGGGTCATGTCCAAGAATATGCATTTTCATTTTATGTTTTCAACTAGCGAAATTAGTAGCATCGAAGTAAGGACCTCTACGATGATAACTTCCCTCACTAGACGCCATACTCTCCTAGGTTTTGAAACCAAGGCTATGATCACCAAAGCTATGGAAATCAAGGCAAATGGAGACCAAAGCTCTGATACCAATTGTAGGATCTAAAGTAGGTCTAGAGGGGGGCTGATTAGACTACTTGACCAAATAAAAATCTAGCCTTTTCCCAATTTAAGTGTTGGTAGATTTTAGCAATTAGAACAAGTCAAGTAACCAACCTACACATGCAATTCTAAGAGTGTAGTAGCAGAAAGTAAAGCATTGCATATGAAGTTAAAGGGAGGGGTTTGGAGAGTGCAAACACAATGGAGACACAAAGATTTTTGGCATGGTTCTGATAGGTGGTGCTATCGTACATCCACGTTGATGGAGACTTCAACCCACGAAGGGTAACGGGTGCGCGAGTCCACGGAGGGCTCCACCCACAAAGGGTCCATGAAGAAGCAACCTTGTCTATCCCACCATGGCCATCGCCCACGAAGGACTTGCCTCACTCGGGTAGATCTTCGGGAAGTAGGCGATCTTCTTGCCCTTACAAACTCCTTGGTTCAACTCCACAATCTTGTCGGAGGCTCCCAAGTGACACCTAACCAATATAGGAGGCACCAATCTCCAAAAGGTAATAAATGGTGTGTTGATGATGAACTAGAGGCAATAATAAAGTTATTATTTATTTCCTTATATCATGATAAATGTTTATTATTCATGCTAGAATTGTATTAACCGGAAACTTAGTACATGTGTGAATACATAGACAAAATAGAGTGTCCCTAGTATGCCTCTACTAGACTAGCTCATTGATCAAAGATGGTTGTGTTTCCTAGCCATAGACATGAGTTGTCATTTGATCAACGGGATCACATCATTAGGAGAATGATATGATGGACAAGACCCATCCGTTAGCTTAGCACTATGATCGTTTAAGTTTTACTGCTATTGCTTTCTTCATGACTTATACATGTTCCTATGACTATGAGATTATGCAACTCCAGAATACCGGAGGAACACTTTGTGTGCTACCAAACGTCACAACGTAACTGGGTGATTATAAAGGTACTCTACAGGTGTCTCCGAAGGTACTTGTTGGGTTGGCGTATTTCGAGATTAGGATTTGTCACTCCGATTGTCGGAGAGGTATCTCTGGGCCCACTCGGTAATGCACATCACTATAAGCCTTGCAAGCATTGCAGCTAATGAGTTAGTTGCGGGATGATGTATTATGGAACGAGTAAAGAGACTTGCCGGTAACGAGATTGAACTAGGTATTGAGAATACCGACGATCGAATCTCGGGCAAGTAACATACCGATGACAAAGGGAACAACGTATGTTGTTATCCAGTTTGACCGATAAAGATCTTCGTAGAATATGTGGGAGCCAATATGAGCATCCAGGTTCCGCTATTGGTTATTGACCGGAGACGTGTCTCGGTCATGTCTACATAGTTCTCGAACCCGTAGGGTCCGCACGCTTAAGGTTTCGATGACAGTTTTATTATGAGTTTATGAGTTTTGATGTACCGAAGGAGTTCGGAGTCCCGGATGAGATCGGGGACATGACGAGGAGTCTCGAAATGGTCGAGACGTAAAAATCGATATATTGGACGACTATATTCGGACATCGGAAATGTTCCGAGTGATTCGGGTATTTTCGGAGTACCGGGGAGTTACGGGAATAGAGGAGAGAGGCCAAAAGGAAGGAGGCGCGCGCCCCCTTCTGGTCCGAATTGGACAAGGGGTGCAACCCCCTTTTCCTTCTCCCTCTCCCCCTCTTTCCTTCTCTCCTACTCCAGAAAGGAAAGGGGAATCCTACTAGGACTTGGGAGTCCTAGTAGGACTCCCCACACTTGGCGCGCCCCCTCTAGGGCCGGCCTCTCCCTCCCTCCTTTATATACGGGGGTAGGGGGGGCACCTCTAGACACAACAATTGATCTCTTGATCTCTAGCCGTGTGCGGTGCCCCCCTCCACCATAGTTCTCCTCAATAATATTGTAGCGGTGCTTAGGCGAAGCCCTGCGACGGTAGAACATCAAGATCGTCACCACGCCGTCGTGCTGACGGAACTCTCCCTCGACACTCAGCTGGATCAGAGTTCGAGGGACGTCATCAAGCTGAACGTGTGCTAGAACTCGGAGGTGCCGTAGTTTCGGTGCTTGATCGGTCGGGCCGTGAAGACGTACGACTACATCAACCGCGTTGTTCTAACGCTTCCGCTTTCGGTCTACAAGGGTACGTAGACACACTCTCCCCTCTCGTTGCTATGCATCTGATAGATAGATCTTGCGTGATCGTAGGATTTTTTGAAATACTGCGTTCCCCAACAGTGGCATCACGAGCCAGGTCTATGCGTAGATGATATGCACGAGTAGAACACAATGAGTTGTGGGCGATACTAGTCATACTGCTTACCAGCATGTCATACTTTGCTTCGGCTGTATTGTGAGATGAAGCGGCCCGGACCGACATTACGCGTACGCTTACGCGAGACTGGTTTCATCGTTATGAGCACTCGTTGCTTAAAGGTAACTGGCGGGTGTCTGTCTCTCTCACTTTAGCTGAATCAAGTGTGGCTACGCCCGGTCCTTGTGAAGGTTAAAACAGCACATACTTGACGAAACATCGTTGTGGTTTTGTATGCGTAGGTAAGAACGGTTCTTGCTAAGCCCGTAGCAGCCACGTAAAACTTGCAACAACAAAGTAGAGGACGTCTAACTTGTTTTTGCAGGGCATGTTGTGATGTGATATGGTCAAGACATGATGAGATATACGGTTTTGTATGAGATGATCATGTTTTGTAAAGTTATCGGCAACTGGCAGGAGCCATATGGTTGTCGCTTTATTGTATGAAATGCAATCGCCATGTAATTGCTTTACTTTATCACTAAGCGGTAGCGATAGTCGTAGAAGCAATAGTTGGTGAGACGACAATGATGCTACGATGGAGATCAAGGTTTCGCGCCGGTGACGAAGGTGATCATGACGGTGCTTTGGAGATGGAGATCAAAAGCACAAGATGATGATGGCCATATCATGTCACATATTTTGATTGCATGTGATGTTTATCTTATTATGCTTCTTATTTTGCTTAGAACGACGGTAGCATTATAAGATGATCCCTTACTAAATTTCAAGGTATAAGTGTTCTCCCTGAGTATGCACCATTGCGAAAGTTCGTCGTGCCGAGACACCACGTGATGATCGGGTGTGATAAGCTCTACGTTCAAATACAACGGGTGTAAGCCAGTTTTGCACACGCAGAATACTCGGGTTAAACTTGACGAGCCTAGCATATGCAGATATGGCCTCGGAACACTGGAGACCGAAAGGTCGAGCGTGAATCATATAGTAGATATGATCAACATAAGATGTTCACCATTGAAACTACTCCATCTCACGTGATGATCGGACATGGTTTAGTTGATTTGGATCACGTGATCATTTAGATGACTGGAGGGATGTCTATCTAAGTGGGAGTTCTTAAGTAATATGATTAATTGAACTTTAATTTATCATGAACATAGTCCTGGTAGTATTAGCATATCTATGTTGTAGATCAATAGCTCGCGATGTTGCTCCCCGCTTATTTTTATTTGTTCCTAGAGAAAACTAAGTTGAAATATGTTAGTAGCAATGATGCGGAATTGTTCCGTGATCTGAGGATTATCCTCATTGCTGCACAGAAGAATTATGTCCTTAATGCACCGCTAGGTGACAGACATATTGCAGGAGCAGATGCAGACGTTATGAACGTTTTGACAAAAGCTCGATATGATGACTACTTGATAGTTTAGTGCACCATGCTTTACGGCTTAGAACCGGGACTTCAAAACTGTTTTTGAACACCACGGAGCATATAAGATGTTCTAAGAGTTCAAATTAGTATTTCATACTCATTCCCGTGTCGAGAGGTATGAGACCTTTGACAGTACTTTGCCTACAAGATGGAGGAGAATAGCTCAACCAGTGAGCATATGCTCAGATTGTCTGGGTACTACAATTGCTTGAATCAAGTGGGAGTAAATCTTCCAGATAAGATAGTAATTGACAAAATTCTCTAGACACTATCACCAAGTTAGTAGAACTTCGTGATGAACTATAATATGCAAGGGATGACGAAAGTAATTCTCGAGCTCTTCGCGATGCTGAAATCGGCGAAGGTAGAAATCAAGAAACAACATCAAGTGTTGATGGTTAACGAGACCACTTGTTTCAAGTAAAGGGCAAAATGATAGAAAGGGAACTTCAAGAAGAATGACAAGCAAGTTGTCACTCCCATGAAGAAACCCAAAGCTAAACTCAAGCCTGAAACTAAGTGCTTCTACTGCAAAGGAAATGGTCACTGGAAGTGGAACTGCCCTAGATACTTGGCGGATAAGAAGGATGGCAAATTGAACAAAGGTATATTTGATATACAGATTATTGATGTGTATTTTACTAGTGTTCATAGTAACCCCTCGGTATTTTATACTGGTTTAGTTGCTAAAGAGTAGTAACTCGAAATGGGAGTTGCATAATGAACAGAAACTAGTTAAAGGATGAAGTGACGATGTGTATTGGAAGTAGTTCCAAGATTGATATGATCATCATCGCACACTCCCTATACTTTCGGGATTAGTGTTGAACCTAAATAAGTGTTATTTGGTGTTTGTGTTGAACATGAATATGATTTGATCATGTTTATTGCAATACGGTTATTCATGTAAGTTAGAGAATAATTGTTGTTCTATTTACATGAATAAAACCTTCTATGGTCATACACCCAATGAAAATGGTTTGTTGGATCTCGATTGTGTGCTACACATATGCATAATATTGAAGCCAAAAGATGCAAGGTTAATAATGATAGTGCAACATATTTGTGGCACTGCCGTTTAGGTCATATTGGTGTAAAGCGCATGAAGAAACTCCATAGTGATGGACTTTTGGAATCACTTGATTATGTATCACTTGGTGCTTGCGAACCATGCCTCATGGGCAAGATGACTAAAACTCCGTTCTCCGGAACTGTGGAGTGAGCAACAGAGTTGTTGGAAATCATACATACTGATGTATGCGGACCAATGAGTGTTGAAGCTCGCGGCGGGTATCGTTATTTTCTGACCTTCACTGATGATTTGAGCAGATATGGGTATATCTACTTAATGAAGCACAAGTCTGAAACATTTGAAAAGTTCAAAGAATTTCAGAGTGAAGTGGAGAATCATGGAGAATCATCGTAACAGAAAATAAGATTTTCTACGATATGATCGTAGAGGTAAAATATTTGAGTTAGCGAGTTTGGCCTTCAGTAAAAACAATGTGAAACAGTTTCACTACTCACGCCACCTGGAACACCAAAGTGTAATGGTGTGTCCGAACGTCATAACCGTACTTTATTAGATATGGTGCGATCGATGATGTCTCTTACCGATCTACCACTATCGCTTTTGGGGTTATGCATTAGAGACAACTACATTCACGTTAAATAGGGCACCATCTAAATCCGTGGAGATGACACCGTATGAACTGTGGTTTGACGAGAAACCTAAGCTGTCATTTCTTTAAGTTTGGGACTGCGATGCTTATGTGAAAAAGTTTCAACATGATAAGCTCGAACCCAAATCGGAGAAGTAAATCTTCATAGGATACCCAAAAGAAATTGTTGGGTACACCTTCTATCACATATCCGAAGGCAAGGTCTTTGTTGCTAAGAGTGGATCCTTTCTAGAGAAGGAGTTTCTCTCAAAAGAAGTGAGTGGGAGGAAAGTAGAACTTGATGAGGTAATTGTACCTTCTCCCGAATTGGAAAGTGGAACATCACAGAAACTAGTTCCAGTGGTTCCTACACCAATTAGTGAGGAAGCTAATGATGATGATCATGAAACTTCAGATCAAGTTTTTGCTGAACGTCGTAGATCAACCAGAGTACGTTCCGCACCAGAGTGGTACGGCAACCCAGTTCTAGAAGTCATGTTACTAGACCATGATGAACCTGCGAACTATGAGGAAGCGATGATGAGCCCAGATTCCGCAAAATGGCTTAAGGCCATGAAATCTGAGATGGGATCCATGTATGAGAACAAAGTGTGGACTTTGGTTGACTTGCCCGATGATCGACAAGCCATCGAAAATAAATGGATCTACAAGAGGAAGACTGACTCTGACGGTAATGTTACTGTTTACAAAGCTCGACTTGTTGCGAAAGGTTTTCGTCAAGTTCAAGGAGTTGACTACGATGAGACTTTCTCACTCGTAGCGCTACTTAAGTCTGTCTGAATCATGTTAGCAATTGCCGCATTTTATGAAATCTGGCAAATGGATAACAAAACTGCATTCTTTAATGGATTTATTAAAGAAGAATTGTATATGATGCAACCAGAAGGTTTTGTCAATCCTAAAGGTGCTAACAAAATGTGCAAGCTCCAGCGATCCATCTATGGACTGGTGCAAGCATCTCGGAGTTGGAATATACACTTTGATAAGTTGATCAAAGCATATAGATTTATACAGACTTGCGATGAAGCCTGTATTTACAAAAAGGTGAGTGGGAGCACTACAACATTTCTGATAAGTATATATGAATGACATATTATTGATTAGAAATAATGTAGAATATTCTGGAAAGCATAAAGGAGTGTTTGAAAGGAGTTTTTTCAAAGAAAGACCTCGATGAAGCTGCTTACATATTGGGCATCAAGATCTATAGAGATAGATCAAGATGTTTTGATAAGACTTTCGATGAGTACATACCTTGATAAGATTTTGAAGTAGTTCAAAATGGATCAGTTAAGAAGGAGTTCTTGCCTGAGTTGTAAGGTATGAAGTTGAGTAAGACTCAAAGCCCGACCTCGGCAGAAGATAGAGAAAGAATGAAAGTCATTCCCTATGCCTCAGCCATAGGTTCTATAAAGTATGCCATGCTGTGTACCAAACCTATTGTGTACCTTACCATGAGTTTGGCAAGGAGGTACAAAAGTGATCCAGGAGTAGATCACTGGACAGCGGTCAAAATTGTCCTTTGTTACTGGATGACTAAGGAAATGTTTTCTCGATTATGGAGGTGATAAAGAGTTCGTTGTAAAGAGTTACACCGATGCAAGCTTTACAATAATCCAGATGAGTCTAAGTATCAATCTGGATGCATATTGGAAGTGGGAGCAATTAGCTAGAGTAGCTCCATGCAGAGCATTGTAGACATAGAAATTTGCGAAATACATACTGATCTGAATGTGCCAGGCCCGCTGACTAAACTTCTCTCACGAAGCAAAACATGATCACACCTTAGTACTCTTTGGGTGTTAATCACATGAGGATGTGAACTAGATTGTTGACTCTAGTAAACCCTTTGGGTATTGGTCACATGGCGATGAGAACTATGGGTGTTAGTCACATGGTGATGTGAACTATTGGTGTTAATCACATGGTGATGTGATCTAGATTATTGACTCTAGTGCAAGTGGGAGACTGAAGGAAATATGCCCTAGAGGCAATAATAAAGTTATTATTTATTTCCTTATATCATGATAAATGTTTATTATTAATGCTAGAATTGTACTAACCGGAAACTTAGTACATGTGTGAATACATAGACAAAATAGAGTGTCCCTAGTATGCCTCTACTAGACTAGCTCATTGATCAAAGATGGTTGTGTTTCCTAGCCATAGACATGAGTTGTCATTTGATCAACGGGATCACATCATTAGGAGAATGATGTGATGGACAAGACCCATCCGTTAGCTTAGCACTATGATCGTTTAAGTTTTACTGCTATTGCTTTCTTCATGACTTATACATGTTCCTATGACTATGAGATTATGCAACTCCCGAATACCGGAGGAACACTTTGTGTGCTACCAAACTTCACAACGTAACTGGGTGATTATAAAGGTACTCTACAGGTGTCTCCGAAGGTACTTGTTGGGTTGGCGTATTTCGAGATTATGATTTGTCACTCCGATTGTCGGAGAGGTATCTCTGGGCCCACTCGGTAATGCACATCACTATAAGCCTTGCAAGCATTGCAGCTAATGAGTTAGTTGCGGGATGATGTATTACGGAACGAGTAAAGAGACTTGCCGGTAACGAGATTGAACTAGGTATTGAGAATACCGACGATCGAATCTCGGGCAAGTAACATACCGATGACAAAGGGAACAACGTATGTTGTTATCCGGTTTGACCGATAAAGATCTTCGTAGAATATGTGGGAGCCAATATGAGCATCCAGGTTCCGCTATTGGTTATTGACCGGAGACGTGTCTCGGTCATGTCTACATAGTTCTCGAACCCGTAGGGTCCGCACGCTTAAGGTTTCGATGACAGTTTTATTACGAGTTTATGAGTTTTGATGTACCGAAGGAGTTCGGAGTCTCGGATGAGATCGGGGACATGACGAGGAGTCTCGAAATGGTCGAGACGTAAAAATCGATATATTGGACGACTATATTCGGACATCGGAAAGGTTCCGAGTGATTCGGGTATTTTCGGAGTACCGGGGAGTTACGGGAATAGAGGAGAGAGGCCAAAAGGAAGGAGGCGCGCGCCCCCTTCTGGTCCGAATTGAACAAGGGGTGCAGCCCCCTTTTCCTTCTCCCTCTCCCCCTCTTTCCTTCTCTCCTACTCTAGGAAGGAAAGGGGAATCCTACTAGGACTTGTGAGTCCTAGTAGGACTCCCCACACTTGGTGCGCCCCCTCTAGGGCCGGCCTCTCCCTCCCTCCTTTATATACGGGGGTAGGGGGGCACCTCTAGACACAACAATTGATCTCTTGATCTCTAGCCGTGTGCGGTGCCCCCCTCCACCATAGTTCTCCTCGATAATATTGTAGCGGTGCTTAGGCAAAGCCCTGCGATGGTAGAACATCAAGATCGTCACCACGCCATCGTGCTGACGGAACTCTCCCTCGACACTCAGCTGGATCGGAGTTCGAGGGACGTCATCGAGCTCAACGTGTGCTAGAACTCGGAGGTGCCGTAGTTTCGGTGCTTGATCGGTCGGTCCGTGAAGACGTATGACTACATCAACCGCGTTGTTCTAACGCTTCCGCTTTCGGTCTACAAGGGTACGTAGACACACTCTCCCCTCTCGTTGTTATGCATCTGGTAGATAGATCTTGCGTGATCGTAGGATTTTTTGAAATACTGCGTTCCCCAACATAGGCATGTTCTGATGGCTCTCTCACAAGGGTATATATAGCGTCCACACAAAATCCAACAGTTACACACATTTGACCCAACTCGGTCAGACCGAATAGAAGAACTCCGTTAGACTGAAGCAGTTCAAACTGTGAACGTTAGGAATCTTGGTGGGACCGACATGATAAACTCGGTGTGACCGATGTGCTAGGGCTATGGCAAAACCTCATCTTGATGGCGCCGATTGCATGAATTCGGTGAGACCGATTTCGGCAAAGAGCAATACAGAGAGTAGGTCAAGCAAACTTGGTGGGACCGATCGCTCATTTCGATGAGACCGAAACATTACGAAGGGAAACAGAGAGTTTACCATGCAAACTTGGTGGGACCAATCGCTCTTCTCGGAGGAACCGAAACGTTATGAAGGGAAACAGAGAGTTTGCAAAGCCATATCGGTGAGAGCGAGATTTGTATCAATGTGACCGAATTGTCTAGGGTTTCTGGCAGTGGCTATGTCAAATGAACTTGGTGGCGCCGGATGGATCAAATTGGTGGGCCCGAGTTGGACTTAATGATTTGGACATATGTGGAATTTGAGAAAGTGGCTGAGGGTTTTGGAGCAATATCACTAAGCACTTGAGCAACCAGATCAATAAGCAACACCTCATCCCCTTTTAATAGTATTGGATTTCATATAGACTCAATGTGATCTTGGATCACTAAAATGGAAATGTAGAGTCTTGAGATTTTGCCAATCTTTGTCCTTAGCATCTTGAGGGGTCCACGTCTCTAGTTCAAGCCATGGCAATCATTGAACTTCCTAAAATATTTAACTTGAATGGATATTAGTTCAATGAGCTATATGTTGTTATTAATTATAAAAATCACCCAGGGATTAGTTGCACTTTCATGCCTTCCTTCACGGCCACACTATCTGGACATTGCGCCTCGCAAGCTGTCCCTACTCCAAAGTGGCGCTCTCCCATTGGGGCATTGCCGCATTCCCGTCCATTTGTTTCTGCCCTGTCGCGGGCTACCGGGTCTCCCGTGCTAATGTGCGTGGTCATTCACCTGGTAGTCATAGTTGTGTTCCTGTCGAGGTTGCTCTGCCCTGGGGATCGGCTATTTTGCTGGCCATGTCCCTTGCGTCTCCATGCATAGTGGTACACACGACATGTACTGCAATGTTCTTCTGTCGCGGCACCGGCCACGAAGTTGAACTCCATTCCTCCGTAAGTATGTTGCAATTTCTATCATGCTATCCATGTCAAGGATGTGTTGCAATTTTGGGATGCATGTAATTGTTTTTCTATGTATTTACATGTACCTATGAATATGTTAGAAAATATTACTCTGCCATATATGTGTTAGAAAATGTCCTTGCAGTTTGCTCTGCCCAGAGTATATATCATGCCAATTATACATCATAATATACTAATGAATCTTTCATTGAAAATATTATAAACACAACCAACTCCATCATTAGGAGATAAACTGGAATATTGTTCAATGGTACACTTGGTTTGCGTATATTACTTTACTTTTTGATGTCTAATGAAACTCAACTAGATCTAAAAAGAATATTGTTGTTGCATTTGCCATATATTTTAGTTGCACTACACAAAAATGAAAGAAGAGATAAGGAAGTCTTAGGGGTAGTAGGCTCTAGCTACTCCAGAATCCTCATTTCAGATATGGGTTGTGTGCACAAGTGTCAAAATCATGCAAGTAAATAGTTTCTTAGGATCTGAACCAAGTCTTGGAAGATTCCGCCTTTTCTAGACACAGAACAAATTTCCACTTGTTGTTTCTTGGAGAAGCTGAGAGAATCCTCGAGCGGAGTGTATTAAACTTAGGCATGATATTCTTAACTACATGTATATAAATTGAGCCAATGAATATTTTATGTTAATTTTGTTGACAGTTTTTGTTGTGTGCAGACTTACATTTTAGTGGCACTACACAAATGAAGATGACCATGTGGTTTGACCGTATAAGAAGTAGGATAAAGATCAGTGAGAACATATATGTCCCCTCTCTAGTTTGTTAAGAGGCTAAGCTGTGAGTGTGTAGCTTTGGCTAGTTTTCTCGAATTGTTGGTTGTGAACTGTGCAAATGTACATGTGAATTGTGTTATGGAAAGCAATGTGAAAATGAATGATTATCTATGTGTATTGTGTACCTACCTTTCTGCCTATTTCATTTGCATTGTTGATAACTATACATAAATAAAGTGCAGGAATGCAATGGTGAATAAAATTGTTAGCTTTGATCGGCCTCGTGGCCGCTCTGTGATGAGCCATCGCACCACGAGGTACCGACGGGTCAGAAACTACTCAGTGATGATGTAATTAGGTCAGTCAGTGATGTCCGGTTTTGTAGTAGTGACTATTGTCTGCAATCACACGCCGTACCGAGCCCGCTCTCGCTACGGTTCCTCCCCTAGCCACCTCCCGCCGCCGCCGGCTATCCTAGAGCCCCCTCGCCACAATCGACCGCCGATTGCTCGAGCCCAGCCCCGCCTCTCCCTCCCCCTTCCGGATCCGCCCCTATGTCCCCTCCCCGGGAGGTGGTCGGGGCGGCGCAGGGCCCCTTCCTTCTTGGTGGTCCCCTCCCCCTTGCCACACACCCCAGCCAGTGATCGCCCTCGTCACTGGCACGGGTGGTGTCAGCGGCGACGGGACTTCCTATCCCCGAGTGCTCGTTTCTTCTTCCCGGAGCAGGAGATTGCGGCAGTCCGGCAGCCCTGCGGCGGTGGCCAGCGGCGGGCGAGGTGGCAATGCAGCTCCTTGGCGGCGGGACGGCTTGGTGGTGCGAGGTGGTCGGCGACGCGCCCCCGGCCTAGATATGCGTCCTAGCGGGCCGACCCCTGGCGTGGCTTCGGTTTCTTCTGCGCAGTGGCGTGGAGGAGCAGCTCCGACAGGGGGCGGCGACGCCGACGGCATGCCTGCTGCAGCGCGAAGGTGGGAGCTTTACGAGCCTATGAGGGCACACGGGCCTGGTATGCTCTTGCTATTGCGTCCGGTCGACTACCGTCGTTGACAATGGAGGTTGAGCCCTCCCGCATGCCAACGGTGTTGTTCCCTATAGTCGCGGCTCCTCCTATTTGGTGTGTAGAACTCTCTTCGTGTTGCCGTGGTGAGACGGCGTGGACGTCTCAAGACCATGTTGGCGCAGGATGGTGGTCGGTTTGGTGGCGGGCTCCGGAGCGCCCGAGGTGAAGGTTGGGATCCGGAGAAATCCCGGTCGGCTTGACCGATACTGACGCGGTGGCGCCTGAGGGTGCCCGCGGACCTTCCTGGAGGGCGTCGGGGGCTACCCTTCCTCTCTCTTCGTCACGTACCGGGGAAACCCTTGGCAGTAGCGTCATCACCGCCGCGTCCCATTTTGGAGGTGTTGATTGGTACCGGCGCTTTGGAGTCTATGAGCTAGGTGGGAGATTTCCGGCGGGCGCATTGGTCGCAAGCCTTCTTCGTTTTTGTCGATCCACCGTTGTCGGCATTTCAAAATGGAGGCATAAGCTTTGCCTCATCCATTAATTAAGAAGGGGAATAGAGTTTGTTACACCACACATATTACATAAGGTCCATTACTCTCCCAGCATTATGCTACCCAATTTGTGTGCACCCGCGGTAACCCAAAGTCTAGCTTCTCTTTTGATGGTGTCAAATATGACCGGCACAAGTGTTGACTTGTGCCTATA
>LR738715.1:602021746-602034827 GCA_902687465.1 Secale cereale | reverse complement strand
AGAGAGAGAGAGAGAGAGTGCCAATTGTCCCAAGTGTCCATGTCAATCTTATGGAGACCAAGCCAATTTTTGATGAGGTTCCAAAGCCTAAGGGTGAAGATACACTTGTAGAAAAGATGGGCTCCATTTTCTTGCACACACTGGCAAAGAGGACACAGTCCACAATTTTGCCAACCCCTCCTAGCGAGCCTGTCAACCATCCAAATCATATTACGGGTTGCAAGCCAAGCAAAAAAATTCACGTTTGGCGGAGCCCAAGCGCCCCAAATGTAGCAGTGGAAAGTGGTGCCCATAGATCCAATGAATTGCGCGTGATAAGCCGATGCCAAAGAATAAAAACCACTCGCTGAGTGCTTCCAAACCATCTCGTCGATGGCATCCTCGCGTAGGTGGGTGTGGCGAATTTGCTCCCCAAGTGTGAGAAATTTCCTAAGGTGCTCCATGGTGAGAATCATATTGAGGTTTATCTTGTGAATCCAAGCATCATCCGCCAAGGCCTCCTTGATTTTCCAATTTTTTCGCGAGGAGGCCAAGTAAATGAGGGGAGCAATGTCCTTTGGTTTCTTCCCACTGAGCCAAGGGGAACCCCAAAAGGGGGCAATGGCACCATTGCCAATTGTTATGATGGTAGAGGCGAATAATAGGTCGGTGTCCACCTTGTCGCATGGGTTCCCCATACCCACCCAAAGCTTGCCCAAGTCTTTCCACTCATACCAAATCCAACGCAAACGCAAGGCCCAAGAAAACTTGTCAAGGTCGAGCACACCAAATCCACTGCTACCTCTTGAGCTTGCGTTGTATTCCCTCGAAGAGGAAAGGGAGATGCAGCACAATAGCGTAAGTATTTCCCTCAATTTTTGAGAACCAAGGTATCAATCTAGTAGGAGACCACGCACGAGCCCCTTGCACCTGCACAAACAAATAAGAACTTCGCAGCCAACGCGATAAGGGGTTGCAATCCCTTTACGGTCACTTACGAGAGTGAGATCTAATAGAGATGATAATTATATTTTTGATATTTTTGGTTTAATAAAACAGAAAATAAAAGCGGTAAAAGTAAAGTAGATGTAGATTGATATGTTGAGAATAGATCCGGGGGCCATAGTTTTCTCTAGTGGCTTCTCTCATGATAACGATATTCTACGGCGGGTAAACAAATTACTATCGAGCAATTGATAGAAAAGCGAATAATTATGAGACTATCTAGGCATGATCATTGTATATAGGCATCACGTCTGAGACAAGTAGACCGACTCCTGCCTGCATCTACTACTATTACTCCGCACATCGTCCGCTATCCAGCATGCATCTAGTGTATTGAGTTCATACGAATAGAGTAACGCCTTAAGAAAGATGACATGATGTAGAGGGATAAACTCAAGCAATATGATGAAAACCCCATATTTTTATCCTCAATGGCAACAATACAATACGTGCCTTGCTGCCCCTACTGTCACTGGGAAAGGACACCGCAAGATTGAACCCAAAGCCAAGCACTTTTCCCATTGCAAGAACTATAGATCTAGTAGGCCAAACCAAACCAATAATTTGAAGAGACTTGCAAGGATATTATGACCACACATAAAAAGTTCAGAGAAGAACCAAATATCTTTCATAGATAACCTTGATCATAAACTCACAATTCATCGGATCTCGACAAACACACCGCAAAAAGAGATTACATCGAATAGATCTCCTCGAAGACCGAGGAGAACTTTGTATTGAGATCCAGAGAGAGAGAAGAAGCCATCTAGATACTAGGTATGGACCCGAAGGTCTGTGGTAAACTACTCACAACTCATGGTGAGGGCGATGATGATGACGATGAAGGCCTCCGTGATGGATCCCCCTCCTGGAACAGGCTCCAAGATGGGATCTCCACGGGAACAGAAGCTACGGCGGTGGAATTAGGGTTTTCTCTCTGCGTATGGAGTTTCTGGGGTACATAGGTATATATAGGAAGAAGGAGGGCACCGGGGGCCACACGGGTCAGCCTCGAGGCAGGGGGGCGCGCCCCCACCCTCGAGGGCAGCCCTTCTGTCCCCTGACTTGGTCCTGAAGTTTCCCGTGCATGATTTTCTCCAAAAATATCTCTCGCGAAGGTTTCATTCCGTTTGGACTCCGTTTGATATTCCTTTTCTGCAAAACCCTGAAATAGGCAAAAAAACAGCAATCTGGACTGGGCCTTTGGGTTAGTAGGTTAGTCCCAAAAATGATATAAAAGTGAATGATAAAGCCCATTAAACATCCAAGACTTCATAAATAATAGCATGGAACAATCAAAAATTATAAATACGTTGGAGACGTATCATCCACCAAGATGCTTTGGTCCACACATAGTAGCCCAATTAACCTTGCACTTGGCACCGGTGATTTTGTCTGTTCCCACCCAAAGGAAAGCCCTTTCGATTTTGCTGATGCTCTTTATTACGGGTATCGGGATGATAAGTGGAGTGGCATGGTAGATGACTTGCGAGGTGAGCACCGACTTGACAAGGCTACCACGACCCGTAGCGGTGACGTTCTGCCCATCCCAAGGTAGCAGCCTTGCGGCAACCTTATCTTCAAGGAATTGAAAATCTACTCTCTTGAGCTGACATATGGATAGGGGTAGGCCCAAGTAATGGATGGGAAAGTGAGCTCGGGTTGCCGGCAAGTTATGGAGGATCTCTCCTAGGTTGCGATTGCCACACCGGATGGGGACATAGGAGCTCTTTTGGAAGTTGGCCTCTAGACCGATGAGGTCACCAAAACATCACAAGATGGACGAGAGGTTCTCCATATCTTGTTTTATGGGGGCCATGAATACCATTGCATCATTATCATAACATGAGGTCCTACAAACAGCCCCACGGCCTCTGATCTTATGGGGTAAGCCATGAGCAGTGGCCAAATCCAACACTTGTTAGAGAGGGTCAATGACGATGACGAACAATAGGGGCGAGAACGGGTCTCCTTGGCGAAGGCCCTGGCCATGCTTAATGGGGGGCCGGGAACACCATTGAGTAGAATCCGGGAAGTGGATGTGCAAAGGAGGGCAACAACCCACTCACAAAATTTTCTAGGAAAGCCTCTTCGTTGGAGAAAATCAAGAATGTAATCCCAACGAACAGAGTCAAAAGCCTTCTAAATGTCAAGCTTGAGAAGGATGGATGGATTTTTGCTTTTGTGGGGCCGGCGAGCAAGATTGCACACATACATGAAGTTATCATGAATACTTCTCTTATTGATGAAAGCGCTTTGAGCCTTGGAGATAAGCTTGTCCATATGAGGCCCAAGATGGACTGCAAGCAGCTTGGCAATGATCTTGGCTATGGCATGGATTAGGCTAATAGGTCTATAGTCACCAATTCCCTCCGCCCCATCTTTCTTTGACAAGAGCACAATGTTCGCTGAGTTAAGCCAATGGAGATTCACCACATGGAGGTTACCAAATTGGTGGATCATCCGCACAACATCCTCTTTAATAATGCACCAACGTGACTTGAAAAACAATCTGGTGAACCCATCCGGTCCGGGGGCCTTGTCATTGGGCATTTGCTTGATGACATTGTGGACTTCCTCCAGTGTGAAGGGATCATCAAGATTGCCAAGGTCACAATCCTCAAAATGAAAGTGATCCCAATTGAAGTCTTTTTTTCTAGCATTTTTATTTTCGATGACGCCAGGGAAGTGGTCAAGAACGATTTCCTCCTTCCTCTCGTGCTCGGTGACCCAACCATTATTATGCTTCAATCGGTGAATATGGTTTTTTCGCCTTCTAGCATTGATGCGCCTATGGAAGTATTTGGTGTTGGCATCGCCCTCCCGCAAATTGGCAATACAGGCACATTGCTTCTTTCTTGAACGCTCAAGGACCGCCAAACTTACCACCCTTTTCTTGAGCCGCGCCCGAAGATCATGCTCGGCATGGCTTAAGGTGCGGGATTCTAGAGCCACATCAAGCTCAAAAATTATCCTAAGCGCAACATTAAGATGGAGTTTAGATTTGGAGAAGAGGCTTCTACTCCAATCAGAGAGTCGGACACCTGTCTTTTTGAGCTTATGGAACAACACTTGGTAAGGCTCGGTGTGCACCGAATGCTCATTCCAAGCCTTATGCACAATCTCACAGAATCATGGTAGGGAAGGCCAAAAATTCTTGAACTTGAAGCTCTGATGCCTTCTAGGACCACAACCATTGGCAAGCAAGAGTGGGCAATGGTCGGAGAGTGATGAAGATAAGGCATGAAGGACATGGGTGTTGAAATGGATGTCCCATTCGGCATTGTAGAAAAAGGAGTCAAGCTTGCATAAGGTAGAATTTATCCTTTCATTACTCCAAGTGAAACAGCAATTTTGGAGGTGAATCTCTTTGCGGTCATTGGATTGAAGGGCGTTGCGGAAACGAGTGATGCGCTTCTATTAATGTTACACTTATTCTTGTCACGTGCCCTATAAATTTGGTTGAAATCACCTAGGACTAGCCACTTGGATCCAGAAACAGGCTTTTGGGTGGTCAACTCGGCAAGGAAAACATCTTTTCTCGAGGCGGTAGAAGGACCATAGATAGTAGTGATCTTGAAGGTGGTGTTGGACTCACGCAAGGTGACCGACGCAGAGAGGCAGAATTCCAGCGCCACGATGTGATTGATGCCAATGATGGAATCATCCCAGAGAATTAGAATGCTTCCTTGGGTGCCCACAACTGGTAACTGGGCAAAGCTACGAAGGCGAAAACCTCCCAGATATGCAGCAGTAAACTTGTCGACGTTGTCTAACTTAGATCCTTGCAGGCACACAATCTGACAAGACGAAGCCGCAATGGTCTCATGCACAGTAGTTTGACGATCCAAACAATTTAGAACCCTCACGTTCCAACACAAAATGTTAACAGGTTGTTCTAACATTTAAAACTAATGCATCTCTTTTGGCTGGGCCGCATCAGCACCATGGTGCTCAGCTAGCAGCATGTTGCTCCACCTCCTCATGATCAAGATCATGCTCTCCACCGTGGCTGACCAAGGCATCTTCAATGGCCTCCGCATCCTGACTGTCTAGCTTGAACAACTTCCTCATAGCCACCATTGTCGAGTCCGAGATCTCTTCCTTGAACAGATTCTTGAGCGCATCGAGAGCAGCAACGGTGATGTCTTGACCATCCTTAATAATGCCAAGGTCGCGGCAAATCAGGGCCTCTGCTTGCAGCGCAACAGGAGGGGCACAAGCACGGGCCTTCGTCGACAGCCTAGCGCTGGATCGCTTGATCAGCAGGCCGCACCCCGAGCGATCAATGGTCACACCCGCCAAAGTTTTGCGCCGTGCACCCCGTGGCCTAGGAGGCGTCCAAGCCGGAGAGGGGAGCAAGGCTTCCTGTTGTCTCTGGATCATAGGCTCCAGCACCTGCAGCACCACATCTTCGTAGGGAGGCACTGGAGTAGGAGCATGAGGCGACGCGATGGCCACAACCGTCTCGATTGCAGGGGACACGACATCCTCCGCAGCCGTACTGCAGGGGGTTCGGCAAGCGTCCGTGAGGAAGAGCGGCGTCTGTGGAGCGGAGCTCGTCACGGGGGAGGCCTCGTATCCTGGAGGGCGCGATACAGATGAAGACGGCGAGGGAAACACGGGGCTGGCCGGAGAGAGGCAGAGAGCATCACACGCTGTAGAATCACCCACTAGCGTGGCCAAAGCAGGCGCATGCGTGGGCGGGGAAGCAGCACGGGAGATCGCCGCCTCACGAACGCCGACAGAATTAGCCACAGATTGTCGCATGATTCTGATATCCGCAACGTTTGCGCCAATCGCAGATGCAAGGACCTCTGCACAGCCTGACATGAGGCGTCGAACTGCGCATCCGCAAGCCAAATGACCGCCGCATCGCCGGAGCAGAGAGGGCCTTGCAGCTGCACATGTGAAGCTGCCAAAAATTCTCCCCATCGGGCGGCAGCGCCTAGTGGAGGCCATGCAGTTGACGAGAGTTGTGGGGCCTGCGGAGGGGCAGGCCAGCCACGAGCAGGTGGCCTGGGTGCAAAGGGAGCCGCGGGGGGCGCGGCAGCAGGCCGCCGCAGGAGCTTCAGAGAACTAAGCGGGCGCCACGCCGTTGGTGCAGCCGTGAGCACGGTGACCGGACTAGAGGCAACGGGAGCATCTGATGGGATCCCGGCAAGCCGCGGCACGGTGACCTGGGACGAGGCAGCGGCAGCACCTTCCATGGAGCCACGCAGGGAGAGGTCGTCGAGGGGTGGCCTGAGCAAGAAGGGGTGGAGGGCACGGGTGTTTCTTTTGTCTTTCTCTTTTGGTTCTTTTGGACATGTTTGTGCTGCTTCCGCTTCATCATCTATCATTGGTTGTATCAGATGATTGCTTTGTAATACAAAGAGGGAACTTTTTTCGGAATCACACGCCGTACGATGGAAGTGATGTTGCGCATGTAAACGTCTACGATATCTCACTGTCCCACCCAATACCTGTAACGGCGAAGCGAGCGGAGTGGCGACAACCAAGATTAACCTCTAGTGTGGCCAACGGGGGGATCCAAGTTGGTGTGTGTCGCCCTGGACGGGGATGAGGACAAGGAAAATATCAAGTGCTCCAATTCTTGGGATGCTCTCCACTTTTCAATTTCAAAATTTTAATTTTAAAAGTTTTTAAAACTTCTGAAAAATGTAAATGTTCATAAGGAATGTGACTACAACCCGCAAGAAAATTCAGGTCCAAACTTGAGACACACATTGAGAAATGAAAAAAGACAAATATATGTGAATAGTTTCAATATTACTTTTATTTATTTTACACTATTCATGCTAGATTACACATTTTTCTTTCTAAACATGCATTTGGAGTTTGAACTGAAACTTTTAGGGGTTGTAATATTCCATGTGAACATTCACATTTTTTCAGAATTTTTTGAAACATTTAAAATTGATTTTTTTTAAATTGAAGCAGACACAGACACACGCACACTCACCCCTATACATGTGCGGGTGCACACCCTACACTCATGAGCACATCCGAGAGACAGTGTCAGTAGTCGCCACATGCAATTTATAGTCAACGGCACGTCATACCACTAGAAGAATAACATCGATAAGTCTAAAATAAATCAAAACCAGTGTCAAGTATATGACTTAAAACCTGGGTACTATGATTTCATCACAAGAAACCAAACCATTTAACATATGTTTAGTTCACCATCGTCGATGTTTCTGAACTGGAGTAACTGGTGCAAAAATATTCACTTGAAAAAGAAAGGAAAAAACGGGTGCCAAAGTGGAATAATTGGAGCCGCGTCGAAGTTCTCTTCTTGTTTTTGCAGCCAGCCAACTACAAGAGCAAAAAAAATCTCATACACTTAACCTCCGAATTGATCTAGAACCCCCTGGAAAAGAAAGAAAAAAACTGATCTAGAACCAACACACTATTCGTTGTCACGAAAAGGAAAACAAACGAGAAACAGAAAGAAGTTAACCATGTCAATATGCATGATGGCACCTTTATCTGGTTAAGCTCACAAGACAAGGCGCAGCCATAATTATTGGCGGACGCCCAGCCGTCATTGTCAGTTTGTCACGCTACATGGATATGGCCAGCCGGCTAATTCTACTTTGCTGTCCAGCAAATCCGCCGTGTAGTTCAGTAGGATCATGCATAGAATCCGTGAGGACATAATCATGTACTATATGGGCCAGCATGGGTGTGAAACGTCTCCCTTTTTAGAAGCAGCGCTGATCATGAGACCCTGAACTTACATGTTACATCTTCCTCCCATTTATACACCATACAGGCTAAAGGACACGCCAACTTGATACCAACTCTTTCCTTTCCATCCATAATAAAAACTAGCATCTTTTTTAGAGTGGATTTTTTGCTCTCACGCTCCATGGAGACCTGATTTTCCAAACATTCAAAATTCAACTTCTTAAGTTTCCAAAAAAATCAGAAAATAAATACACACGTACTTGTAGATGCATACTAGATGTGTGTGAAATTTTATCACAAAATATGTTTTGATATGGCCTGTAAAATAAAATAATGTAATTTAATATTCCCTCCTATACAAAATAAGTTTAGCAACTTTGAACTAATGTTTTTTTGTTGCAAGGGTAAAAGAGTTTTATTCCATATGAATAGGGTTACAATTCGAGAGGCAAAGCTCTTCTATAGATGGTGGTCCACGATCTAGACATACAACAGTAGTACTCTCTATACGACTATAAAATGCCAACCGGTTTGATACCTTAGTTCAAAGTTGCGACACTTTTTTTGTATCCGAGAGAGTAGTGAATAGTACATATGCTAGGAATACGTGATTTATCATTTTTGTATAGCTTGCATTAAAAAGTATTTGGTCACGAAAGTTCGTAGATAAGTAGTATAGATCCATATGTACATGTGTATTTTTTTAGAATTTTTTCAAACATCAAATTTTGAATTTTGGTCTTTTCAAATGAAGGGCTCCATGGAGCTCGAACTCCATTAGGCATTTCCGCATATTTTCTCTTTTGTGCACTATTTTCAAATCCCTTTGAATAATTTGTGTTAGTATATTCCATAATTATATGCATTATCCATAATTATGTGCATTAGGGATGTAGGTTTTGGCTCTTAATCCGCAGCTCTTCCAGCCATGATGAATTCCTCTTCAGGCGTTGGTCTAGTAGCACCATGGTCTTGACAACATGCTGTCCGCGGTCAACAACGATAGGTTGCCTCCAACGATGGGGTGCACGAGGTGGCGTGCCATCGAAGCATTCAGGTGGAAGAAGATGGCAACACCCTAGGGACTTTGATGTAATTTCTTTATTTTCTAGGGGTGTTGTATTGCTGATTTGTTTAATAGATACGAGTGTTTTTTTGCTGTAAAAAGAGATGTAGGTTCTAAAAATACGCATGCTAAAATTTTGCCGTTTAATTGGCTTAATTGGATTGAATAGCTTCCTTTTGGTTTATAAAGTCCACTGTGATTTGAGAATTTTAACAATTCTAGTCTTACTCTGGGAGGGCTAAAATGGCACTCATGAAAGCTAGTCCAAATTCTGGATGAGAATGTCCAAGTGGACTCATTCTCTACCAGCAGAGAGAATCTGCCCCAGAGATGTAGACCTGCATTTCTGAAACAATAAATTTTGGCCATGCATCGCATGACTAGTAGCTGGCTAAAAGAAGAATCATCTTGTGCTACAAAGTGACAATATGTGCGGGCTTCGTGCATACATAGGTCAACTAACAAAAGCTTGTTTTTATCACGGAGAGGACGCTCAGATCCACACGACAAGGGGGTCAGCCAGCGACCCAATCGGAACAGCTTAGAAAAATCAAATTGCTTTTGGATTTGAGCCAGACTGGTGGGTCACATGAGATAGTAGGTAGCTAGCACAAGCCCCGACCCGATCGTGCACCCGCGCCACATTGAACTCAAAGTGCAGCGGACAGAAACCGTATTTCACACAAACCTTGTGATAGCCCACCACATGATTAAAGTCGATTCATCTTTTTTGCTTAGTAGAGTTTATTCCACTTCTCACTTATTTACCTTCTAGTTGTGCATTTATGACACAAATTACTCATGCATTTGAGCATTGCTCCCTTTCTGAAGATGGTGTTGTTGAGGAATGGTGTTATGATATGGTTGATGCATATGGTCATTGTTATAGTTTGTAGACCACGGATTTGATCGCTTTAATTTTTTACCTTGTCTACACATAGCTTTGGTCTTACATGACTTACTATTTGCTAGTGTTTTTTTTTAGGAACCGGCAGAAGCACTGCCTTTTTTTTATAGAAGGAAAGCGAGAAACGCGATGTACATAGAAGCGCACATTTTTAGGGAATGCGGCATAAACCACCAGAACACGGTACTAACCCAAAGCTAAATTAGCCAATCCCCTCGGTTGGCCTGGATCCGCCAAACGCCAATTCTTGTTGTTTAATTGCCTCCAAGGCCAGCATGGCAACCTCCGTATGCGTCGAACGAATACCGGTAAAAACTCGCCTGTTTCGCTCCTTCCATACTGACCATAAGGTGTAGATGATCCTCCCGCTGCGTCGCCGACGCACTTGCTTTGATTGGTTTGCAAGCAAAGTATCCCACCAATCTGACACGCTTCCGGGCTCAGGTAGGAACCCCGATATCGGCAAGCCCTCGTTTGTCCATGTGTTCACTTGGTTCCATACCGCGACTGCAAAGGAGCAGTCCTTGCAGAGATGGCTTGCAGTTTCTGGCTCCTGAAGGCAGAGCTGGCATCTGGGGTCATGCGGCCAGCCACGCAATGCCAACCTGTCCGCAGTCAAAATCCTCCCATGGAGGGCCAGCCAGGCGAAGAATTTGCACTTGGGTTCAGCATGAGCGGACCAGACCTTGGAGGGGTTAAACCTGGGATGAGAGCCATAGAATTGCGTCCCATATGCCGACGCAGAGGAGTAAGCCCCGTTGGTAGTCAGGTTCCAGGAAATGTGGTCCTCGTTGGTCAGCAACAGGGTGGTCTGGCTGATCCACTCCCATACAGACACAAATTCCCCCAGCTGGTGCATGGACCGAAGGCTAGAGACCGCCCTGATCCAACTCTCGTTCGATAATTCTTCGTGCACCTCTGTTTTTCCTGGAGGCTATCTTGAAAAGCTCAGGTGCAATAAGCTTGAGGGGCCCTTTACCACTCCAGTTGTCATGTCAGAAGAGGGCCTTTTTCCCATTGCCCAACGAGATGGTAGTGCAGGCGCGAAATAGGTTCAGGTCAGCTTGGTCGCAGGGCAGCTCGGAACCCACCCAAGGCATGTCTGGGTCAGTCCATTGAAGCCAAGGCCAACGGAGGCGAAGCGCCAGGCCAAATCTCTCAAGGTCCATGATCCCAAGACCGCCCAGATGCTTGGGGCGACAGATCGTCTTCCAGCTAACCAAGGCGTGCCCACCAGATGTCTGAGTTTGGTCCTCTTTTTGCCAGACGAAGTCACGTATTATTTTGTCAACCTTGCGCAGGGTCCCCTTTGGTATTCTTAGGGCGGTGATGTGAAAAGTTGCCATGGCCGTAAGGACCGACTGAGCCAGGGCGACCCGGCCGATCTTGTTGAAAAGCTTGCCCTTCCATCCCGGTAGCCTGCCCGCAATCTTGTCGATGAAGGGTTGCAGGTCAATCCCGCGCAACCGGCGAAAGTGCAAGGGTAGTCCGAGGTAGCGGCCCGGGAAGGCAACGATCTTGGCTGGGAAGTCGGCCAGCACGCCCCGAAGGTCAATGTTGCCACACCTGATCGGAAAAACCTCGGTCTTGGACAGGTTTTTGACGAGGCCGCTAGCCCTCCCAAAGGCCGAGAGGATAGCAGAAATGGCCCGGAGCTCGTCCTTATCCGGATTCGCGAAAATGCCAGCATCATCCGTGTAGAGTGAAATTCTACATCTTGCGGAGCGTGCTCTGATGGGCTTATGAATGCCGTTCTGGGTGGCGAGCCGGAGAAGCTGCTGCAACGGGTCGATGGCCAGGATGAACAACATCGGTGATAGAGGGTCACCCTGACGAAGACCCTTTGCATGCCAGAAATTCATGCCCGGGTTTCCATTGAGAAGGACTCTAGAAGACTAAGGTATTCCTGCTGGAGGTTCTCCAACGTCTGGGGTTCGGCCAGCGTTGGCGCGACTGGATCTGCCTGTCTCTGTCTACTTTGCTAGCGTTTTTTGCTTGTGCATGCATTGGTGTTTGCTGTGTGCATTCTATCTATGCATAGGCTGAGTGTGTGTGCATCCTCTTGATGCTCCATTTTGAGCCAATAAAATTCACCTTTAGTCTAAAAATGAAACATCACATCAAATATATGCATGAAGATTATTGAAGGTGGTCAAGATTTCAAGATCCACTAACAAACTAGCTCATGCCCTTGCTAAAAGAGCTATTTGGAGAGAGAATATTACAAAATTGATCTGGTGTATGTACTCAAACAACTAAGGATTCCACATGGGAATCCGTGTAAGCTGTACTTTGTCTTGTATGGATACGATCCTATACAAAAATAAATCACTGCTTGTAAGTGGTTTGATGCGCCGTGTAGAAACTATCAAACAAAAAGCCACAAACTTGAAGTGGATCCCTGTAGAGCTTACATCGGAAATACTCCTATAAAATAGTTCGGGTGCATATGTCTAATGTTTGTTGTAAAATCTATGGTTGTAAAGTTGAATTATTCAATTGATGGATATATAAACAACCTTCTATATATTGTTTTTACATATACTTCAACTGTCTAGAAAGCAAAGGCACACGAGTTTTTCAATACTATATTTTGATCAACGATTAGCCCTCCCTTACCAAACAAAAATGATTGATTAGCCCAATTATATATTTATTACTTGGTGCAGTCACTGACAAGTGTTTTTAATATGTATATGAGTATTAATTAACAGAACCATGATGGATTGCGACAAGGCTTAAATTCTTCTTTCTCCTTAGAATATAGGTGCTCAAATGCTTTGCAGATGTATTGTTTTATGGAAAGAGTGTTGAGTATCATGATTATATTGAAAATATAGGATAGACTAGGAAGTATTATGGTTTGTCTTGTAATAGCATCAGCTCATCGTTAGCGTCGTCATCATCTTCCCCGACCACTTCGTCTACTCCGATCATCGTTGGCGACATCGGCCCCATGCAGATTGGTGTCGTAACCGTCGTCGAGACTTCCTCTGCCTGCCCTTCCGACTCCTTCAACGTGGTGTACAACTCGTGCAGTTCCTCGTCTACACATGCCTGGTGCTGGCAACATTGACACGTGTCTTCGTCCCCGACGTCTTCCCAAGCATGGCAAGCCTGGAGTGGCGCATCATCGTCATCATCGACTTCGTCCGTTTACGCATGTGCGGTGCTGGCAACAACGATGCATGCCTTCGTCCATGTTGTGTCCCCGGGCTTGGCAAACCCCGTGCGACGCCTCTTCAACAACGTCTTCTTCCCGGCGCACCACTACTTCGACACCACTGCACCCATGACTAACTCGGCGCCTCCTTTCGCCTGCGGCTCCACGGCGACTTCCTCGACACCGACCACCCCAACTCGACATCGACCATGGCGTTCTTCACACGGCTACCCCGACCACAGCTACACCACCCTACATCCTCGGC
>LR738715.1:601984893-602014172 GCA_902687465.1 Secale cereale | reverse complement strand
TGTTGTTCGGTACCCCGCTCAGACCTGGTCCAAAGATCAAATGTGGGAGATTATGACTTGCTGTGTCATCTTGCACAACATGATCATCGAGAGCGAGCAAGAAGACCCAGTGTTTGACACTGAACCATACTACAGGCAGGGTCCTCTAGCCGAAGTTGATCACCAGCTACCGGCAACTTGGACTGCCTATCTCAGTATGCGTCAGGAGATCCGAGACCCACAGCTGCATCATCAACTGCAAAAAGATCTGATTGAGCACCTATGGAGGCTCAAGGGGGACGTTTTGTGATGAAATACGATTTTTATTTTTTGAACTATATAATTTGTATTGAACTATTTGTTGTTGTACTATTTTGTTGAAGTATTTGATTTTTCTGTGATGAAATATGTGATAAGAAATAATAGTGTTGATAATTGAACGCCGAGACACGGCGAAACCACGCCGAATATGGGCCTATTCTCGCCCATATGGGCCCTTTATTCGCCGAAATGGGGCTGCAAAGTGAGCCAATTTCGGCGCCTGGGGGCGACAACTGGGCGCAAAACCGCCCCCAGCGCCGATTGTATCGCCAGCTCGCCCCCAGGGGCGATTTTTACGGGTCCTGGGAGGGCCAATGGCTGGAGATGCTCTGATACCCCACAAATTGTTGCGGGAATTCGTTGCTCTATATTTTTATGAAATTGGAATATGAATATTTGATTATTTTATTATGTAAAATGTTTAGGGAATATAAGTATTGTAATAGTTTTCGCATCCATGGTTGCATGTTGTGGATCTCGTCACATGCATGGTAGCATGTTGAGGTGGCCCTTTTCTCATGCATGACTGCAAGTTGAGGTGGCATAGTTGGGTGTTGAGATAAATAGAACTAGGGCTGATCATCTCTTAGGTATATATGATAGGATGTTTGTTTCTTCATTACTTTGTTTGGTTTGATTTTCAACCCCTAGTACTGTTGGGGAACGTAGTATTTTAAAATTTTCCTACGATCACGCAAGATCTATCTACCAGATGCATAGCAACGAGAGGGGAGAGTGTGTCTACGTACCCTCGTAGACCGGGAGCGGAAGCGTCAAGTGACGCAGTTGATGTTGTCGAACTTCTTCGCGATCCAACCGATCAAGCACCGAACGTACGGCACCTCCGCGTTCAGCACACGTTCAGCTTGATGACGTCCCACGAGCTCTTGATCCAGTAGAGCTTCACGGGAGAGTTTCGTCAGCACGACGGCGTGGTGACGGATATGATGTGTTCACCGGCGCAGGGCTTCGCCTAAGCTCCGCGACGGTACGACCGAGGTGTGATTCTGTGGAGGGGGGCACCGCACACGGCTAAAACAATTCAACTTGTGTGTCTTTGGGTGCCCCCCTGCCCCCGTATATAAAGGAGCAAGGGAGGAGGGGCCGGCCAACTCCTATGGTGCGGCTAGGGAGGGGACTCCTACTAGGAATAGGATTGCAATCCTATTCCTAGTAGGATTCACCGGAAGGAAGAAGGGGGAAAGGATTAGGAGAGGTGGCGCCCCCCCAATCCTAGTCCAACTAGGATTCCTAGGTGGGGGCGCCGGCCAGCCCTATGGGCTGCCTCTCTCTCACCCTTTAGGCCCACTATGGACCATCCCCTCTCGTAGGGGGTTCCGGTAACCCCCTCCGGCATTTCCGATAAATCCGAAACTTTTCCGGTATACTTCCGGTGTCCGAATATAGCCGTCCAATATATCAATCTTTATGTCTCGGACATTCCGAGACTCCTCGTCATGTCCGTGATCTCATCCGGGACTCCGAACTACCTTCGGTACATCAATACTCAAAAACTCATAATACCGATCGTCATCAAACGTTAAGCGTGCGGACCCTACGGGTTCGAGAACTATGTAGACATGACCGAGACTCATCTCTGGTCAATAACCAATAGCGGAACCTGGATGTTCATATTGGCTCCTACATATTCTACGAAGATCTTTTATCGGTCAGAACCGCATAACAACATACGTTGTGACGTTTGATAGCACACAAGGTGTTCCTACGGTATTCGGGAGTTGCATAATCTCATAGTCATAGGAACATGTATAAGTCATGAAGAAAGCAATAGCAGTTAAACTAAACGATCATAGTGCTATGCTAACGGATGGGTCTTGTCCATCACATCATTCTCCTAATGATGTGATCCCGTTGATCAAATGACAACTCATGTCTATGGCTAGGAAACATAACCATCTTTGATCAATGAGCTAGTCTAGTAGAGGCATACTAGGGACATACTGTTTTGTCTATGTATCCACACATGTACTAAGTTTCCGGTTAATACAATTCTAGCATGAATAAAAGACATTTATCATGATATAAGGAAATACAAATAACATCTTTATTATTGCCTCTAGGGCATATTTCCTTCAGTCTCCCACTTGAACTAGAGTCAATAATCTAGATTACAAAGTGATGATCCTCACACCCATGGAGTCTTGGTGCTGATCATGTTTTGCCCGTGGAAGAGGCTAAGTCAACGGGTCTGCAACATTCAGATCCGTATGTATTTTGCAAATCTCTATGTCTCCCTCCTTGACTAGATCGCGGATGGAATTGAAGCGTCTTTTGATGTGCTTTGTTCTCTTGTGAAACCTGGATTCCTTCGCCAAGGCTATGGCTCCAGTGTTGTCACAAAAGATTTTCATTGGACCCGATGCACTAGGTACTACACCTAGATCGGATATGAACTCCTTCATCCAGACTCCTTCGTTTGCTGCTTCCGAAGCAGCTATGTATTCCTCTTCACACGTAGATCCCGCCACGACGCTCTGCTTGGAACTGCACCAGCTGACAGCTCCACCGTTCAATAAAAATACATATCCGGTTTGTGACTTTGAGTCATCCGGATCAGTGTCAAAGCTAGAATCGACGTAACCGTTTACGACGAGCTCTTTGTCACCTCCATATACGAGAAACATATCCTTTGTTCTTTTCAGATACTTTAGGATGTTTTTGACCGCTGTCCAGTGATCCACTCCTGGATTACTTTGGTACCTCCCTGGTAGACTTATAGCAAGGCACACATCAGGTCTGGTACACAGCATTGCATACATGATAGATCCTATGGCTGAGGCATAGGGAATGACTTTCATTTTCTCTCTATCTTCTGCAGTGGTCGGGCATTGATTCTTACTCAACTTCATACCTTGTAAAACAGGCAAGAATCCTTTCTTTGACTGATCCATTTTGAACCTTTTCAAAATCTTATCAAGGTATGTGCTTTGTGAAAGTCCAATTAAGCGTCTTGATCTATCTCTATAGATCTTGATGCCTAATATGTAAGCAGCTTCTCCGAGGTCTTTCATAGAAAAACTTTTATTCAAGTATCCTTTTACGCTATCCAGAAATTCTATATCATTTCCAATTAACAATATGTCATCTACATATAATATTAGAAATGCTACAGAGCTCCCACTCACTTTCTTGTAAATACAGGCTTCTCCAAAAGTCTGTATAAAACCATATGCTTTGATCACCTCATCAAAGCGTATATTCCAACTCCGAGATGCTTGCACCAGTCCATAGATGGATCGCTAGAGTTTGCATACTTTGTTAGCACCTTTTGGATCGACAAAACCTTCTGGCTGCATCATATACAACTCTTCTTTGAGATATCCATTTAGGAATGCTGTTTTGACATCCATTTGCCAGATTTCATAATCATAAAATGCGGCAATTGCTAACATGATTCGGACAGACTTAAGCATCGCTACAGGTGAGAAAGTCTCATCGTAGTCAACTCCTTGAACTTGTCGAAAACCTTTCGCAACAAGTCGAGCTTTGTAAACAGTAATATTACCGTCTGCGTCGGTCTTCCTCTTGAAGATCCATTTATTTTCGATGGCCTGCCGATCATCGGGCAAGTCAACCAAAGTCCATACATTGTTCTCATACATGGATCCCATCTCAGATTTCATGGCTTCAAGCCATTTTGCGGAATCTTGGCTCATCATCGCTTCCTCATAGTTCGTAGGTTCATCATGGTCTAGTAACATGATTTCCAGAACTGGGTTGCCGTACCACTCTGGTGCGGAACGTACTCTGGTTGATCTACGACGTTCAGTAGAAACTTGATCCGAAGTTTCATGATCATTATCATCAACTTCCTCACTAATTGGTGTAGGAATCACTGGAACAATTTCCTGTGATGTACTACTTTCCAATATGGGAGAAGGTACAATTACCTCATCAAGTTCTACTTTCCTCCCACTCACTTCTTTCGAGAGAAACTCTTTTTCTAGAAAGGATCCGTTCTTAGCAACGAATATTTTGCCTTCGGATCTGTGATAGAAGGTGTACCCAACAGTCTCTTTTGGGTATCCTATGAAGACACATTTTTCCGACTTGGGATCGAGCTTATCAGGTTGAAGTGTTTTCACATAAGCATCGCAGCCCCAAATTTTAAGAAACGACAACTTTGGTTTCTTGCCAAACCATAGTTCATAAGGCGTCGTATCAACGGATTTAGATGATGCCCTATTTAACGTGAATGCAGCTGTCTCTAAAGCATAACCCCAAAACGATAGTGGTAAATCGGTAAGAGACATCATAGATCGCACCATATCTAATAAAGTACGGTTACGACGTTCGGACACACCATTACATTGTGGTGTTCCAGGTGGCGTGAGTTGTGAAACTATTCCACATTATTTCAAATGAAGACCAAACTCGTAACTCAAATATTCTCCTCCACGATCAGATCGTAGGAACTTTATTTTCTTGTTACGATGATTCTCTACTTCACTCTGAAATTCTTTGAACTTTTGAAATGTTTCAGACTTGTGTTTCATTAAGTAGATATACCCATATCTGCTCAAATCATCAGTGAAGGTCAGAAAATAACGATACCCGCCGCGAGCATCAACGCTCATTGGTCCACATACATCAGTATGTATGATTTCCAACAAATCTGTTGCTCGCTCCATAGTTCCGGAGAACGGAGTTTTAGTCGTCTTGCCCATGAGGCATGGTTCGCAAGCACCAAGTGATTCATAATCAAGTGATTCCAAAAGTCCATCTTTATGGAGTTTCTTCATGCGTTTTACACCAATATGACCCAAACGGCAGTGCCACAAATAAGTTGCACTATCATTATTAACCTTGCATCTTTTGGTTTCAATATTATGAATATGTGTATCACTACAATCAAGATCCAGTAAGAATAGACCACTCTTTAAGGGTGCATGACCATAAAAGATATTATTCATAAAAATGGAACAACCATTATTCTCTGATCTAAATGAATAACCGTCTCGCAATAAACAAGATCCAGATATAATTTTCATGCTCAACGCTGGCACCAAATAACAATTATTTAGGTCTAAAACTAATCCCGAAGGTAGATGTAGAGGTAGCGTGCCGACGGCGATCACATCGACTTTGGAACCGTTTCCCACGCGCATCGTCACCTCGTCCTTAGCTAATCTTCGTTTAATCCGTAGTCCCTGTTTCGAGTTACAAATATTAGCAACCGAACCGGTATCAAATACCCAGGTACTACTACAAGCATTAGTAAGGTACACATCAATAACATGTATATCACATATACCTTTGTTCATCTTGCTATCCTTCTTATCCGCCAAATACTTGGGGCAGTTCCGCTTCCAGTGTCCAGTTCCCTTGCAGTAGAAGCACTCAGTTTCAGGCTTGGCTCCAGATTTGGGTTTCTTCGTTGAAGTAGCAACTGATTTGCTATTCTTTTTGAAGTTCCCTTTCTTTCCCTTGCCCTTTTTCTTGAAACTAGTGGTCTTGTTAACCATCAACACTTGATGCTCCTTTTTGATTTCTACCTCCGCAGCTTTGAGCATAGCGAAGAGCTCGGGAATTGTCTTTTGCATCCCTTGCATGTTATAGTTCATCACGAAGCCTTTATAGCTTGGTGGCAGTGATTGAAGAACTCTATCAATAACACTATCTTCGTCAACATTGCAACCAAGTTGAGTCATATGATTGTAGTACCCAGACATTCTGAGCAAGTGTTCACTGATAGAACTATTCTCCTCCATTTTGCAGCTGTAGAACTTATTGGAAATCTCATATTTCTCAATTCGGGCATTTGCTTGAAATATTAACTTCAACTCCTGGAACATTTCATATGCTCCATGACGTTCAAAACGTCGTTGAAGTCCCGGTTCTAAGCCGTAAAGCATGGCACACTGAACTATCGTGTAGTCATCAGACCGCGACTGCCAGACGTTCAAAGCGTCTGCATTAGCGGAAGGGGGCTTGTCACCTAGCGGTGCTTCAAGGACATAATTCATCTGTGCAGCAATGAGGATAATCCTCAGGTTACGGACCCAGTCCGTGTAATTGCTACCATCATCTTTCAACTTAGCTTTCTCTAGGAATGCATTAAAATTCAAAGGAACGGTAGCACGGGCCATTGATCTACAACGACATAGATATGCAAAACTATCAGGACTAAGTTCATGATAAATTAAAGTTCAATTTAATCATATTAATTTAAAGAACTCCCACTTAGATAGACATCCCTCTGGTCATCTAAATGATCACGTGATCCAAATCAACTAAACCATGTCCGATCATCACGTGAGATGGAGTAGTTTTCAATGGTGAACATCTTATGTTGATCATATCTACTATATGATTCACGCTCGACCTTTCGGTCTCCAGTGTTCCGAGGCCATATCTGTATATGCTAGGCTCGTCAAGTTTAACCCGAGTATTCTGCGTGTGCAAAACTGGCTTACACCCGTTGTATTTGGACGTAGAGCTTATCACACCCGATCATCACGTGGTGTCTCGGCACGACGAACTTTCGCAACGGTGCATACTCAGGGAGAACACTTATACCTTGAAATTTAGTAAGGGATCATCTTATAATGCTACCGTCGTTCTAAGCAAAATAAGAAGCATAATAAGATAAACATCACATGCAATCAAAATATGTGACATGATATGGCCATCATCATCTTGTGCTTTTGATCTCCATCTCCAAAGCACCGTCATGATCACCTTCGTCACCGGCTTGACACCTTGATCTCCATCGTAGCATCGTTATCGTCTCGCCAACTATTGCTTCTACGACTATCGCTACCGTTTAGTGATAAACTAAAGCAATTACATGGCGATTGCATTTCATACAATAAAGCGACAACCATATGGCTCCTGCCAGTTGCCGATAACTTTACAAAACATGATCATCTCATACAAAATCGTATAACTCATGTCTTGACCATATCACATCACAACATGCCCTGCAAAAACAAGTTAGACGTCCTCTACTTTGTTTGTTGCAAGTTTTACGTGGCTGCTACGGGCTTAGCAAGAACCGTTCTTACCTACGCATACAAAACCACAACGATGTTTCGTCAAGTATGTGCTGTTTTAACCTTCACAAGGACCGGGCGTAGCCACACTTGATTCAACTAAAGTGAGAGAGACAGACACCCGCCAGTCACCTTTAAGCAACGAGTGCTCGTAACGGTGAAACCAGTCTCGCGTAAGCGTACGCGTAATGTCGGTCCGGGCCGCTTCATCTCACAATACCGCCGAAGAAAAGTATGACATGCTGGTAAGCAGTATGACTAGTATCGTCCACAATCTCATTGTGTTCTACTCGTGCATATCATCTACGCATAGACCTGGCTCATGATGCCACTGTTGGGGAACGTAGTATTTTAAAATTTTCCTACGATCACGCAAGATCTATCTACCAGATGCATAGCAACGAGAGGGGAGAGTGTGTCTACGTACCCTCGTAGACCGGGAGCGGAAGCGTCAAGTGACGCAGTTGATGTTGTCGAACTTCTTCGTGATCCAACCGATCAAGCACCGAACGTACGGCACCTCCGCGTTCAGCACACGTTCAGCTTGATGACGTCCCACGAGCTCTTGATCCAGTAGAGCTTCATGGGAGAGTTTCGTCAGCACGACGGCGTGGTGACGGATATGATGTGTTCACCGGCGCAGGGCTTCGCCTAAGCTCCGCGACGGTACGACCGAGGTGTGATTCTGTGGAGGGGGGCACCGTACACGGCTAAAACAATTCAACTTGTGTGTCTTTGGGTGCCCCCCTGCCCCCGTATATAAAGGAGCAAGGGAGGAGGGGCCGGCCAACTCCTATGGTGCGGCTAGGGAGGGGACTCCTACTAGGAATAGGATTGCAATCCTATTCCTAGTAGGATTCACCGGAAGGAAGAAGGGGGAAAGGATTAGGAGAGGTGGCGCCCCCCCCAATCCTAGTCCAACTAGGATTCCTAGGTGGGGGCGCCGGCCAGCCCTATGGGCTGCCTCTCTCTCACCCTTTAGGCCCACTATGGACCATCCCCTCTCGTAGGGGGTTCCGGTAACCCCCTCCGGCATTCCCGATAAATCCGAAACTTTTCCGGTATACTTCCGGTGTCCGAATATAGCCGTCCAATATATCAATCTTTATGTCTTGGACATTCCGAGACTCCTCGTCATGTCCGTGATCTCATCCGGGACTCCGAACTACCTTCGGTACATCAATACTCAAAAACTCATAATACCGATCGTCATCAAACGTTAAGCGTGCGGACCCTACGGGTTCGAGAACTATGTAGACATGACCGAGACTCATCTCTGGTCAATAACCAATAGCGGAACCTGGATGTTCATATTGGCTCCTACATATTCTACGAAGATCTTTTATCGGTCAGAACCGCAAAACAACATACGTTGTTCCTTTTTTCAAATGGTATGTTACTTGCCCGAGATTCGATCGTCGGTATCTTTATACCTAGTTCAATCTCGTTTACCGGCAAGTCTCTTTACTCGTTCCGTAACACATCATCTCGTGACTAACTCATTAGTCTTTTGCTTGCAAGGCTTATTGTGATGTGTGTTACCGAGAGGGCCCAGAGATACCTCTCCGACACTCGGAGTGACAAATCCTAATCTTGATCTATGCCAACACCACGAATACTTTCGGAGACACCTGTAGAGCATCTTTATGATCACCCAGTTACGTTGTGACGTTTGATAGCACACAAGGTGTTCCTACGGTATTCGGGAGTTGCATAATCTCATAGTCATAGGAACATGTATAAGTCATGAAGAAAGCAATAGCAGTTAAACTAAACGATCATAGTGCTATGCTAACGGATGGGTCTTGTCCATCACATCATTCTCCTAATGATGTGATCCCGTTGATCAAATGACAACTCATGTCTATGGCTAGGAAACATAACCATCTTTGATCAATGAGCTAGTCTAGTAGAGGCATACTAGGGACATACTGTTTTGTCTATGTATCCACACATGTACTAAGTTTCCGGTTAATACAATTCTAGCATGAATCAAAGACATTTATCATGATATAAGGAAATACAAATAACATCTTTATTATTGCCTCTAGGGCATATTTCCTTCAAGTACGTCCAAGTCAGCAAGCTAATAAGTTATAGAATCAAGAATCAAAACATGTTTGATTACTTGGTTCCACCAACCCTTCTGAACAACTTTTTCTCAGCACTCTTCTGCAAGAAGATGGGAGTAATTTTCTTTGGTATGATGGTAGAGGTCGGGGTAGAGAAACATTTGGAGTAGAAGTAGGTGGTGGCGTCCTTCTCACCCTCCTCGACCAAACAATAGCAATAGTATCCTCCATTGGGCGATGGTGGCAGAGCGGGCAGCGGATGGATTTTCCTACCTTCATGTAACTGAATGATATGATGGAGTTTGTCATCCTCGAGGTGACCATAGCAAAGGTGGTGGGGTCCAACTCCTCTCCATAGGTGCAACAATGGACACCATTGACCACCTTTGCTATGGAGGTGGGACCAGTGGTGGTGGTGGTTTTCTCCTTCTCAGAGTGTTGTTGAGGTGGTGGCGCACTCGCCATCCCCTGACATGGTGATGTCAGCCCTCTATCACCATTGTGATGCGGTTTGTGGTAGTTATGTCCTTCTACCCCCTTGCACAAGGGTGCCGAGACAAAGCCAGTGAGCAGTATGGGACACCGTTGGGTTAGAGGAAGGGGTCAGGGTAGAGGAGAGAAGGGGAAGGAGGAAAGAGAAGTGAGTTCAGTTTTCAATCCTCAGAAGTTGTAGGGTTCTAGTGGATCTTGGTTGAGCCAAAGAAAAAATATCGTTCACGTTCACAAAAGGTACACCTTGATAAAATTTACTAAAGACTGGTTCGATGAACCATCTAAGAAAATTTGTGTTGAACGTAGAAGCCTTTCAATAGTGGTGTATGTTTTGCATACCAATGTATTTCAGTCCATCAAAGGTACAATAGGTATTGCGCCTTCACAACACAAGGCAAATACAACAAGTGTAATTTTGTGGCACATTTTGGAGAATGGATTTTGTACAGTGCACGGGAGGTGTCGTGCATGGATTAGCCCTTTGATTACTTTGGGTGGGGCCCTACATGCAACTTTTGGCACAAACTGCGTGCTCCACCCATCCAATCTCCCATGGTTTTTATTTTAGCTTTCAAATTTAAATCTGTTGTACCTATTGAACCAAAAGTCCTACTTATGTTTCGTTTGCATATTTGTGTTCGTTTAGGTGAGGGCTTACAAACAAGATCACTCCTGAATACGCTTTGACAATATTTAAAAAACCTCACCAAGTTTCATCTATTAACATTTGATACGATGAAGGATAAAATCACCAAGTTTTAAATACTAAAACTTAAAACCCTAAACCCTAAGACCTAAGACCTAAGCACTAAACTCTAAACCCTAATAAAAACTAATGAACCTTGGTAAAAATTAATAATATTATAA
This sequence comes from Secale cereale, assembly GCA_902687465.1. NCBI lineage: Eukaryota > Viridiplantae > Streptophyta > Magnoliopsida > Poales > Poaceae > Secale > Secale cereale. The sequence goes on along the minus strand of LR738715.1, from coordinate 602,003,425 downwards.
CTACCAAGTTTAAATATTTGAAACTTCGTAAACTTTTGGAAGCTGCCAAAATGTATCCAAGGGTCGCCTTGTTCAAAAGTTGGTGTCGCAACAAACACAAATATGCAAACAATACTTAATTTATACTTTCGTTTCAACGGATATAAGAAATTCAAATTTAAAGATGAAATGAAAAGTATGGGAGATGGGGTTGGTGGAGCATGCAGTTTCTCCGACAAAAAACATGCATGCATGCATGCATGGGAATCTCTAACCAAATGGATAGACGGGGTATCAGGAGAACTGTTCTTTTTTTCACATTTTAGAGAAGAAGGTGATCGACTTTGGCTCCGTAAAATCAGGTGTAGTTATTTCTCCATTCATTGGGGTGGGGCTCACAACTACAAATGATGGGAGCATATGTAATGTTCTATGAAGTTTGTACTTTTCAAAATAAGTTAAACATTATCATCAACGAGTATATGTACTCCTAACCAACCTGTGGTTGGATGGTTAGACGAACAATGGTATCCCCTGTACACCAGGAGTCCAGGACTACAATGGTATCTACAGTCCACCAGAGTTTAAGTTTTGGTGTTCACATTTATTTCTGGATTTTCGGGCTATGCATTGTTAGTGAGAGGAGATGTTCCGGTCGAAGGGTGTGCGTAAGAGTATATGTACTTGGAAAGAATTGTCACGCTTATACGATGTACTAGGCACACAACTAATAATGTGACAAACAAAAAATGGGGAGCAGCAGTTGTCCCTACAAGAGTCTAGTGGCAAGTGTCAACGTTCCCCTTTTGCTTCATTTCCCACACAACCCAGTCACGAGCCAATGGATTGATAATAATCAGCCCCCCTCCCCACTCCAAATATATAACTCCCAACGGCCATCACAAAATAACAAGAGTGTAGTATACTCCCCAATTCCCTGAGGCTATAGAAAAAAGGTATGGGACGGAATACCAGTCTTAAAAACTAGTCAATGCGGTGGAATTACTACTTGTCCATTCCCCCGTCCCATATTTTAATTCCTACTACACATCACTCGCTTGCTTATGCTAGCTGCTTCCTCCCATCTCCCTACTAATTATTCCCATCACAGTCCCCTCTTCTTCCTGCCCCCATATCATTCCAATCCTAACATGGTGCGTCACATAGACTGCATGTAGAGAGGTAGACGAGGTCAAGGACAAGCGGTGGAGGCCAGGAGGCCCGGGCATGGGGGAGGTGAAGGAGAAGGAGGCGCTGGCGGAGATCCTTGAGGACCATCGGAAGGGATCTTCCGATGACTCCCTACCACCCGCGGGGCTGGACCTCAACGAAGGCTTCAGCGAGGCAAGCGATGACGGGGGAGACGGGGACGAGAACTACGACGACGATGGCGGTAGCACAAGCGAGGTTGCTGGAGGAGGCAGGAGCTCAAGCAACAACAACAGCGCCAACCATGAGGCCGGAAGCAGCAGGGGTGGTCATGACAAGGCCGAGGGCAGCGGCGAGAGGGTGCCCACGGTGCGGCAGTACAACCGGTCTAAGCATCCCCGGCTCCGCTGGACGCCGGACCTCCACATGGCGTTCCTCCATGCCGTCGAGCGGCTGGGCGGCCAAGAGAGTAAGTAACCCACCCCCATATTTTTCTGCTGTGCATTTTTATTTCGTCGTAATTAATTCCCCCGCCCTTGATTCGTGATCTAAACTTTTATTTGTGCTAATGTTTCGACAGGAGCAACGCCAAAGCTGGTGCTTCAGATGATGAATGTGAGGGGGCTCAGCATTGCTCATGTAAAAAGTCACTTGCAGGTAAAGGCAGAAAAGGGAACAGCCTACTTCTCATGACTGCTCGGTAGCTGTTCTTCTAGCTACTTGCTTCTTTCCTTCACACGACAAGCGTTGGACCTAACCCTTTTCTTGTTCATCCCTTCGACTTTTCAGATGTACAGAAGCAAAAAGATAGAGCACGAGTCCAGCCACGAGAGGGCAGCCATGTCCTCAGGTTAATGATCGATCTATAACCTCACGCTGATGCTTGATACCTCACTATTTTCACACTAGGAATTCATTTCCATGACATTTTTTTCCTATTAATTTCCAGTCTTTTCGCCCATGAATTTCCACATGAGGAGAGGGGACCATCCGTTCCAGGACATGTTCTTCCAGCGAGCTGCCGGCTCGACGCTCTCCTCCAGGTTCAACGATGGTGGGGTCTTCGCGCCGAGAAATGCCGGCTTGCCGGATGCTAGCCGGATTTACGGGCTTCTCCAACGCCGGCAGCCTCCATTACAAACCTTCGACTTCAAGAACAGCACGAGCCTTAGGTACTAAAAGAAGCACGCCACACAGCATCTTACATGCATGTGTAACGGCCTTGCTGCGGACGATCATATCGAAACCCTAATCGGTACATGCTTGCGTCTAGGAATCAAGAATGGGCGTTCACCCAGCACGCGGCGGCGGCGAGGGCACGCGCGGTTAATGACAATGGTCCGGGGAAGGGGCTGATCCACGAGATGATCTTCAGGAAGGACGGCAGGCCGACGTCGCATCTGTTCGACGTGAGGGACGCCGCCGCCTCCAGCGGGACGACGTCGCCGTCAACAACAAACACGAGCCAGGCCGACCGTAGGCCAGATGGCGCAAAGATGGGAAGCATGAATTGGATCGGCAGCAGCTCTCGGCCGCTCTCGAAGACAATGTCGGCTACTGGTTTGGAGCAGGGCGGCCACGCTCAGCTCCCGTTTAGGTGGCGAGGTGCCGCCGGCAGCAATGGCTACCACCCCAACGGCAACACTGGCAGAACAACGTCATCTTCAGATCCCGTGGTGACATGTGAAGCAGGTTCCCCGCTCTTGGTACGCATCATTCTTTATACATTTTGCTTCGAATTGATAAATTCACTTGTAAATATATAGCATGTCGCAGCTTAATTTGTCACAAAATATCAACAATTAATATAATGGTTGCCTCTGTGTGCATGCAGCTGCCGAAGCAGGGAGTGCCGAGGACTCCGGCCAAAGCTACTGAGGAGACGAGCATCGGAGCAGAGGCGAGGAAAACGAAGACATCGGTTGCGGCGGAGGAGAACGGGTGGGCGCCGGAGTTGCAGCTAAGCCTGAGCCCCAACGCGGGGGCAGACACTCCAGGAAGGGGCAAGAAGAGGAACAGCGCTGGGCAGGAGGTGAGCAGCGACAAGGTGCCACTCTCTCTCTCGCTGTCATTACATGGTGGCGTCGTCGTCAACGACGACGACGGTGGTGGCCGGGATGGCAGGAGGTTAGAGGTAGCGACAGGTAGCAGCAGCAAGAAGGCCGCTCTGGGGCTGAGTACTTTGGATCTGACCATGTCGATCAAGGCATTGGAGTGAGATCTTTCAAGTACTTGTCCCAAGGCCTTCCAAAACTTGCACACTGCACCATGAGATTAATTAATAAGATTGTTGATCTAATTTAACCATGCATGCTTCCGGACAAATATATAAATATATATTTCTTATCTTGAGTGACATGTAGTACTCCACCACATTATATGCATGGTCACATGCATGATCAAAACAAAAATTTGTTAGGTATGGTATCATTGGGCTTCTAAATCATATATATCTCTGTATATGAAATGAAGCAAAATGCAGGCTTATTAGTCAAACGCTTAATCATAATTACAATTTCTTTTGCCATAAGAGTTTCTTGGGTACATTAGAGCAGTCTTATACAAAATGCACACTTATTGATCAAACTGTTAATCATAAGATGAACTATATCTAATTAATGGCATTAACAAATATTCCGTCCGTTCACAAATATAAAATGTTTTGGATATTTCCTTACGGACTACATACGGACTGAAATGGGTGAACAAATGCACTAAAACGTGTCTTTATACATATTCAGAAAAAAGTTAGAGCATCTTATATTTGTGAACAGGGGGAGTAAATGTTTAATGAGATATATAGTGCACCATATATAGTGACATTAAACTGTCCTAGTACACTATATCGTCTTAGTGTTTTACATATCTAAAACAACGCTTATTTAATGTCTTTTGTGAGAGAGGAGTTATGCAATATTTTGGATTTGGTGCTAATTAAGATCTATATCTGGAATTCTGGATAAAGATATGATTGCTTTCTCTTTCCTTGTGAAATTGGGTGCCACGTCATATTTGTAGTTATGAAACCATCCTAAGATACAAGTATACATATCCATAAATTCGTTTTTTGGGTGATAAATAAACTGGTTTAATTTGTTCTGGTGCACGTGCTCGATCAAATACTTGAACGGGATGTGCAGTACTCTTATTACATGGTCTCGCTCAAAAAAGGTACTTGTTACCTGGTGTAATTTAAGCGCATCACAGTTAGTTTGGAACGTTCTAGAATGTAGCATGACCTTCCATGCTTTTTATGATTATGTATACAACTCAGCTCAATTAAATAAAATTAGTTATATCATTGTAGAGTATTAATAATTATAGGTAACCCACTAAGTTATATTTGCTATGTTTCACGGTTGCAGTTTTGATTCCATGAGAAACGTGAAATCACACATACATATCTATTTATTTCACCAAGAAGCTGCATAAAATGACTGAGACTAACAAAAAAACAATGTTATACATGTTTAAGCATTTGTTGATGACAAATTACACTTGTAAGTTCCATGGTGACATATATCATATTAGTTTTAGATGGGACTGATAATATTATGCATTTTAGACAAGATTGATAATGTTAGCCCTTCACGCCCAATGGAACATTTTGAGTCCAGCTCTTGCGAATCGCACCCTTAAAATATGTTTACATCTATCTTATACTTGTGGGTATGTCTATGTACTAGCATGTATAATGCAATGGAATGTCTTTATCATATTATGTGCATGTATACTTATAGCTCTTCTAGATGAAATTTGCACAAAGACTTCTCGTTCTACATGAGTTCAAATGATCAATTGCAACACACAGGCATGTTCCATTAACATGACATTAAGTACTGTTAAAAATCATATTGTATCATACTATCACATATTTAACTCTACTATATATCTCCCTCCTATCCAAAATAAGTGTCGCGGTTTTGAACTAAAGTTGGTTCAACCTTAGTTCAAAGTTTTGACACTTATATTATGGATCGGAGGGAGTATATGATATTACCTCCATCTCGAATTAGTTGTCTTAAATTTGTGTAGATATGGATGTATCTAAAGACTATGTAGATACATCAATATCTAGACAAATCTTAGACAACTAATTCGGGATGGAGGGAGTACATACATTCGCCCAATGTCATATGTATTGATAGAAAATGTACAAGTTTTCACTTCTCGTAAAAAAAATGTCTTTTGTAAGTTTAACTGCAAAGTTCAAACGTATTTGGTTTTTTTCATGCCCCTCAATTTGGTTCATACATTATATAGATAATTTAATGGAAAACTAGGAAAAGTCACAATATAATAATTCATCTGTCGGGAGGACTTTCTCCACCCAGTTCACTTGAACTTTTTTGGGGCGACTGGGATGCGTTTCTTACAAACAGATTTTTTTAATGTATGTGTGCAACTCCTATAAACTCATGTTACTCGTATATTAGAATATGTTAAATTGGTCATGTTTTATGCATACCGCCATACTCCATATGTCCAAAATATATATGAGGTACACTTCACTTTTTAGAGTCCCTGATGCATGATTTTGACTATATATAGTTTTCACTTATAATATATGCCTATAAAGAAGATGAGATGCAAACCATTTTCAAACAAATACAATTATTATTATTATTATATGCATATAATCCATGTCCTTCCGCATACATTGATAGTCAAGGTTTTAATACAATGATCAGAAATAAAGTTACATTTTCCTTCTAATTTTGTAATTGAACAAGTACTTTCCATTTCAGAATTTACTAAAGCAGTCGAATGTAAGACCATACACAAATCCAGTAGATTTAAAAATAAAAGGCTAACTAACTATTTGAGTTCACAATAATCGACAGGTATAGTAAGCCAATAACAATAATGGTTAGATAAGCATATCAATCAAATATTGTTATGTAACGCCCTTGCCACAACTATCGGTTCCTGATCGTTACGCCTCTTGGGATATAGACTGGTCGCACGGGCCAACACTAGTCTTTTCTGCGCACTTTGTGATCACTCGTGAACACCCGTGTCAATTTCTGAGTTGGTCACCCGTCCTCAAATCGCTTCGACTAAGCACGTTTTACTTTGAGGTTCCTTGTGAATGGGTTCCAAAAGCAGAAAAGCCTTGTTGATATGAATAGTCCGTTATTCTCATTAAGCCAGACAAATTAAAATCAACAAACAAGATAAATAAACAAACACATAGTTTTTATGTGGAAAACACTTGCCAAGAAAAATAAACGTGCTCATATTTTTTGATAAGGGGCATAATGGGCTCATGACTTTGATCTTCACCATACGAGGAGATTTTACATGCACGTGATTTACAATGCGTCCTGAAGTGATTGATCTCATCCTATATGTTCTTATTACTTTAGTCTACATGAGGACTGAAGGATCATAGTAACACTTCTTTGACAAAAAATGCCTAGCTTGTGTTCAGCTGGCAGCAAAACACCCAGTCTTATTGTATACGTACATGCAGAACCTTCGGGACGGCGGATAATCCTCCGCTAAGCTTTGATGTAGGGGATACGTAAAACTGAATGCACAGCGTACGGACTACCTTAACAGTTGACATTTTGTTTGGCAGTACGTATGTGCCTACCCTATTCCCTTGATTTCTGCATTTGCAGCAGTGCTCGATAGAGGCCCAGTGTACAGGCCAGTCACCTGTGAGCTTCGGAAGAACAGCAAAGCAGCGAAGGTGACTGTTAGCTCTACCGGACTTGTTAGCCATTTGCGTAGAGTAGCTAGCTCTGAGAATTGGTGTCCAGAGAGGAGAGATGGACGAGGACAAGGAAGCGTTAACCACCGAAGGGACAGCGAGATGACAGCCCTCTGACCAACGCACAGCGGCTGCAGTGCGCAACAGAATGTTGCGGTCGACCGATCATGCATGCATGACGCCGCTGCAGTCGCGGCGGGTCTGTTTGAGTCGCGGCGGGTCTGTTTGGTTCATGGCTAACTTTGCCACAAATAAAGTTAGGTAAAATGTGGCTGTCACAAAAAATATGGCTCACAAAATGATCACCATAAGTGTGATAAAAATTGACAAAAAAATTGAGTCTATGACATGTGGACCAAGTGGCTGGAAAAATGTGACAAACCACAAGTGTGGCAAAAATGCAAAACATGCCTAACCTATGGCACGACTAAGATTAGACGTGGCAAGCTTGGGCTGCAAACCAAACAGACCCTATATGTACCTGGATTGACCGTTTCAGATTGTGTACTGTGTGCATGCATGGCGCGCGCCACCGGCCAAGCTAGCTAGCTAGGGCATCGACGGGATCGTCGCCAAACCTTGCCAAGAAATTCCAACCACGGGACAGCCATGGCTCGGCTCCTACCGATCGACGAGAGTTATCCATATTTCAGCGCATCATGTGATATATAATTTGCTACCATTTGGTGTACGTAGCTATAACTTTTTTTTAAAGGATATCTCTTGCATCTGCATCAAATGATACATATAGCCATTTTATTTATGGGATAATTAATTTGGTGCCCTTAGTTGTGTCCCACTCGGCAGGTTTACCCCTAGTTTCCGAAAACACTTGTTCCTGCCGAAACCACTTTGTTCCTCTTATGCTTTTGCCCTTTGACCGTTTGATCATCACTTTGAAAACTTCATAAAAAATTCATACTAACTCAGAAAAATTCAAATAAGATATCTAAATGTTGAGAAAAGCATCACCTATATGTGCATGGCATTTGCATTCATGGAAAAAGTGTTGGCTAGTCCCCATGAATGCAAATGATCCAAACTGAGATGGGGACTGGACAACACTTTTTTCATGAATGCAAATGACATGCACATATAGGTGATGCTTTTCTGAACATTTTGATATCTTATTTGAATTTTTCTGTGTTAGTATGAATTTTTTATGAAATTTTCAAAGTGATGGTCAAACGGTCAAAGGGCAAAAGCATAAGAGGAGCAAAGTGGTTTGGGCAGGAACAAGTGTTTTCGGAAACTAGGGGCAAACCTGCCGAGTGTGACCCAACTAGGGGCATAAAATCAATTATCCCTTTTATTTAATAAGGTAGCTACAAAGTACATAATCCATCTCAGATATGCAAGCAAAAGCAATACAAAAAGAATAAAATGCCACAACCGGTAAAAATAGAACACGATGTCTAAGCATCTATCCTATTATTTAATCGTCACCCAAACCAGTTATACGTAGCGGTGCTAGCGTCTCCTAACGGATGCACTCAAAAGTTATATGCTCTCTGACTTCCGCATGAGTAATAACCACGTATGGATCCATCCAGACGTCCGAAAGATAACCTGCAAAAAGTTTGTGATGTTGATTTCATTAAAAATAATGTCATTCTGACCCTTGTATATAGCCTAAATTAATGTACAAACTCTCACTCAAATTCGTGCTGTTGCAGTGGGCTCCACCTCATTTAACCACGTATCGAACAAATTGGAGATGTTATTGGGTGGACAAATATTAATGGACGCATGTAATGTACGCCACAATAACATGGATAGCATGCATTTGAGAAAAAGACGTTGGGCCGATTTCTCTTGGTCACAAAAACATGGTTTACTATCTTTTCATCTACAATTCGCAAAATTATCCTTAGTGAAATTCACTCCCTTGTGCATAAATAAATCACATAAAGACCTTTATTTTCATTGGCACCTTAATTTTCCAAATATGAAGTGACCTTGGGATTGGCATACATAGATTTGACTAAGAACACGCTTGAAACTGAAAGTTTCCAGTGGAGCATACATCACACATTAGACAGGTTAACCACCATCAGTGTACGCACTAAATATAACCATTGTAAGGGCATATTTCTCCCTAAGTAGTTTTGGTGATTGATGACAATGCATTTGCGGACTAATCGTGTGCTCTAAGCTCTTTCAGATATATCTCACCTAGGCACAAGACGATTGTGAGCCCCTCGGATTCCTTGGAAGACGGTGTTTCCCTTTTGCTCCCTTTCGGTGGCTTTGAGTAATAGGAAAGTCGTACTATTAAGAGGGGTCCGCTTCGGAAAGGTTTGGGTAGAATCAACACGTACACATCTTACTCTCGCACCACCTTTCCTTTACTTCTCTGGAGCTCCGGTCGTTTCTTATCGTATATGCAAACCATGGCTTCCTACTAGTACATCTGCCTGGCAAGCGGTAGTACTGCTCATGTAAGCGGTAGTACCGCACAGACACACGGTAGTAACGCCTCTGGGCACGGTAGTACCGCACCAGCGATAGTACCGCGGCTCTAGAACGGTAGTACCGTGTATCTGGCCCAGCACTACACCAAGTACGGAAGTAGGTGCGGAAATAATTTTTTACTTCCGCATCCTACGCGGTAGTACCGCTTGAGTCAAGCGGTAGTACCGTGCTGTGTTTTGCTACTACCGTATTTCTGCGGATGTAGCTACGGACGTATTTTATTTCATCCGTGCTTGTCGTCGGCCTGTTTGTCTCTGCCTTGCGATAGTACCGCAAGGACGAGCGGTAGTACCGCTCAGGCAGTACTACCACCCGCATGCCTTCGCAATAGAGCACTTTCTGGCTAATACTGCTCCAGCGGTAGTACCACATCGAGAGCGGTAGTACCACTGGCCAAGCGGTAGTACCGCAACTTACGTGCGGTAGTACCGTGCTCTGCGGGCAGAAATGTGGGATAACAGTTGGATTTGTTCTCCCACTATATATAGGGAGTCTTCTTCCCCAAGAAGACTCACCTCTTCCACCCCAAAGCTCCATTGTTGCTCCAAGCTCCATTTCCGCCCGATCTCTCTCCCTAGCCAATCAAACTTGTTGATTTCCTCGGGAGAGCTTGAGAAGGCATTGATCTACACTTCCACCAAGAGATATTTGATTCCCCCCACTAATCCTTGCGGATCTTGTTACTCTTGGGTGTTTGAGCACCTTAGACGGTTGAGGTCACCCCGAAGCCATATTCCATTGTGGTGAAGCTTCGTGGTGTCGTTGGGAGCCTCCAATTCGGTTGTGGAGATAGCCCCAACCTTGTTTGTAAAGGTTCGGTTGCCGCCTTCAAGAGAACCACTAGTTGAATCACGACACCTTGCATTGTGTGAGGGCGTGAGGAGAATACGGTGGCCCTAGTGGCTTCTTGGTGAGCATTGTGCCTCCACACCGCTCCAACGGAGACGTACTTCCCCTCAAAGGGAAGGAACTTCGATAACACATCCTCGTCTTCACCGGTTCCACTTGTGGTTATTTCTTCCCTTTACTTGTGCAAGCTTTACTTGTTTTTCTAATATAGCTTGCTTGTGAGGTTGTTATCTTTACTTCCTATTAGTTGTCATCTTAGTAGCTTATCTAGACAACTTACTTTGACGCTTAATTTAAAGTGGTTAAGAAAAGCTAAAAATTATTAGTTGCCTATTCACCCCCCTCTAGTCAAGCATATCGATCCTTTCAATTGGTATCAGAGCCTCGTCTCTTTTTAAGGACTTTACCGTCCAAAGAGTATGGGTGACAACGTAGTCTAGACGGAGGGACATTCCGGTGGAACTCCGTCCTTGCCTACGTCCGATGGGGGAGCCTCGGTCTCTCGTGAGGAGTTCAATGTGGCCATGACCACATTCAAAGAATCACTAGCGACCGAGGTCAAAGGCATGTTTAAAGATTTGCTTGAGGGGCTTAAATTATCCACCACACCGTTGGAAGTGGTTCGTCCCGCTACCATCGTGTCGAAGGCTAATCCCGACAAGGGAGAAGCTAGTAGTGAACAAGCCCCGGTTACTAAGAATGGGAGTGGGATCTTTGCCCACTCCGCTCCTCCTACTCACTATGGAGGACCCGTTCCCACACTGCATTTAAATTCCGTTGGGCCTCCTCCCAAGTTTATAAAAAATTCTGATTTTGCTACTTGGGTGTTTCGCTTCAAACGTCATATAAATCATTGCTCTACTAATCTTTGTAGAATCATTGAGCAAGGTTTTTATCCGCGTGATCCCGACAACATGACTCCGAGAGAAACTGCTGATCATCAATTCAACGAGTCCATTCTTTGCATACTTCAAGATGCTATTCCTCCAGAAGACATTGTACATCTTCGACCCTTCACCGTGGCCAAGGAAGCTTGGGAGCATGTTGGACTATGTACAAGGGGAGCGCTAGCATTCAACGCTCTAACTATGAAGTTGTGCAAGATGAAGCCGATGAGTTTGCTATGATCGAAGAAGAAGATCCTCGTGAACTTTATCGGAGATTAACCACTCTTGCGGTCTCTCTTCGAGATCATGGGAGTAAGAACAAGGATGACAATTGGATCAAGCGCAAGTTCCTCAAGGCCATGATGCCCTATCATAATGCCATGTCCTCTGTCATCCGTCAAAGACTGGACTTCCACCACTTGTCATCAAATGAAGTGTTGAATGAGTTCGTTGCCATGAGGATCTTGGACATGACCGCCGACAATGCGGTCTTAAGAGCTCAACGATCGAAGAAGCCTAACCTTGCCTTAAAGGCCAAGGCTTGTGTGGAAGAAGAGGAGGTGGAGGATGATGATGAGAGTAGCCCCGAGGACACCAAATATGCCTATCATGATCACATGGCTCTTGCTTCACGGCAATTTTGGGGCAACAAGAAGAACACAAGACCCAACTTCAACAAGAACAACTCAAGTGGCAACAAGGGCAAGCAACGAGTGAGGACTTGCTTCAATTGTGGAAATGTTAGCCACTTTGTTGTTGATTGCCCATATGAGAAAAGAGAGGACTTTGGAGGCAAGCTTATCCGGAAGGACAAGGCCAAGTCTTATCCCAACAAGAACAAGTTCAACAACAAGACCCCTCCTAAAGGGTTGGTGGCCCAAGAAGAATATGTTGAGGATGATGATAATGATGAAGATGATGAGGTGGTCACCATGGCCACAATTGCTATTGCTACTACTCCGCGCTCATCTCTCTTCAACTCGCCTAATGAGAACATCTCCACCAAGTGTCTCATGGCCAAAGCCTCCAACAAGGTAACCCCAAACATCAATACCACCATCACTTCTAATCCTTCATTGACGGATTTTATTGATGACAGTGAGGGAACTAAGGAGGGAGAAAATGAATTTGAGGTGTTCATGAACAAACTTAAGGGCAATCCCAAGAAGCACTTTGTTGCTCTCTTGGAACAACTCGGTGATGCCAATGACATGATCGAGGCTCACGATCTAGGAGACCATTAATAAAATGGAAGGACATAGTCGAGACTATGCCGATGAGATATCGGATCTCTCTAACGCCCTAGAGGAAGAGTGTGGTCTTCGTTTGGCTCTTGAGGAGTCACACAACGATGATCATGCTAAATTAAAGAAAGATCTTGATCATGCTTTAGTTGTCTCTCGTATGCTTAATTTTGAGAAGGCAAAACTTGAGGCTGACCATGCTAAACTCAGGGAAGAGTGTGTCATACTCGACAAGGCTCACAAAGCCTTGAAAGGTATGCATGCTTCTCTCAAGGAGTCTCATGATCAACTCCAAGTTTCGCTAACCAAGGAAAAGGCTATCTTTCCTCGCATGGTATTAATTGATAATGCAAATGCTACTAACCCATGTTGCGAGCATGTGCATCTTGTTGAAGAAAATGCCATGTTGAAGAAGCAACTTGAGAAAGGCCTTGTGACATGCATATAAGGTGAGAAGAACCTCAACAATCTTTTGAGCAATCAAAAGGAGGTTGTGGCAAAGGAATGAATTGGGTTTGTTCCTAAGCCCAAGAAGAAGAAGAATGACAAGATCAAGCTACCACCCCCTCTCCGACAAACTTTTGTGAAAGAAGGAGAGGGCGCATCAAAGAAGAACAAAACGGTGAAAGGTGGTGGTGTCAAGAAAAACTCCACCATACCAACAAACATGGCCGGCGACTTTAATCCTTCATATGTTTTATGTCGTGCTAGTGATGGTCATGTGTTTGCTAAATTTGTTGGTTCTTCTTATGAGTACATTGAATGGTCCATTTGGGCTTGTTACTAACCTCAAAGGACTCATTACCAAATGGGTACCTAAATCCAAGCATTGATCTCTTGTAGGAGTTTGCTTCCGGTGGGGGATCATGGTTGCTCGATAGTGGAGCCACAAATCATATGATCGGAAGCAAAGACTTGGTGGTGGACGTGCATCTAGGTTCATCTATGGCCACCAACGTCGAATGGGGTGATGCTTCATCTTCTAAGGTATTGGGGCTTGTCAAGGTTGTTGTCTCTCATGATTTCACGATCGAGAAAGTCATGCTTGTTGAGTCCCTTGCATACAATTTACTTTCTGTTCGCCAACTTGCACTCATGGGCTTTGCTACATTCTTTGATATTGATACCGTGGCCCTCTTGTGGAGCAAGACTCTTAAAGTAGCCTATGTTGGGCATGTCGAGAACGGTCTTTATGTGGTTAACTTCTCGAAGCAACCCACTAAGATCGCGACATGCCGTTTGGCCCATGTCAATATGAGATCTTTGCAAAGTCTTCTCAAGGGGGACCATGTCCATGGACTAACAAATGTTAGCTTTGCCAAAGATCGTGCTTGCAGGGCGTGCATTGATGGAAAGTTACATGAGACGGCTCACCCTCCCATGACTATAATCTATTCAAAAAGACCCCTAGAGCTCCTTCACATGGACCTCTTTGGGCCTCCATCGTTTGATAGTCTTGGGGGTAGAAAGTACTGCTTGGTGATTGTGGATGATTACTCAAGATACACCTGGGTATACTTCTTCAACAAGAAGAGTGAGACCCAACAAACCTTCATCAACTTTGCAAATGAAGCTCAACGACAACATGAAGCAAAGATTTTGATGATCATAAGTGACAACGGCACCGAGTTCAAGAACTACACCATGGATGAGTTTCTTAGTGATGAGGGGATCAAACATCAATATGCAGCTCCCTATACCCCTCAACAAAACGGTGTAGCGGAGAGAAAGAACCGGACTCTGATGGATGCGGCAAGGACCATGATGGCGGAATTCAAATCTCCATACAACTTTTGGGCCGAAGCCATCAACACCGCATGCCATGCATCCAATCGGCTCTATCTCCGAAAAGGCTTGAACAAGACTCCATATGAGATTCTTACCGGTAACAAGCCCAATCCCAAGTACTTCTGGGTATTCGGGTGTAAGTGTTTCATCCTCAAGAAAGGTGTTCGCTTGTCTAAATTTGAATCTAGAGCTCATGAGGGCATATTTGTTGGTTATGCTACAAACCCTCATGCTTACCGTGTCCTCAACAAGTCCAATGGACTCATTGAGGAGACGAGTAACATAGAGTTTGATGAAAATAACGGCTCCCAAGTGGAGCAAAGTGGTACTTGTGATGTAGGTGATGAAATTCCTCCTCAAGCCATAAGAAGAATGGGTGTTGGATATATCCTACCCATTGAGGAACCCCTTGTGGCCGAAGGAGAAGGACAATGTTCCACTCAAGTGGAACCATCACCAACCCAAGACCCACACGCTTCCGAATAACAAAGTGAAGGCCCTCAACCGGACGAACAAGGCCAAGTGCAAGATCAATCACAAGATGGTGGGGAGCCACCAAATGATGCACAAGGCCAAGTTCTTTCCTCCGAGCAAGATCAAGGTCAAGAGGAAGCTCAAGATCAAGATCTAGCTCCTGACGGCGCTCAAGATGATCTACTCAGTGCTCCTTGGTTATCTCTTGAAGAGCAATTGGAGCGTCGTGCTGCAAAAGTTGCCTCCAGGCTTGCTTCCAGAGAACATCACATGGAGAATGTCCTAGGAAGCATCAAAAGGGGGGTAAGCACTCGTAGACAATTAGCAAACTATTGTGCTCATCAAGCTTTTGTCTCTTGTGTTGAACCTCAACTGTCATGGAATTAGCACGGCAGATGTCCGGTTTAACGGACTTAGTAATGGAATCATCGCACGGGTTAGCTTGAAGAGGTTAAAAGCACACAAAGGACACAGAGGGTTTATACTAGTTCGGCCCCTTCGATGAAGGTAAAAGCCTACGTCTAGTTTGGTTTGGTATTGCTTGGACGTCGATGAACAGGGAGCAGATTGCTTGCCTGTCTCTCGACGGATTGTTGCTTGTCCCTTGAACCGTCGTCGGGTCGTCCCTTTATATAACAGGCGACGCCCAGTCCAGTTTACAGAGTCCCGAGGCCGGTTCATAATCGTGTCCGCCTCGGTCTCTGCTCTTCTTTCCTTGTGTCTCAAGTTACATGACAAGACGATTTACAAACCGTAAACTCTACACATGGGCCCTAAGCCTTCATGGGCCGTAATCTCTACTGAGTTTACAATTATACAACTACATTACCATAATCCGGTTTACCCTAGCCGGTTTACAACTGCTAGTAATATCCCTGACATTAGGCCCCAGAATGATTTGAACTTGTTCATGTCAGTCTTCTAAATCTTGCATAACCCTCTTTCGTGTATCTTCTTGGTTTTTGTAAACCGGCTATGACGTCATCCCTGGAAATCACTTGATTCGAGCGTGACATCACTTCCGCATTTATTGCGCACATCTGTTTGTTACCTTTGTTTAAAGGTCATCCCGAAAATCGAGGCGATAGGAGAATCTTTATCCGATCTCTGATTTCCTCAAATCCCGCGCTTGCCATTTCGTATCTCCACCTTTATAAATACGGCTGCGCCCTTACCTTTCTTCCTTCCGCTCATCTTCCTCCTCCGTCGCCCGAAGCTTCTCCGCTGCGCTCGAGCTCGTCGCCGTCGTCGACCAGGCCGCTGCATCAACCTGAATCGCATCCAGAGCCACTCCGCCGCCGTTTTCTTCTGCCTCAGGTACTCCCATTCTCTCGCTGCAGATCCGTAATCTAGGGTTCTTCCATGCTTCCGCCATTAGGCCTTGAAGCTTCGGCTGTTCGTCCTATACGCCATGCTCGTAGTAGATTCATCCTTAGATTTATCTTCGAAACTTGCTCCTGCTCCATTGCTTTATTCTTAGACTTGGTATTTTTTAGATCCTTAGACTCGTCTGCCCTGTATAAGACCTCCGCAGTTCTTCCGTGATAGACCTGCGTAAATTTCCTCTTTTCTTACTGCTCAGATATGTTTTACCTTAGCCTTCTGTAGAAACTTGTTTCTTCGTTTTGATAGATCTGTAAAACATTTGCCGGTTTAGTCAATAATATATTACTTCTGCAACGCATCCACCATGAACCCGACGGTTTAGCTTCTCCCTTTTTTTGTTGTCATAAACCGGTAGTAGCTCGTTTGTTGCTTACTTCTGGGTTGGCAATGCCATTAGTCCCTTGTCTAAACCGTCGATGTGATTTCGAATATATGATCCGGTTTATGCTTTTGTACTTTGAATAATCCGGATTTTGCACTTACTTTTCCAGCGCTTTCCTTCCGCCAATATGTCTGCCAAATAGTTTGTTTCTTGCAATTGGGTCCCTTCTCGTATTACGGAAAGAAACTTAACCAATGCTGCGTCAATTTGTGTTCTGGGCCCACGAGCAGTCCTAAAATGGCGGGCCCCAAAAGGTGAATGTCCTCCTACCCCCAAAGACGGAGAAATTATTGTTTTCTTCGACCACCTAGCCTGGGGTTTCAGTCCTCCCGGTTCAAAGTTCTTCCGGGACGTACTGGCCGCTTTTCAACTTCATCCTCAGGACATAGGTCCAAATTCTGTATCAAACATCTGCAATTTTCCAGTCTTCTCCGAGGTGTACCTTCAAGAGGAGCCATCAGTTGACTTATTCTGGGATTTCTTCCACTTAAACCGGCGGACAGAGTTTACTGCCAGTCCTCATCAAGAATTGGGTGGGGTTAGTATTCAAAAGAGAAGAGATGCGGTCTTTCCACACGCCGCTCTTCATACACACCCCAAAGATTGGAACCAATCCTAGTTCTACTGCCAAGATACTTCGCCTGAAGGAGAGAACCCACTGTCGGGTTATCGCGAACATCGTCTTCCTGAAGATCATCCACTGCCGCAGCGTCTGAGCTCCTCGGAACGGCCCCGGTTCGCCCCTCAGCTCGCCAAACTCAAAGCTTTTATGGCCAACAGATTGATTGGGGTTGACTTCGTACGTTGTTGGCTCGCTTGGAGTATCCTTCCTCTGAGCCGGCGCTCCAGTTTGATGTGTCAATATACCGGTAAACCGGATGATCCTCAGCGCTTTAACAACATAGTGCTTCCTGAGAAGGAAGTTATTGAATCTGCTAAGAAGATGCTCAATATTTCTTTGGAGGAATGTAGCCAAACCGGATTGGCTCCATACTATAAGAAGAATAAACTGCCAGCGGTAAGCTTTCAATCTCTTCTGCCTGCTTTTAATCCGTCCATTTAAATTATCTTCCATTTATCTTTCCTCTTGTATACAGGCTGATGATCCTTTTTGGAAAAGTAAACCTCAGGACAAGTCAGGCAAACAGCCACGCCGGAAAACCTGTGCTGTTAAGAAGAAAAAGGCAGCTGCTGGCTCCGGTTCACATGTTGAAGAAGATGATCCGGACTCTGAGGTATGAGTTAATCCTGATGTGCTTTGATCTCTTTTATCCAGATTTATGTTAATGGTGTCTTTTCACAGGATTTGGCTTAAGAAGATAAAGCGGCAGAAACTGAGGTAATCACTCTTTCTTCAGATTCTGAACTGTCGGTGCCCAAGATTCGTAAGGCATCTCGGAAGTGTCCTTTTTTTATCATCCTTACGCTCAACTGGACCCCAATTTTCTTTTGAAGAAGCAGCAACATGAAGCCCGCCGGACTACATGCCATAGTGGCCATGTAGTCGAGTCTTCCGGAATATCTCTTACTCCGGATCGGAGGCGCTGCTCTGAGGTTTTACTTTCTCCAACTCTTCTTCATCCCAAGGCCGGACTTATACGCAAACCACTTAAACCGTCTGATCCTAATTATCAGGAGACACCTTTATCATCTTCCGGCGAATCAACCGCTGATACGTCCAAAACGTATCTATAATTTCTGCTTGCTCCATGCCACTTTTGGGTGATATTGCTATGATATTCATACACTTCCATACACTTTTGATCATATTTGGACTAACTTACTAATCCAGTGCACCCCAGTGCCAGTTTTTGTTTTCGGCTGTTTTTGTATTTTAGGTTTTCACGTTTCGAGAACTGCCCAGAAAATCCAGAAAAATTATATAAAAAATCAGCGTTCCGGAAACAACACTGCGTCCGAAGGGCAGCCTGGGGGGGCCACCAGGGCTCCAGGCGCCCTGGCGGCGCCCCCCCTGGGCCGCGCCGGGGGGGGGGTGCCTGGCCCCCCCTCCCCGAAGCTCCCCCGATGCCCTACTTTGGCATATATTTAAAGGGTCCTCCGTAACCCTCAGAACAAGAACTCTTTTCGCGATCCCATCTCTGTTCCGCCGCCGCCGCCGCTTCCAAGATCGGGAGCACCAGGAGAACTCTTCCCGGCACCCTGCCGGAGGGGAGGATCACCACCGGGAGCTTCTCCACCA
>LR738715.1:601948048-601965772 GCA_902687465.1 Secale cereale | reverse complement strand
TCTAGTCAACCATATCGATCCTTTCAACCATCTATGCCAACGTTCTCCCGCTAGTATCCGTCTTAACTGTATGATTAAGGGAACGGAACCTAGTGTTCTACTTATGAAGGCGGCTTTATGATGTATAACATTATAAAGTGTTGTATACTGCAAGGGTATAGGCGTCTCCCCTAGCCAAGTATCTTTTCAAAATCTAGTAGTGTGATCGTTCCCGACTATAATTTACTTCTATTAAAGAAAACATCATTTGTCCTCATCAACCCCTTTCAACAAGGAGAGTCATTCGGTTACACCGTAACTTATGCCAGGGTTTTAGAAAGCATATACTTGTTACGCAATGATTGTATCCACAACCATCTTTCTCTACAGATAACCGATATTACCATTTGCAAAGTAGGCACTTCTTCTTTACTTTGAGGTTCTCAGTACCAAAACCCTCTTGGTCTTTCAATCTACATAGTATGTCCCTCTTAGCCAGACTGTACTTACATTTATTCTCATCACTTTGCCAAAAAAAATCTTGATCGATAAAAGTCCAACCTTTTTCATACCACTACATGATTTTTTTAAAGAAGGATAACATGAACATCGGCATGCTTGTAAGCACGGCATTAGTAAGAAATAACCAACCCCGTAATACATAACCTTACCCTTTCAACAGTTTATTTTTTTCTCAAATCGATCTTCAGTGCACTTCCATTCTTTGTTGGTCAATTCCGGTGATAGATTGGGATCTCTGGGTAATTAAAAGGTAAGGATCCATCGCTTCTAGCCACCGCCGCGTCGTACCTCCTCTCCAAGAAAAGGCTAGGGTTCCTCTGCCTCCCGCTCGTGCCGCTGTCGGTCCGCCTAGTCTTCGGTAGACTTAGGGCATAGAGGCGCGGTGGATCCCGACCCTTGCAGGCGGGAGGGCTCCTTTTTTAGGTATTTCTTTGAGTTTTGTTAGGATTTGTGTCCTCCTCAGGAAGATGAGATGGTGGTGGCTCCCTGAAGATGGAATAAGGTTCTCCCCTCCTAACACTCGTCTTGGTGGTGCCTCTAGCATCATCGGTTGGTGTGTGGAGATGTGTCTCCGGTGGATCTATCTTTGGTGAATCTACTCGGATCTGGTTGATGTTCGTCTATCTTCGTGTGTCTTCAAGTTGGATCCTTCTGATCTACACTACTCTTCATCGGCGACGGTTGCTATTTTGATGCGCTGGTCCTACGGGGTCTTATAGCATGATGACTTCCCGACTGTCTAGTACAACAAGTTTTGCTCGGATCCAGCGAGGGAGGGGCAATGACGGCGGTGTGCCTTCGGCTTGCTCCAGTGCTTGTAGTCGTCGCTAGGTGGTCTACGGATCTTGATGTATTTTTCATTATTACTAGGTTTGTTGTACTGCCACGATTGAAGATGAATAGATTGGAAATTTTCCCGCAAAAAAAGGTAAGGATCCAAGTTTACAACCGAACAAATGTCTATAGTTTTCATGTTCCTCCTTGACACTCCCAAAGTAGAACAGTTCACATTTATGGAAATTTATCTTCAAACCGAATAGTTGTTTGAATAGATATGAAACCAGCTTCATATTTCTAGCATTTGTCATAGCACGCTCCATGAAAATAATTATTCATAAGCATATTATAATATACTAGCAAAAAAGCCCGTGCGTTGCAACGGGTAAGAAAACAACACATGCTCTTAACCTAATAACCATGACTCAATACCTTAATAGCATCGCGTATTTTAGATTCACATGGCATCACATTTGTGTTGCCGAAAGTGACCTATGTGCTCACACAACGAAAACGTGTTTAAATTTGGTCAGTCCCAATGTCTCTCTCTCTCTCTCTCTCTCTCTCTCTCCCGCTCGCTCTTACGCGCGTGCACGCGCGCACACTCGCTCGGAATAAGATGAAAAATATGTTGTTTTCCCGCAAGGTTTTTCATAGTTGTGCATGCATGGTTCTTGATGTTTTTTTTCTCCCACTCTGATTTTAATAGATGTTTATTTCATGTTCGAATCATCGACAGTACGAAAGAAAAACGGATCATGCACAATAGATTAAGTTTGTACCAAAAAATATTTAAAGAATATTCAACAGCTAAAAATAACATCATATTTAGATTCTACATATTTTTCTAATCAAAATTCATATAAAACATGTTAAAATCGAAGTTATGGTTTAAAAGATATGGATAATCTTATTTTACATGAACTATGGATTAATTAACCAAAATGTCAAGGGGTTTTCTGTTAAAAAAAAACGTTTCGGCCGACTTAATATGGACGGCGGGTCGATTATCTAAAACGTCAGGGGGTTTTCTGAGAAAATAAAAAAAAACGGTTAGGTTGTAACTTAAACGTGTACTGCGGGTTGATTTACAGAAAGTTGAGGGGGTTATTTGTAAAATGGCGTGACGGACGAAAGAAACCCAATTTTCTTTATTATTAGGTAAAGATAGAGACCCCTCCCCCATCCACAAGATGTGGGATGAGCCCTCCTACTATGGTTATGACACATACTTGCTATGGGGCAAAAACACTTGACAGAGGCACCCCCAACCTTGAAAAAATGAGTGAAGATGAAGGTGATTAATTACAAAAATCATGTATAATGCTAGAAAAATGAAGGGGACCAATCTGAGGGGCCCAACAGTGCGAAGTGTCTCCATTGTCGAGTCCATAATAGATAACGGTCTTCACACGAACGAAACCCTGACACAGAGAGAGGTGATCCCAACAATGTCCTACAAAGGAGAACGAAGCCTGCAGGTGTCGGCGCCGAAGCGCAGGGCTTTGCCTGGCAACTTAATAGAGGCCTCTGGGACAACCGCGGCGAGCACAGACCTCCATATCTGGGCCAGGGCGACGTCATCGCTAGCGACAAAGAACGTGCCCTAGCCACCGGCGCTACACCCGTCATCGCCCCCACAACCAAGAGGCAAAGTCACCAACGCCACCAGGATGACCATCGGAGAGCCAAACATGGGGACCACCATCCGGGGCCGCCGCCCCGGCATCCAAATCTAGAGACTACGCCAACCATAAACATCTCGACACTTCAACCAGAAGAGTAGCGGGCATCTCCTTCCAGTACTCGCGCGGCATCAGTCGTCGGGTCCGGGTCAAAGCCTCCACGGTTGGACACATCAACGCTAGCATCCCCAACTAGTCCTAGTGGATCTAGGGGGCTACCCTGAGACTGTGATGGCCCCGCCAAGCAAGCCCCGGCCAAAGCCCATGGCTTGACGCAGGCGAGTTCGCAAGACACCAAGTCTGAGGCCACCAACGTTGATCCAACCAACGACGTAGCGGCGTCACGACCATCACTATCATCCCCCATGCTCGCGAAAAAAGGAACTCGCGGCTCGCAGGTACATCCTGGGCCACGTCCTACCTCTCCTAGCCGGAGCACTAGCCTCGATCCGCCTTGGGCCCATATCTGGTCCGCCCAAGAACGGACCCTACATCCTCGCCTCCACAGCCATGCGTTCGGTCGACAGCAACAGCACCCGCCCAGCCCCGCGCTCCGTCGGCCCAGATCCAGAAGAAAGGAGATGTCCACTGCGCCACTTGTTAGACCTCAACCGTTGTGCCAACGTACTTGTCACAAGCTTGCCCTGCTGTGGCCCAGAACAGCCGCCCAAGGAGCGAGGAACCACCACCGCCGAGATGCGCTACCATAACGTCCGGCTGGCCAGATCTGGCCGCCGCTGCCTAGGCGCACCCCGCCCTCCATGCAGCCGCTCAAGCCGGTGTCTGTACCAGACCGAGAGTCAAAACTAAAAGGAGAATGAGGTCTCGAAAACATCAAATTAATAAATATTCATGCACTTAATTTGATTATCCTGCTCTGGCCCATTATAGATAGTTGGGTAGATCGACTAAATGGTACTCCCTCTGTAAATTAATATAAGAGCGTTTAGAATACTAAAACAGTGATCTAAACGCTCTTATATTAGTTTACAGAGGGAGTAGTTGTCTAGGGAATGCAATTGTTGGAGCACAATGCAGAGTAATGATTTAAGCAAGAGCAGTCGAATAGGCCAGCCTACGCCGCCCTATCGCGTGAGAGGAGGATAGATCCTCGCCACCACCTCCACTGGTCACCCGGCCGCGCCCTTCGGCGACAGCGAGGGAGTAGGAGTAGGGGTAGGGCTGGCGGCGGAGATCGAAGGAACCATGGCCGTCGCCTCTCGGAGGGGAGGCACGGGAGGGGATAGGGTTTTGTTCACCACCAACGGCTGTTGACACTGTCAGCTCCTGGGCGGCCACACTCCGACAACAAAGGCAATGGGTCGGAGTGCCAAGGTTTTCGAGGTCATGGTCCTGGGCGAGACATGCGTCAAGGAGTTGCATGCGTACATGCATCTGGGCCACGTGCGAGGAGTACTGCGCGTAATCCGCAACATCCGCTCCCTGACCCAGACAGACCAGACCATAGGAATTGATTCGATCCATTCCTGCCTGGCCAGCCTGAATATGATATGAATCATATCATACGATCGATGCTATGTGACCACACATGCACATCGTCAGTAAATAATATGCGCTCATGATCGACATACTGCAGTCAGCTGTGGCACCGAACGACCAAGAGGTAATGAGCTAATTACTATTATCTCCGTCCCTAAATCTTACTCGCTCCATTCCTAAATATAATTTGTTTCAGACATTTCAAATAAACTACAACGTAAGGATGTATATAGACATATTTTAGAGTATAGATTCACTCATTTTGCTTTGTACGTAGTCACTTATTGGAATCTCTAGAAAGACTTATATTTGGAAACGAAGAGAGTATATATAAGACAAGTATTTTAAGAAGGAGGGAGTATTAAAAGAAACTACGGCTGCGTTTGGCTACTCAGTATTTTTGGAGTCTTAGGAGAATACAATGGTTTTTATAGAAACATCAGTTTTATATACTTTGACGTGTTTTTTTTTTGAAAATGGAGGCGTACCCCCGGCCTCTGCATCGTAATGATGCATGCAGCCATCTTATTAAAAAGTCTTGAAGTATCACATAGTCATAAAGGTATTACAGCTCGCAAGCGGAGCAAAATAAAGAGAGTAAAAGTATAAACTCCAAATCACAACCGGTAAGGAAAAATAAAGGATAAGCTCCCTAGACTCTTGTTCTGTTATGCGATCGCCATCCGAATCGATTGAATATAGCCCGTGCTATCATCTCCCACTGGTTGCACCCAGTAACTAAAGGCTCACTGGATTCTATAGGAGTGAGTAAGGACCACGTACGAATCCATGCGGTAGCTCTGAAGATAACCTGCAAGAAAGTTAAATTGTGTTGTCTGTTAAAAATCACATCATTTTGACAGATTCATATAGCCCACAGAAGCGCACATATTCCAATCTGAATACGAGCTGCAGTAGTATGTTCAACCCTAGCTAACCATGTTCCAAACAACGATCCAATGTCAACTGGAGGATTAATGTTGAAGGCTATATGAATGGTTCTCCAAAGCAATTTGGCGAGTGGGCATTTAAGGAATAAGTGTTGAATTGTTTCATCATGATCACAAAAACAACAACGTGGACTACCTACCCAGCGCCTCTTGATTAAGTTGCCCTTGGTGAGTATTGCTTGCTTGTGGACAAACCACATAAAAGAATTAATACGCAAGGGAACCTTAATCTTCCAAATATGCAACGATCTTGAGATTGGGCCAGAGTTAATGAAATCCATATAGATAGATTTCACTGTAAAAAACCATTCTTAGATAATGTCCAAT
Organism: Secale cereale; assembly: GCA_902687465.1. Taxonomy (NCBI): domain Eukaryota; kingdom Viridiplantae; phylum Streptophyta; class Magnoliopsida; order Poales; family Poaceae; genus Secale; species Secale cereale. The sequence continues at coordinate 601,960,032 of LR738715.1, read as the reverse complement.
GCGTCGAATCCGGTTGCTCCGAAAGTTGAACATCTATCAATCTCCAAACCAAGTGCAACCAGGCAGTCAACCGCTCACCAACTAACGCTCATCTGAACTGAATATTCAAGGAAATCGTTTGGAACACTGTGCCTACGTAATCCTCCTTGCGTTGGAGAATGTTATAAAGGGTGGGATATTGTACGGGCAGGGGTGTCTCTCCTAGCCACGTGTCCTCCCAAAATCTTGTTGACATCCCATTGCCAACCAAAAATTTGACCCTACGAAAGAATAAATCCTTCGTTCTCATAAGTCCTTTCCAAAATGGTGAGTTTGTTGGTCTCATGGTAACCTGAGCAAGCGTTTTCGACTGCAAATATTTATTGCGCAAAATCTGTAACCATATGCCCTCCGGCTCCTGCTACATCTCGAGCTTGCGTTCTATTCCCTCGAAGAGGAAAGGGTGATGCAGCACAGTAGCGTAAGTATTTCCCTTAGTTTTTGAGAACTAAGGTATCAATCCAGTAGGAGACCACGTGCGAGTCCCTTGCACCCTCACAAACAAATAAGAACTTCGCAGCCAACGCGATAAGGGGTTGTCAATCCCTTTACGGTCACTTACGAAAGTGAGATGTGATAGAGATGATAGTTTGATATTTTTGTTATTTTTGGATATAAGAACAAAAAGTAAAAGCGGAAAAATAAAGTAGATTGTAGATTGATATGTTGAGAATAGACTCGGGGGCCATAGTTTTCTCTAGTGGCTTCTCTCATGATAGCGATATTCTACGGCGGGTAAACAAATTACTGTCGAGCAATTGATAGAAAAGCGAATAATTATGAGACTATCTAGGCATGATCATTATATATAGGCATCACGTCCGAGACAAGTAGATCGAAACGATTCTGCATCTACTACTATTACTCCACACATCGACCGCTATCCAGCATGCATCTAGAGTATTAAGTTCATAAGAACAGAGTAACGGCTTAAGCACGATGACATGATGTAGAGGGATAAACTAAAACATAGTGATATAAACCCCATCTTTTTATCCTCGATGGCAACAATACAATACGTGCCATGCTGCCCCTACTATCACTGGCAAAGCACACCGCAAGATTGAACCCAAAGCCAAGCACTTCTCCCATTGCAAGAAGTATAGATCTAGTAGGCCAAACCAAACCAATAATTCGAAGAGACTTGCAAGGATATTATAATCATACATAAAGAGTTCAGAAAAAAATCAAATATTTCTCAAAGATAATCTTGATCATAAACCCACAATTAATCGGATCTATACAAACACACCGCAAAAAGAGATTACATCGAATAGATCTCCTCGAAGACCGAGGAGAACTTGGTATTGACATCCAAAGAGAGAGAAGAAGCCATTTCGATACTAGCTATGGACCCGAAGGTCTGAGGTAAACTACTCACAACTCATGGTGAGGCGATGATGATGATGTAGAAGCACTTCGTGAAAGATCCCCCCTCCGGCGGAACTCCAGAACAGGCCCCAAGATGGGATCTCACGGGAACAGAAGGTTGCGGCGGTGGAACTAGGGATTTCTCTGTTGTTCTGATGGTTTTGGGGTACGTAGATATATATATGAAGAAGGAGGGCACATGGAACCAGACGTGGGGCCCACGAGGCAGGGGGCGCACCCTATAGGGGGGGGGCGCCCCCCACCCTCATGGACGCCACTTGTGCCCTACTCCGTGGTTCTCAAGTCTCCCGTGCGTATTTTGCTCCCAAAATTATCTCCCGAAGTTTCATTCCGGTTGGACTCCGTTTGATATTCCTTTTCTGTAAAACCCTGAAATATGCAAAAAAAAAATTAGCAATCTGGACTGGGCCTTTGGGTTAATAGGTTAGACCCAAAAATAATATATAAGTGTATAACAAAGCCCATTAAACATCCAAAACATCATAAATAATAGCATGGAACAATAAAAAATTATAGATACGTTGGAGACGTATCAAGCATCCCCAAGCTTAATTCCTGCTCGTCCTCGAGTAGGTAAATGATAAAAACAGAATTTTTGATGTGGAATGCTAACCAACATAGTTTTCAATGTAATTCTCTTAATTGTGGCATGAATGTTCAGATCTGAAAGATTGTAGACAAAAGTCTATATTGACATAAGAAATAATAATACTTCAAGCATACTAACAAAGCAATCATGTCTTCTCAAAATACTATGGCTAAAGAAAGTTATCCCTACAGAATCATATAGTCTGGCTATGCTCCCTCTTTATCACACAAAATATTCATATCATGCGCAACCCAGGTTTCAGCCAAGCACTTGTATTCATACTCTATTCTTTCAAACCTTTCAAATTTCATGCAATACATGAGCGTGAGCCATGGACATACCACTATGGGTGGAATAGAGAGGTGGTTGTGGAGAAGACAAAAAGGAGGGAGATAGTCTCACATCGACTAGGCGTATCAACGGGCTATGGAGATGCCCATCAATAGATATCAATGTGAGTGAGTAGGGATTGCCATGCAACGGATGCACTAGAGCTAAAAATGTATGAAAGCTCAACAAAAGAAACTAAGTGGGTGTGCATCCAACTTGCTTGCTCAAGAAGACCTAGGGAATTTGAGGAAGCCCATCGTTGGAATATACAAGCCAAGTTCTATAATGAAAATTCCCACTAGTATATGAAAGTGACTAAACATGAGACTCTCTATCATGAAGAACATGGTGCTACTTTGAAGCACAAGTGTGGAAAAAGATAGTAGCAATTGTCCCTTATTTTCTCTTTTTTTGGAGGGGTCTTTTCTTTTGTTTGGCCTTTCCCCACTTGGGACAATGCTCTAATAATGATGATCGTCACACTTTCATTAAATTACAACTCGATATTACAACTCGATACTAGAACAAAGTATGACCCTATATGAACGCCTCCGACGGTGTACCGGGATGTGCAATGAATCAAGAGTGACATGTATGAAAAATTATGCATGGTGGCTTTGCCACAAATACGATGTCAACTACATGATCATGCATGGCAATATGACAATATGAAGCGTGTCATAAGAACGAGACGGTGGAAAGTTGCATGGCAATATATCTCGGAATGGTGATGGAAATGCCATTATTGGTAGTTACGGTGGCTGTTTTGAGGAAGATATATGGTGGTTGTTTCGGGGAAGGATTTATAGTGTATGGCACCGGCGAAAGTTGCGCGGTACAAGAGAGGCTAGCAATGGTGGAAGGGTGAGAGTTCGTATAATCCATGGACTCAACATTAGTCATAAAGAACTCACATACTTATTGCAAAAATTTATTAGCCATCAAAACAAAGTACTACACGCATGCTCCTAGGGGAAGGGTTGGTAGGAGTTAACCATCGCGCGCCCCTGACCTGCACACAAAGGATGACACTCTACAAATACTTCATGCTCTAACTTCGTCACATAGCGGTTCACCATACGTGCATGCTACGGGAATCACTAACCTTAACACAAGTATTTCTCAATTTCATAATAACTCCACTAGCATGACTCTAATATCACTATACTCATATCTCAAAACAATTATCAAGCATCCAACTTCTTATCATATTCAATACACTTAGTATGCAAGTTTTTACTACATTGATTTTGGATGCCTATCATGTGAAGGCTTGTTTTATAGCCAAAGAACATTACCATGCTGTTTTAATAGACTCTCAAAAGGATTTAAGTGAAGCATGAAAGGTCAACAATTTCTACAAAATATAATCAGCACCGTGCTCTAAAAGATATAAGTGAAGCACGAGAGCAAAAGCTATTCAACTTAAAAGATATAAGTGAAGCACATAGAGTGTTCTAACAATTCCTAGGCCATATTTATCTCTCTCAAAAAGGTGTGTCCAGCAAGGATAATTCTGGCAAACTAACAAGCAAAGACTCAAATTATAAATGATGCTCCAAGTAAAACACATATCATGTGGTGAATGAAAATATAGCTCCAAGTATAGTTACCGATAGATGAAGACGAAAGAGGGCATGCCTTCCCGGGGCATCCCCAAGCTTAGGCTTTTGGTTGTCCTTGAATTTTACCTTGGGGTGCCTTGGGCATCCCGAAGCTTAGGTTCTTGCCACTCTTTGTTCCATAGTCCATCAAAGCAATACTCAAAACTGGAAAACTTCACAACACAAAACTTAGACAAAAATCTTGTGAGCTCCGTTAGTATAGGAAAACAAACCACTACTCAAAGGTACTATAATGAATTCATTCTTTGTTTATATTGGTGTTAAACCTACTGTATTCCAACTTCTCTATGATTCATATCCTCCAATACTACTCATAGATGCATTGAAATAAGCAAACAACACACGAAAAACAGAACAGTCTGTAGTAATCTGTACTTTCGCGTACTTCTGTAACTCCAAAAAAATTGAAATAAATTGGTAAACGTGAGGAATTTTTCTATTAATCATGTGCGAAAAGAATCAACTAAATATCACACTCCAGTATAATCTGGTGACCATTCTAGCGAGCGCTAACGATTCTGTCTTTCATAGCAAGATCATATAAACTTCACACAAGTCTTCCCAAAGGTTCTACTTGGTACAAACACTAATTAAAACACAAAACCACATCTAAACAGAAGTTAGACGTAATATTTATTCCTAAACATAAGCAAAAACAAAAAAAATATAAAATTGGGTTGCCTCCCAACAAGCGCTATCGTTTTACGCCCCTAGCTAGGCACGATACATGGATAGATCTAGGTATTGCCATCCTTGGAAGGCAATCCATAAGTGGCTCTCATAATAGATTCATATGGTAGTTTAATTTTCTTTCTAGGAAAGTGTTCCATGCCTTTCCTTAACTGAAATTGGAATCTAATATTTCCTTCCTTCATATCAATAATTGCACCAATCGTTCTAAGGAAAGGTCTACCAAGAATAATAGGACATGAAGGATTGCAATCTATATCAAGAACAATGAAATCTACGGGCACATAATTCCTACTGGCAACAATAAGAACATCATTAATCCTTCCCATAGGTTTCTTAATGGTAGAATCCGCAAGATGCAAATTTAAAGAACAATCATCAAGCTCATGGAAACCTAGCAAATCACACATAGTTTTTGGGATAGTGGAAACACTTGCACCCAAATCACACAAAGCAAAGCATTCATGATCTTTAATTTTTATTTTTATAGTAGGTTCCCACTCATCATAAAGCTTTCTAGGGATAGAAACTTCTAATTCAAGTTTTTCTTCATAAGATTGCATCAAAGCATCAACTATGTGTTTGGTAAAAGCTTTATTTTGACTATAAGCATGCTGAGAGTTTAGTACGGATTGCAACAAGGAAATACAATCACTCAAAGAGCAATTATCATAATTGAATCCCTTGAAATCCAAAGTAGTGGGTTCATCACTATGCAAAGTTTTAATCTCTTCACTCCCACTTTTAATAATTTTAGCATCAAGATCTAAAAACTCTGAATCATAAGGACACCTTTTAATTAAAGTAGACTCATCTCCAATCCCATCTTTATCAAGATTCATACTAGAAAACAAGGATCTAATAGGAGACACAGCAATAACTTTCAGATCTTCAACTTTATTTTCATGATAACTGGAAGAACATGCTTTTATATAATTCTCTCTTTTAGCATGCATCCTAGCGGTCCTTTCTTTGCATTCATCAATGGAAATTCTCATAGCTTTGAGAGACTCATTGATATCATGCTTAGGTGGGATAGATCTAAGTTTCAAAGAATCAACATCAAGAGTAATTATATCCACACTTCTAGCCAATTCATCAATCTTAAGCAATTTTTCTTCAAGCAAAGCATTGAAATTATTTTGCGAATTCATAAACACCTTAACACTAGTTTCAAATTCAGAAGGCATCTTTCCACAAGAGTTGTTATAGGAATTACCATAATTATTAGAGGAATTACTAGGAAAAGGCCTAGGATTAAAGTTTCCTCTATAAGCATTGTTACCAAAATTATTCCTACCAACAAAATTCACATCCAAAGATTCATTATTATTTTCAATCAAAGTGGACAAAGGCATATCATTAGGATCAGAAAAAGCACTCTGAGTAGCATATAATTTCATAAGTTCATCCATCTTTCCACTCAAAACACATCTCTTCAATAGCATGTACTTTTTTACTAGTAGATCTTTCAGTATGCCATTGAGAATAATTAACCATAATATTATCTAGGAGTTTGGTAGCTTCTCCTAAGGTAGTTTCCATGAAAGTGCCTCATGCGGTCGAATCTAAAAGATTTCTAGAAGCAAAATTCAAGCCAGCATAAAAGTTTTGAAAAATCATCCATAAGTTCAAACCATGTGTAGGGAAATTATGTATCATTAATTTCATTCCCTCCCAAGCTTGTGCAACATGCTCATGATCTAGTTGCTTAAAATTCATAATATCGTTTCTAAGAGAGGTGATCTTAGCAGGAGGGAAATACCTAGTGATAAAAGCATCTTTGCACTTATTCCACGAATCAATACTATTTCTAGGCAAAGAGGAAAACCAAGTTTTAGCACGATCTCTAAGTTGAAACGGAAATAACTTCAATTTAACAATATCATTATCCATATCCCTCTTCTTTTGCATATCACACAAATCAACAAAGTTGTTTAGATGGGTAGCGGCATCTTCACTAGGAAGGCCGGAAAATTGATCTTTCATAACAAGATTCAATAGAGAAGCATTGATCTCACAAGATTCAGCATCGGTAATAGGAGCAATCGGAGTGCTAATAAAATCATTATTGTTGGTATTGGAGAAATCAAATAATTTGGTATTGTTCTGAGCCATAGTGACAAGCAAGCAATCCAACACACAAGCAAACAAGAAGCAAGCGAACGATAAACACACGGCAGAAGAAGGGCAAATAAAACGGCAAGGGTGAAGTGGGGAAGAGGAAAACGAGAGGCAAATAAATGTAATGCGAAGGATAAGGGTTTGTGATAGGTACTTGGTATATGACTTTTGCGTCAGTCTCCCCGGCAACGGTGCCAGTAATTCTTCTTGCTACTTCTCGAGCTTGCGTTGTATTCCCTCGAAGAGGAAAGGGTGATGCAACACAGTAGCGTAAGTATTTCCCTCAGTTTTTGAGAACCAAGGTATCAATCCAGTAGGAGACCACGCGTGAGTCCCTCGCACCTGCATAAACAAATAAGAACTTCGCAGCCAACACGATAAGGGGTTGTCAATCCCTTTACGGTCACTTACGAAAGTGAGATCTGATAGAGATGATAGTTTGATATTTTTGGTATTTTTGGATATAAGAACAGAAAGTAAAAGCGGAAAAGTAAAGTAGATTGTAGATCGATATGTTGAGAATAGACCTGAGGGCCATAGTTTTCTCTAGTGGCTTCTCTCATGATAGCGATATTCTACGGCGGGTAAACAAATTACTGTCGAGCAATTGATAGAAAAGCGAATAATTATGAGATTATCTAGGCATGATCATTATATATAGGCATCACGTCCGAGACAAGTAGACCGAAACGATTCTGCATCTACTACTATTACTCCACACATCGACCGCTATCCAGCATGCATCTAGAGTATTAAGTTCATAAGAACAGAGTAACACCTTAAGGAAGAGGACATGATGTAGAGGGATAAACTCAAACATGGTGATATAAACCCCAACTTTTTATCCTCGATGGCAACAATACAACACGTGCCTTGCCGCCCCTACTGTCACTGGGAAAGGACACCGCAAGATTGAACCCAAAGCCAAGCACTTCTCCCATTGCAAGAACTATAGATCTAGTAGGCCAAACCAAACCAATAATTCGAAGAGACTTCCAAGGATATTAATCATACATAAAGAATTCAGAAAAGAACCAAATATTTCTCAAAGATAATCTTGATCATAAACCCACAATTCATCGGATCTCGACAAACACACTGCAAAAAGAGATTACATCGAATAGATCTCCTCGAAGACCGAGGAGAACTTGGTATTGAGATCCAAAGAGAGAGAATAAGCCATCTAGATACTAGCTATGGACCCGAAGGTCTGAGGTAAACTACTCACAACTCATGGTAAGGCGATGATGATGATGTAGGAGCACTCCGTGGAAGATCGCCCCTCCGGCGGAGCTCCGGAACAGGCCCCAAGATGGGATCTCACGGGAACAAAAGGTTGTGGTGGTGGAACTAGGGTTTTCTCTGTTGTTCTGATGGTTTCGGGGTACGTAGATTTATATAGGAAGAAGGAGGGCACCGGGGGCCACACGTGGGGCCCACGAGGCAGGGGCACGCCCTATAGGGGGGCGCCCCCCACCCTCATGGACGCCACGTGTGCCCTGCTCCGTGGCTCTCATGTCTCCCGTGCGTATTTTGCTCCAAAAATATCTCTCCCGAAGTTTCATTCCGTTTGGACTCTGTTTGATATTCCTTTTATGTAAAACCCTGAAATAGGCAAAAAATAACAATCTCGACTGGGCCTTTGAGTTAATAGGTTAGTCCCAAAATAATATAAAAGTGTATAACAAAGCCCATTAAACATCCAAAACATGATAAATAATAGCATGGAACAATAAAAAATTATAGATACGTTGGAGACGTATCAGCTCCGTCTCCAACCTGTAGAGACATTTGCTCATAAGGCATCTATTCTTGATATCTAGGTTCTCAATACCAAGACCCCCCTGGTCTTTTGGCCGGCAAAGGATGTTCCATCGCGCCAGTCGGTATTTCCTTTTGGCCTCATCTGATTGCCAGAAGAAACGAGACCTAAAGAAATCAAGTCGCTTCCGCACCCCTTTCAGAATTTCAAAGAAAGAGAGTAGGAACATCGGCATACTGGTCAGTACCGAGTTAATCAGCACTAGCCAACCTCCATGAGACATAATCTTGCCCTTCCAACAGCTCAGTTTTTTCTCAATACGATCTTCGATACATTTCCATTCTTTATTTGACAACTTACGATGGTGGATTGGAATGCCCAAGTAACTAAATGGTAAGGACCCTATTTCACACCCGAACAGTTGTCTATATGTGTCTTGCGCATCTTTGGCCTTCCCAAAGCAGAAGAACTCACTCTTGTGAAAGTTAATCTTTAAACCAGACAAATGCTCGAAAAGGCATAATATAAGTTTCATGTTGCGTGCTTTAGCAATGTCATGTTCCATGAATATGACAGTGTCGTCAGCATACTGCAAGATGGATACTCCTCCATCTACCAGATGAGGAGCCAATCCCTCCACTTGACCATGCTGTTTGGCTCTGCCAATAAGAATGGCCAACATATCAGCCACTATATTAAACAAGAGAGGAGACATGGAATCGCCTTGTCTCAAACCCTTATGTGTCTGAAAGTAGTGGCTGATATCATCATTGACCTTGATTCTGACACTACCTTTTTGGACTTGAGAACTCACTTGGTTCCGCCAGTCCTCGCAAAAACCCTTCATGCACATTGCCTGCTGAAGGAAAGGCCATTTAACTTTATCATAAGCCTTCTCAAAATCCACCTTGATGATAACCCCATCTAGCTTCTTCGAATGGATTTCATGAAGCGTTTCATGCAAGACAACTACCCCTTCAAAGATATGTCGCCCTGGCATGAAGGTTGTCTGACTCGGTTGTACCACTGAATGAGCAATTTGTGTCAATCTATTGGTACCAACCTTTGTGAAAATCTTAAAACTCACATTAAGAAGACATATTGGCCTAAATTGTTCAATACAAACTGCTTCTTCTTTCTTGGGCAAGAACATAATTAGGCCAAAGTTAAGATGAAACAGCTCGAGATGCCCGCCAAATAAGTCATGAAACATAGGCATAAGATCATCCTTAATAATATGCCAACATTTCTTATAGAATTCAGCTGGAAACCTATCTGGTCCCGGTGCTTTGTTCAGTTTCATTTGTGAGATGGAATTCAAAACCTCCTTCTCAGTAAAAGGTGCAGATAGAATATTGTTCTCCTCTTCCTAGAGTTGGGGTATATCTCCAATAGCAGATTCATCTAGGGCCACCGTGCTTGCTTCCGGATGCCCAAAAAGTTGTTTATAATAGTTAGAGATATAAGCTTTCAAAATATCATGCCCCACAATTGTCCCCTCGTCCTGTTAAAGTTGTATGATTTTCTTCTTCCTATGTTTATAATTCCCAATCATATGGAAGAATTGCGTATTGTCATCCCCTTGGACAACCTTTAGCACTTTAGCACGCAATGCCCACTTGAGCTCCTCTTCTCTAAGAAGAGCTCGTAAGCCTTGCTCAGCTTCGGACTTGGAATTTTGCTCACTAATCGTGAGGATATTGCTTTCGGATTTAAATCTAGCACCTCAATTAATTGAGTGAGTCGTTCTTTCTCTTGTTTCTAAATCCCACTATCATTTCTGGCCCAACCTCGCAAAAACTATCTCAGATGTCTGATCTTATTTTGCCATCTCTCAATACTATTCCTTCCACTAACCGGTTTTGCCCATTCACGTGCAATGATGTCCACAAATTTTTCTTTCTCGAACCAACCGAGTTCGAAAGAGAAGGTGTTTTTATTCGCGACGTGAGTAGCCTCTCCCGAATGTACAAGAAGGGGTGTATGGTCCGAGATTGCTCTCTGCATCGCATGAACCGACACCAAAGGGTACATTTGTTCCTAGTCCACACTGATGAGTACCCTATCTAATTTCTCATAGGTTGGAGTGGGCAACGAATTGGCCCAGGTAAATTGTCTATCGGTGAGTTTAATTTCTCTCAAATTAAGACTCTCGATAATCATGTTAAACATTATAGACCATCGCCCATCAAAATTGTCATTGTTTTTTTCATCTCTCCTCCGGATGATATTAAAATCCCCACCCACTAGGATTGGCAAAGTTTCATCCCCACAAATTCGTACTAATTCGGCTAGAAAATCTGGTTTAAGTCCAGGTTGTGCTGCTCCATATACAGCCACAAGAGACCATCGGAAACCATCCAATCTTGATCTCACCCGAAATTTTACCGCAAAGTCTCCTCGAACCACGTTAAGTAACTCAAGCGTTTCACATCGAACCCCTAGAAATATCCCACCAGATCTTCCTCTAGGAGGTAAGATGTGCCAATCAAAATGTGTAAACCCGACACGGATGCGCCAGGTGTCAGCCAGTTATTCGCTGCCATTGCCATGTCATCTGCTTGCATGTTGCACTCTGCCTTGTCATCAGGTGCATTGCATCAGCATGTTTTCAAAACTTGCATCACTCCAAGTCTGGACGTCATCTCCGTTGTCTGTTCAGAGCTCAGACACACTCGCACGTGTCTGCGGCACCTCCGAATATTTATTTTATAAGTGGCCAGAAAATGTTCTCGGAATGGGTTCAAACTTGGCGTGTGGTCTTATTATAGCATAGGTAGACCGCCTGCCAAATTTCATCGCATTCGGAGTCCGTTTGATATCCCAATGATTAACCGCGTTAACCGCCGGAACCCCTTTCTCTTTTGGCACAACACCCCTCCACAACAGCCCGCCAGCCCATCTCAACCACCTCCATGCTCTCGATCGTTGGATCGTGATCGCGTGGCCGAAAACAGCACCTAATTTGGACTCTCCTAGCTCCTTTTACCTATATATATGTCCCTCCCCCCAAAATTCGCGGATGAACCCTAGCCTTCTTCCTCCTCGCGCAGCCGGACGCGTCTGTCCGCGCCGGACATGTTCACCGCCTCCAGCCATGCGTCCCGGCCAATCCTGATCCGCCACCTCAGCCAACCCCACCGCCTCAGCCAATCCGCAGCCTCCACGTGGAGCCGGCCACGTCTCCCACCGCGGTCTCCCTCGGCGCCCCGCGCCGGGCCTGCGAGCCCACGGCCCACCCGCGACCGGGCCGATCCAGGTTTTCCCGTGTCGCGCCGCCCTGCTCCTCTGCGGCCGCCGCCTTCGTGCCTCCACCGGAGATAACCGCCGGCGGACCCCGAGCACCGCCGAAGCGGCGCCTTCGCCGGACCCTGCCGCCATCATCCCGTGTCCCCGTGCCCCCATGCGCTCGCCGCACGCCGCTTCTACGCCT
>LR738715.1:601916417-601944898 GCA_902687465.1 Secale cereale | reverse complement strand
GATTTAGCCTTTCCTCACATGGGACAACGCTCTAATAATGATGATCATCACACTTTCATTGAATTACAACTCGATATTACAACTCTATGCTAGAACAAAGTATGACTCTATATGAATGCCTCCGGCGGTGTACCGGGATGTGCAATGAATCAAGAGTGACATGTATGAAAAATTATGCATGGTGGCTTTGCCACAAATATGATGTCAACTACATGATCATGCATGGCAATATGACAATATGATGCGTGTCATATGAACGGAATGGTGGAAAGTTTCATGGCAATATATCTCAGAATGGCTATGGAAATGCCATGATAGGTAGGTATGGTGGCTGTTTTGAGGAACATATGTGGTGGCTGTTTTGAGGAAGGATATGTTGGGGAACGTAGTATTTTAAAATTTTCCTACGATCACGCAAGATCTATCTACCAGATGCATAGCAACGAGAGGGAAAAGTGTGTCTACGCACCCTCGTAGACCGGAAGCGGAAGCGTCAAGTGACGTGGTTGATGTAGTCGAACTTCTTCGCGATCCAACCGATCAAGCACCGAACGTACGGCACCTCCGCGTTCAGCACATGTTCAGCTTGATGACGTCCCACGAGCTCTTGATCCAGTTGAGCTTCACGGGAGAGTTTCGTCAGCACGACGGCGTGGTGACGGATATGATGTATCCACCGGTGCAGGGCTTCGCCTAAGCACTGCAACGGTATGACCGAGGTGTGTTTCTGTGGAGGGGGCACCGCACATGGCTAGAACAATTCAACTTGTGTGTCTTTGGGTGCCCCCTGCCCCCGTATATAAAGGAGCAAGGGAGGAGGGCCGGCCGGCCTCCTATGGTGCGGCTAGGGCAATCCTACTAGGAATAGGATTGCAATCCTATTCCTAGTAGGAGTCCACCAAGAAGGAAGAGAGGGAAAGGAAAAGAGGGAGAGGTGGCGCCCCCCAATCCTAGTCCAACTAGGATCCCCTGGTGGGGCGCCGGCCAGCCTCTATGGGCTGCCTCTCTCCTTTCCTTCAAGGCCCACTATGGACCATCCCCCCTCGTGGGGGGTTCCGGTAACCCCCTCCGGCAATCCAGTTAAATCCGAAACTTTTCCGGAACACTTCCGGTGTCCGAATATAGTCGTCCAATATATCAATATTTATGTCTCGGACATTCCGAGACTCCTCGTCATGTCCGTGATCTCATCCGGGACTCCGAACTACCTTCGGTACATCAAAACTCATAAACTCATAATACCGATCGTCATCAAACGTTAAGCATGCGGACCCTACGGGTTCGAGAACTATGTAGACATGACCGAGACTCATCTCTGGTCAATAACCAATAGCGGAACCTGGATGTTCATATTGGCTCCTACATATTCTACGAAGATCTTTTATCGGTCAAACCGCATAACAACATACGTTGTTCCTTTTGTCATTGGTATGTTACTTGCCCGAGATTCGATCGTCGGTATCTCTATACCTAGTTCAATCTCGTTACCGGCAAGTCTCTTTACTCGTTCCGTAACACATCATCTCGTGACTAACTCATTAGTCTTTTGCTTGCAAGGCTTATTGTGATGTGTGTTACCGAGAGGGCCCAGAGATACCTCTCCGACACTCGGAGTGACAAATCCTAATCTTGATCCATGCCAACACCACGAATACTTTCGGAGACACCTGTAGAGCATATTTATGATCACCCAGTTATGTTGTGACGTTTGATAGCACACAAGGTGTTCCTACGGTATTCGCGAGTTGCATAATCTCAGAGTCATAGGAACATGTATAAGTCATGAAGAAAGCAATAGCAGTAAAACTAAACGATCATAGTGCTATGCTAACGGATGGGTCTTGTCCATCACATCATTCTCCTAATGATGTGATCCCGTTGATCAAATGACAACTCATGTCTATGGTTAGGAAACATAACCATCTTTGATCAATGAGCTAGTCTAGTAGAGGCATACTAGGGACACTCTGTTTTGTCTATGTATTCACACATGTACTAAGTTTCCGGTTAATACAATTCTAGCATGAATAATAAACATTTATCATGATATAAGGAAATATAAATAACAATTTTATTATTGCCTCTAGGGCATATTTCCTTCAGGATATATAGTGGGTGTATGGTACCGGCGAAAGTTGCGCGATACAAGAGAGGCTAGCAATGGTGGAAGGGTGAGAGTGCGTATAATAAAGTTGTTATTTATATTGCGTATAACCCTTTACGACGAACTCTTTATCACCTCCATAATCAAGAAATATTTCCTTAGTCATCCAATTACTAAGGATAATTTTGACCGCTGTACAGTGATCTACTCCTGGATCACTATTGTACCTCCCTGTCAAACTCATGGCAAGGTACACAACAAGTTTTGTACACAGCATGGCATACTTTATAGAACCTATGGCTGAGGCATAGGGAATGACTTTCATTCTCTCTATATTTATCTGCCGTGGTCTGGCTTTGAGTCTTACTCAACTTCACACCTTACAAGTCAGGCAAGAACTCCTTCTTTGACTGATCCATTTTGAACTACTTCAAAATCTTATCAAGGTATGTACTCATCGAAAGTCTTATCAAGCGTCTTGATCTATCTCTATAGATCTTGATGCCCAATATGTAAGCAGCTTCACCAAGGTCTTTCTTTGAAAAAACTCCTTTCAAACACTCCTTTATGCTTTCCAGAAAATTCTACATCATTTCCGATCGACAATATGTCATTCACATATACTTATCAGAAAGGTTGTAGTGCTCCCACTCACTTCTAGTAAATACAGGCTTTACCGCAAGTCTGTATAAATCTATATGCTTTGATCAACTTATCAAAGCGTATATTCCAACTCCGAGATGCTTGCACCAGTCCATAGATGGATCGCTGGAGCTTGCACATTTTGTTAGCACCTTTAGGATTGACAAAACCTTCTGGTTGCATCATATACAAGTCTTCTTTAATAAATCCATTAAAGAATGCAGTTTTGTTATCTATTTGCCAAATTTCTTAAAATGCGGCAATTACTAACATGATTCAGACAGACCTAAGCATCGCTACGGGTGAGAAAGTCTCATCGTAGTCAACTCCTTGAACTTGTCGAAACCCTTTCGCAACAAGTCGAGCTTTGTAAACAGTAACATTACCGTTTGCGTCGGTCTTCCTCTTGAAGATCCATTTATTTTCGATGGCTTGCCGATCATCGGGCAAGTCAACCAAAGTCCATACTTTGTTCTAATACATGGATCCCATCTCAGATTTCATGGTCTCGAGCCATTTTGCGGAATCTGGGCTCATCATCGCTTCCTCATAGTTCGTAGGTTCATCATGGTCTAGTAACATGACTTCCAGAACTGGGTTGCCGTACCACTCTGGTGCGGAACGAACTCTGGTTGATCTACGAAGTTCAGCAGAAACTTGATCTGAAGTTTCATGATCATCATCATTAGCTTCCTCACTAATTGGTGTAGGAATCACTGGAACGAGTTTCTGTGATGTACTACCTTCCAATTCGGGAGAAGGTACAATTACCTCATCAAGTTCTACTTTCCTCCCACTCACTTCTTTCGAGAGAAACTCCTTCTCTAGAAAGGATCCACTCTTAGCAACAAAGACCTTGCCTTAGGATCTGTGATAGAAGGTGTACCCAACAATTTCTTTTTGGGTATCCTATGAAGATTTACTTCTCCGAATTGGGTTCGAGCTTATCATGTTGAAACTTTTTCACATAAGCATCGCAGTCCCAAACTTACAGAAATGACAGCTTAGGTTTCTCGTCAAACCACAGTTCATACGGTGTCATCTCCACGGATTTAGATGGTGCCCTATTTAACGTGAATGTAGCTGTCTCTAATGCATAACCCCGAAAGCGATAGTGGTAGATCGGTAAGAGACATCATCGATCGCACCATATTTAATAAAGTACGGTTATGACGTTCGGACACACCATTACACTGTGGTGTTCCAGGTGGCGTGAGTAGTGAAACTATTTCACATTGTTTTTATTGAAGGCCAAACTCGCTAACTCAAATATTTTACCTCTACGATCATATCGTAGAAACTCTTATTTTCTTGTTACGATGATTCTCCACTTCACTCTGAAATTCTTTGAACTTTTCAAATGTTTCAGACTTGTGCTCCATTAAGTAGATATACCCATATCTGCTCAAATCATCAGTGAAGGTCAGAAAATAACGATACCTGCCACGAGCTTCAACACTCATTGGTTCGCATACATCAGTATGTATGATTTCCAACAACTCTGTTGCTCACTCCACGGTTCCGGAGAACGGAGTTTTAGTCATCTTGCCCATGAGGCATGGTTTGCAAACACCAAGTGATTCATAATCAAGTGATTCAAAAAGTTCATCACTATGGAGTTTCTTCATGCGCTTTACACCAATATGACCTAAACGGCAGTGCCACAAATAAGTTGCACTATCATTATTAACCTTGCATCTTTTGGCTTCAATATTATCAATATGTGTATCACACGATCGAGATCCAACAAACCATTTTCATTGGGTGTATGACCATAGAAGGTTTTATTCATGTAAACAGAACAACAATTATTCTCTAACTTACATGAATAACCGTATTGCAATAAACATGATCAAATCATATACATGCTCAGCACAAACACCAAATAACACTTATTTAGGTTCAATACTAATCCCGAAAGTATAGGGAGTGTGCGATGATGATCATATCAATCTTGGAACTACTTCCAATACACATCGTCACTTCATCCTTTAACTAGTTTCTGTTCATTATGCAACTCCCATTTCGAGTGACTACTCTTTAGCAACTGAACCAATATCAAATACCGAGGGGTTGCTATGAACACTAGTAAAATACACATCAATAATCTGTATATCAAATATACCTTTGTTCACTTTGCCATCCTTCTTATCCGCCAAATATCTAGGGTAGTTCCACTTCTAGTGAGCATTTCCTTTGCAGTAGAAGCACTTAGTTTCAGGCTTGAGTTTAGCTTTGGGTTTCTTCACGGGAGTGACAACTTGCTTGTCATTCTTCTTGAAGTTCCCCTTCTATCCCTTTGCCCTTTACTTGAAACAAGTGGTCAGGTTAACCATCAACACTTGATGCTCTTTCTTGATTTCTACCTTCGCCGATTTCAGCATCGTGAAGAGCTCGGGAATTACTTTTGTCATCCCTTGCATATTATAGTTCATCACGAAGTTCTACTAACTTGGTGATAGTGTCTAGAGAGCTTTGTCAATTACTATCTTATCTTGAAGATTAACTCCCACTTGATTCAAGTAATTGTAGTACCCAGACAATCTGAGCACATGCTCACTGGTTGAGCTATTCTCCTCCATCTTGTAGGCAAAGTACTGTCAGAAGTCTTATACCTCTCGACACGGGCATGAGTATGAAATACTAATTTCAACTCTTGGAACATCTTATATGCTCCGTGGCGTTCAAAACGTTTTTGAAGTCCCGGTTCTAAGACGTAAAGCATTGTGCACTTAAACTATCAAGTGGTCATCATACCGAGCTTTTGTCAAAACGTTCATAACGTCTACATCTGCTCCTGCAATAGGTCCGTCACCTAGCGGTGCATCAAGGACATAATTCTCTGTGCAGCAATGAGGATAATCGTCAGATCACGGAACAATTCCGCATCATTGCTACTAACATCTCTCAACTTAGTTTTCTCTAGGAACATATAAAAAATAAACGGGGAGCAACATCGTGAGCTATTGATCTACAACATAGATATGCTAATACTACCAGGACTAAGTTCATGATAAATTAAAGTTCAATTAATCATATTACTTAAGAACTCCCACTTAGATAGACATCCCTCCGGTCATCTAAATGATCACGTGATCCAAATCAACTAAACCATGTCCGATCATCACGTGAGATGGAGTAGTTTCAATGGTGAACATCTTATGTTGATCATATCTACTATATGATTCACGCTCGACCTTTCGGTCTCCAGTGTTCCGAGGCCATATCTGCATATGCTAGGCTCGTCAAGTTTAACCCGAGTATTATGCGTGTGCAAAACTGGCTTACACCCGTTGTATTTGAACGTAGAGCTTATCACACCCGATCATCACGTGGTGTCTCGGCACGACGAACTTTCGCAACGGTGCATACTCAGGGAGAACACTTATACCTTGAAATTTAGTAAGGGATCATCTTATAATGCTACCGTCGTTCTAAGCAAAATAAGAAGCATAATAAGATAAACATCACATGCAATCAAAATATGTGACATGATATGGCCATCATCATCTTGTGCTTTTGATCTCCATCTCCAAAGCACCGTCAAGATCACCTTTGTCACCGGCGCGACACCTTGATCTCCATCGTAGCATCGTTGTCGTCTCGCCAACTATTGCTTCTATGACTATCGCTACCGCTTAGTGATAAAGTAAAGCAATTACATGGCGATTGCATTTCATACAATAAAGCGACAACCATATGGCTCCTGCCTGTTGCCGATAACATTACAAAACATGATCATCTCATACAAAACCGTATAACTCATCATGTCTTGACCATATCACATCACAACATGCCCTGCAAAAACAAGTTAGACGTCCTCTACTTTGTTGTTGCAAGTTTTACGTGGCTGCTACGGGCTTAGCAAGAACCGTTCTTACCTACGCATACAAAACCACAACGATGTTTCGTCAAGTATGTGCTATTTTAACCTGCACAAGGACCGGGCGTAGCCACACTTGATTCAGCTAAAGTGAGAGAGACAGACACCCGCCAGTCACCTTTAAGCAACGAGTGCTCGTAACGGTGAAACCAGTCTCGCGTAAGCGTATGCGTAATGTCGGTCCGGGCCGCTTCATCTCACAATACCGCCGAAGCAAAGTATGACATGCTGGTAAGCAGTATGACTAGTATCGCCCACAACTCATTGTGTTCTACTCGTGCATATCATCTACGCATAGACCTGGCTCATGATGCCACTGTTGGGGAACGTAGTATTTTAAAATTTTCCTACAATCACGCAAGATCTATCTACCAGATGCATAGCAACGAGAGGGAAGAGTGTGTCTACGTACCCTCATAGACCGGAAGCGGAAGCGTCAAGTGACGTGGTTGATGTAGTCGAACTTCTTCCCGATCCAACCGATCAAGCACCGAACGTACGGCACCTCCGCGTTCAGCACACGTTCAGCTTGATGACGTCCCACGAGCTCTTGATCCAGTTGAGCTTCACGGGAGAGTTTCGTCAGCACGATGGCGTGGTGACGGATATGATGTATCCACCGGTGCAGGGCTTCGCCTAAGCACTGCATCGGTATGACCGAGGTGTGTTTCTGTGGAGGGGGCACCGCACACGGCTAGAACAATTCAAGTTGTGTGTCTTTGGGTGCCCCCCTGCCCCCGTATATAAAGGAGCAAGGGAGGAGGGCTGGCCGGCCTCCTATGGTGCGGCTAGGGCAATCCTACTAGGAATAGGATTGCAATCCTATTCCTAGTAGGAGTCCACCAAGAAGGAAGAGAGGGAAAGGAAAAGAGGGAGAGGTGGCGCCCCCCAATCCTAGTCCAACTAGGATCCCCTGGTGGGGCACCGGCCAGCCTCTATGGGCTGCCTCTCTCCTTTCCTTCAAGGCCCACTATGGACCATCCCCCCTCATGGGGGGTTCCGGCAACCCCCTCCGGCAATCCAGTTAAATCTGAAACTTTTCCGGAACACTTCCGGTGTCCGAATATAGTCGTCCAATATATCAATCTTTATGTCTCGGACATTCCGAGACTCCTCGTCATGTTCGTGATCTCATCCGGGACTCCGAACTACCTTTGGTACATCAAAACTCATAAACTCATAATACTGATCGTCATCAAACGTTAAGCGTGCGGACCCTACGGGTTCGAGAACTATGTAGACATGACCGAGACTCATCTCTAGTCAATAACCAATAGCGGAACCTGGATGTTCATATTGGCTCCTACATATTCTACGAAGATCTTTTATGATCAAACCGCATAACAACATACGTTGTTCCTTTTGTCATCGGTATGTTACTTGCCCGAGATTCGATCGTTGGTATCTCTATACCTAGTTCAATCTCGTTACCGGCAAGTCTCTTTTCTCGTTCCGTAACACATCATCTCGTGACTAACTCATTAGTCTTTTGCTTGCAAGGCTTATTGTGATGTGTGTTACCGAGAGGGCCCAGAGATACCTCTCCGACACTCGGAGTGACAAATCCTAATCTTGATCCATGCCAACACCACGAATACTTTCGGAGACACCTGTAGAGCATATTTATGATCACCCAGTTACGTGTGACGTTTGATAGCACACAAGGTGTTCCTACGGTATTCGGGAGTTGCATAATCTCATAGTCATAGGAACATGTATAAGTCATGAAGAAAGCAATAGCAGTAAAACTAAACGATCATAGTGCTATGCTAACGGATGGGTCTTGTCCATCACATCATTCTCCTAATGATGTGATCCCGTTGATCAAATGACAACTCATTTCTATGGTTAGGAAACATAACCATCTTTGATCAATGAGCTAGTCTAGTAGAGGCATACTAGGGACACTCTGTTTTGTCTATGTATTCACACATGTACTAAGTTTCCGGTTAATACAATTCTAGCATGAATAATAAACATTTATCATGATATAAGGAAATATAAATAACAATTTTATTATTGCCTCTAGGGCATATTTCCTTCAGGATATATAGTGGGTGTATTGTACCGGCGAAAGTTGCGCGATACAAGAGAGGCTAGCAATGGTGGAAGGGTGAGAGTGCGTATAATCCATGGACTCAACATTAGTCATAAGAACTCATATACTTATTGCAAAAATCTACGAGTCATCAAAACAAAGCAATCAATGCATGCTCCTAGGGGGGAGGTCGGTCTGAGTTAACCATCACGCGCCCCCGACCTCCACACAAAGGTTTACACTTTACAAATACCTAACGCTCTAACTTCGTCACATAGCGGTTCACCATACGTGCATGCTACGGGAATAACTAACCTTAACACAAGCATTTCTAGATTTCATAATAACTCCACTGGCATGACTCTAATATCACTATCCTCATATCTCAAAACAATTATCAAGCATCCAACTTCTCATCATATTCAATGCACTTAGTGTGAAAGTTTTTACTACATTGATATTGGATGTCTATCATGTGAAGACTAGTTTTATAGCCTAAGTGAATTACCATGTTGTTTTAATAGACTCTAAAATGGATATAAGTGAATAATGAGAGTTCAACAATTTCTTCAAAATATAATCACCACCGTGGTCTAAAAGATATAAGTGAAGCACTAGAGCAAAAACTATTCAACTCAAAAGATATAAGTGAAGCACATAGAGTGTTCTAACAATTCCTAGGCCATATTTAACTCTCTCAAATAGGTGTGTCCAGCAAGGATAATTGTGGCAAACTAACAAGCAAAGACTCAAATTATACAAGATGCTCCAAGTAAAACACATATCATGTGGTGAATAAAAATATAACTCCGAGTATAGTTACCGATAGATGAAGACGAATGAGGGGATGCCTTCCCGGGGCATCGCCAAGCTTAGGCTTTTGGTTGTCCTTGAATTTTACTTGGGGTGCCTTGGGCATCCCCAAGCTTAGGCCATTTCTACTCTTTGTTCCATAGTCCATCAAAGCAATACTCAAAACTTGAAAACTTCACAACACAAAACTTAGACAAAAATCTCGTGAGCTCCGTTAGTATAAGAAAGCAAACCACTACTCAAAGGTACTGCAATTTATTCATTCCTTGTTTATATTGGTGTTAAACCTACTGTATTCCAACTTCTCTATGGTTCATACCTCCCAATATTACTCATAGATGCATTGAAATAAGCAAACAACACACGAAAAACAGAATATGTCAAAAACAGAACAGTCTGTAGTAATCTGCAGGTTTCGCATACTTGTGTTACTCCAAAAAATTCAAACTAAATTGGTAAATGTGAGGAATTTTTCTATTAATCATCTTCAAGAATAATCAACTAAATAGCACGCTCCAGTAAAATCTAATGACCATTCTAGCGAGCGCTAACGATTCTGTTTTTCACAGCAAGATCACATAAACTTCACACAAGTCTTCCCAAAGGTTCTACTTGGCAGAAACACTAAACAAAACACAAAACCACATCTAAACCGAAGCTATATGCAATATTTATTCCTAAACAGAAGCAAAAACAAAAAATATAAAATTGGGTTGCCTCCCAATAGGCGCTATCGTTTTACGCCCCTAGCTAGGCACGATTAATTCAATGATGCTCACATGAAAGATAAGAATTGAAGCACACAAAGAGCATCATAAAGCATGTGAAAATCACATCTAAGTCTAACGTACTTCCTATGCATAGGAATTTTATAGGAAAACAAATTACCAAGACAAGTAAGATCTAGCATATGCAAGGAAGAAGAAAGAAACAAGATCAAACTCAACATGAAGAGAGGTAATTTAGTAACATGAAGATTTATATGACCATATTTTCCTCTCTGATAATAATTGCATGTAGGATCATAAGAAAATTCAACAATATAGCTATCACATAACATATTCTCAACACGATCCACATGCATGCAAAGTTGACACTCTTCAAAAATAGTGGGATCAACATTAACTAAAGTCATGACCTTTCCAAACCCACTTTTATGAAAAAATATATAAGATTGATCAATATCTAAAGTAGCGGGATCAAAAATTGACACTCTTTCAAATCCACTTTAAATATTAGGGCAAACATTATTATCAATCTCATATTCATGATGGGGTTTAAATAAATTTTCAAGATCGTAAGAATCATCACCCCAATCATGATCATTGCAACAAGTAGTGGGCATAGCAAAATAAGCATCCCCAAGCTTAGGGTTTTGCATATCATTAGCACAATTGACATTAATAGAATTTATAACAACATCATTGCAATCATGCTTTTTATTTAACAAGCTATCATGAATCACTTTTTCTTTTAACAATCCCTCACAATTTTCAGATTCATAAATTTCAAGCAAAATCCCATAAAGATAATCTAGTGCACTCAACTCACTAGCAATCGGTTCAACATAATTGGATCTCTTTAAGAGATTAGCAAGTGGATGAGGATCCATAATTTAGCAAGCAAAGATGCAAGCTAATTGAGGGCACATAGCACACAAGAAAACTAGAGGCAAGCGGACGATAAACACATGGCAAAAGAAGGGCGAATAAAACGGCAAGGGTGAAGTGGGGGAGAGGAAAACGAGAGGCAAAAATGTAATGCGAAGGATAAGGGTTTGTGATAGGTACTTAGTACATGACTTTTGCGTAAGCCTCCCCGGCAACGGCGCCAGAAATTCTTCTTGCTACTTCTCGAGCTTGCGTTGTATTCCCTCGAAGAGGAAAGGGAGATGCAGTACAGTAGCGTAAGTGTTTCCATCAGTTTTTGAGAACCAAGGTATCAATCCAGTAGGAGACCACGCGCGAGTCCCTCGCACCTGCACAAACAAATAAGAACTTCGCAGCCAACGTGATAAGGAGTTGTCAATCCCTTTAGGTCACTTACGAAAGTGATATCTGATAGAGCTGATAGTTGATATTTTTGGTATTTTTTAGTTATAAGAACAGAAAGTAAAAGCGGAAAAAGTAAAGTAGGCGTAGATTGATATGTTGAGAATAGACCTGGGGGCCATAGTGTTCTCTAGTGGCTTCTCTCATGATAGCGATATTCTACGGCGGGTAAACAAATTACTGTCGAGCAATTGATAGAAAAGCGAACAATTATGAGACTATCTAGGCATGAACATTATATATAGGCATCACGTCTGAGACAAGTAGACCGAAACGATTCTTCATCTACTACTATTACTCCACACATTGACCGCTATCTAGCATGCATCTAGTGTATTGAGTTCATAAGAACAGAGTAACGCCTTAAGCAAGATGACATGATGTACAGGGATAAACTCAAGCAATATGATATAAACCCCATCTTTTTATCCACGATGGCAACAATACAATACGTGCCTTACTGCCCCTACTGTCACTGAGAAAGGACACTGCAAGATTGAACCCAAAGCCAAGCACTTCTCCCATTGCAAGAACTATAGATCTAGTAGGCCAAACCAAACCAATAATTCGAAGAGACTTGCAAGGAAATTATAATCATACATAAAGAGTTCAGAGAATAACCAAATATTTCTCATAGATAATCTTGATCATAAACCCAGAATTCATCGGATCTCGACAAACACACCGCCAAAAGAGATTACGTCGAATAGATCTCCTCAAAGACTGAGGAGAACTTTGTATTGAGATCCAAAGAGAGAGAAGAAGCCATCTAGATACTAGCTATGGACCCGAAGGTCTGTGGTAAAGTACTCACAACTCATGGTGAGGTGATGATGATGATGTAGAAGCACTCTGTGGAAGATCCCGCCTTCGGCGGAGCTCCAGAACAAGCCCCAAGATGGGATCTCACGGGAACAGAAGGTTACGGCGGTGGAACTAGGGTTTTCTCTCTTGCTCTGATGGTTTCGAGGTACATAGCTATATATAGGAGGAAGGAGGGCACCGGGGGCCGTACGAGGGACCCACGAGGCAGGGGGCGCGCCCGCCACCCTCGTGGGCAGCTCGTAGACCCTACTCTGTGGTTCTCAAGTCTCCCGTGCGTGATTTTCACCAAAAATATCTCTCCCGAAGGTTTCATTCCGTTTGGACTCCGTTTGATATTCCTTTTCTGCAAAACCCTAAAACTGGGAAAAAACAACAATCTGGACTGGGCCTTTGGGTTAGTAGGTTAGTCCCGAAAATAATATAAAAGTGCATGACAAAGCCCATTAAACATCCAAAACATCATAAATAATAGCATGGAATAATAAAAAAAATATAGATACGTTGGAGACGTATCAAGCATCCCCAAGCTTAATTCATGCTCGTCCTCGAGTAGGTAAATGATACAAACAAAATTTTTGATGTGGAATGCTAACCAACATATTTTTTCATTGTAATTGTCTTAATTGTGGCATGAATGATTGGATCTGAAAGATTCAAGACAAAAGTCTATATTGACATAAGAAATAATAATACTTCAAGCATACTAAAAAAGCAATCATGTCTTCTCAAAATACTATGGCTAAAGAAAGTTATCCCTACAAAATCATATAGTCTGGCTATGCTCCCTCTTCATCACACAAAATATTCATATCATGCACAACCCCGATTTCAGCCAAGCACTTGTTTTCATACTCTATTCTTTCAAACCTTTCAACTTTCACGCAATACATGAGTGTGAGCCATGGACATAGCACTATGTGGAATAGAGAGGTAGTTGTGGAGAAGACAAAAAAGGAGGAAGATAGTCTCACATCGATTAGTCGTATCAACGGGCTATGGAGATGTCCATCAATAGATAGCAATGTGAGTGAGTAGGGATTGCCATGCAACAGATGCACTAGAGCTAAATATTTATGAAAGCTCAACAAAAGAAACTAGTGGGTGTGCATCCAACTTGCTTGCTCACGAAGACCTAGGGCATTTGAGGAAGCCCATCATAGGAATATACAAGCCAAGTTCTATAATGAAAATTCCCACTAGTATATGAAAGTGACTAAACATGAGACTCTCTATCATGAAGAACATGGTGCTACTTTGAAGCAGAAGTGTGGAAAAAGATAGTAGCAATTGTCACTTTTTCTTTTCTTTTTTCTACTTTTTTGGGCCTTTTTTCCTCTCTTTTTTGGAGGGGCTTTATTGATTTAGCCTTTCCTGACATGGGACAATGCTCTAATAATGATGATCATCACACTTTCATTGAATTACAACTCGATATTACAACTTGATGCTAGAACAAAGTATGACTCTATATGAATGCCTCCTGCGGTGTACCGGGATGTGCAATGAATCAAGAGCGACATGTATGAAAACTTATGCATGGTGGCTTTGCCACAAATACGATGTCAACTACATGATCATGCATGGCAATATGATGCGTGTCATATGAACGCAACGGTGGCAAGTTTCATGGCAATATATCTCGGATGACATGATGTACAGGGATAAACTCAAGCAATATGATATAAATCCCATCTTTTTATCCTCGATGGCAACAATACAATACGTGCCTTGCTGCCCCTACTGTCACTGGGAAAGGACACCGCAAGATTGAACCCAAAGCCAAGCACTTCTCCCATTGCAAGAACTATAGATCTAGTAGGCCAAACCAAACCAATAATTCGAAGAGACTTGCAAGGAAATTATAATCATACATAAAGAGTTCAGAGAAGAACCAAATATTTCTCATAGATAATCTTGATCATAAACCCACAATTCATCGGATCTCGACAAACACACCGCAAAAAGAGATTACATCGAATAGATCTCCTCGAAGACCGAGAAGAACTTTGTATTGAGATTTAAAGAGAGATAAGAAGCCATCTAGATACTAGCTATGGACCCCGAAGGTCTATGGTAAACTACTCACAACTCATTGTGAGGCGATGATGATGATGTAGAAGCACTCCGTGGAAGATCCCCGCTCCGACGGAGCTCCGGAACAGGCCCCAAGATGGGACCTCGCGGGAACAGAAGGTTATGGCGGTGGAACTAGGGTTTTCTCTGTTGCTCTGATTGTTTCGGGGTACGTAGGTATATATAGGAGGAAGGAGGGCACCGGGGGTCGTACGAGGGACCCACGAGGCTGGGGGCGTGCCCCCCACCCTCGTGGGCACCTCGTAGACCCTACTCCATGGTTCTCAAGTCTCCCGTGCGTGATTTTCTCCAAAAATATCTCTCCCAAAGGTTTCATTCCGTTTGGACTCCGTTTGATATTCCTTTTCTGGAAAACCCTGAAACAGGCAAAAAACATCAATCTGGAATGGGCCTTTGGGTTAGTAGGTTAGTCCCAAAAATAATATAAAAGTGTATGACAAAGCCCATTAAACATCCAAAACATCATAAATAATAGCATGGAACAATAAAAAATTATAGATACGTTGGAGAGGTATCAAGCATATGATATGTCAAAGTGTTCGTCGTGTGATGCTCTACATGTTAGTTGCATTTGCATGCATGTTACTGTTTATCTTGTTGTCTTAATCTTCGTTGCAAAACTGATATGTGATGTTGTTGTTAAGTCCTTGTTGTCTGTCAACAATATGTTAGCATGTTTGAGAGGTCACATCTTTGTGCATGTTGGTCCAAATGGAGTGTATGATATGTCAAAATATTCATTGTGAAGTGCTCTACATGATGGTGGTTGTTTCATTCATGTTAGGTGCCATATTTCCATGTTTATCTCTGTTGCAAAAGTGCATGTGGCTGTTAAGTGCTGAAACTTGTTATAAGATGCCGATTTGTCACTTTTGTATCTTTATGTGTGATTTTTGTTTGAGCTACATGTCAATATGTTTTAGAAGCACAATCATGCCATCTTTGCTGTGGTGCAATCCACTTTTCATGATATGCCTTATTGTGAGTGCAACAAGCTTGCAAAGTGGCCTACTCACTTTTGTTATTTTTCTGAGACTTGTTGAAAACTGCTAAGTCCGAAACTGTTATAACCTGATGCCATGTTTGCTTGATGCCCCACTCAAATCCATGAATGTTTTGGGTTGTCCAATGATCATGTCTTGTTGTCCATGTTATGATCTATCCATCCATGTACTTGTTTGCAATTATAGGTTGATGTAGCTTGTTTATTTCTTGCTCTCAAGTTGCTATAAAATGTTTCTGTCAGCCTGTTATCAGCAAGTTCAGTTTTTGCCATGTGAATAGCTAGTGTTCTATGCATCCTATGACCATGTTCTTGCCATGAGTAGCTTCATAAACATGTCTTCTTGCTATTGGTTATATTCACTTGCCATGATATGCTTTGAGATGAGTTGCACAAGCTTGCAAACATGTCTACTTGTCGTTGTTGTTGCCATGTTTAGTTTATTTCACTAAGTCTGTGAAACTGTTATCTTTTGCAACCTTGCCATGATGTTTTGAGCATGTTCTAGTGGTGTTCGGTAGTAGCTCAATGATCATCCTTGTAGTGCTTGACATGTAAATACTTGCCATGCCCTTTGTTGCCATGAAATGTTATTGTATCATGTTGTTTTGATGTCAACTATATGCCTACTTGCTGTTTTGGGCTGATTGTCTTCCAAATTTGTTCTGTGTGTATGTGATGAACCGTTGCTCCGTTTTGAGCGTGTCCTATATGAAACTTGTGTATTTTTTCATATAGATGCATAATATCATGTTGTATACATGTTTGGAGTGTGTTTGCTTCATGTTTGAATGCATCTTACATCTTTGCCATGTTCGTCTTATTTTGCTCATATCTTCTAGGCCGTAGCTCCGAATTAAATGAACTTTATATGTAACTTGACTAGAATTTCGAGTAGACCATCATGGTGCATGTTAACCTGCTATTTAGCAACTTTATCTTCAGGTTTTTTCATATCTGGACCAATTTCGAAAATTGCATATTGATACGTCTCCAACGTATCTACTTTTCCAAACCCTTTTGCCCTTGTTTTGGACTCTAAATTGCATGATTTGAATGGAACTAACCCGGACTGAGGTTGTTTCGAGCAAAATTGCCATGATGTTGTTTTTGTGCAGAAATAAAAAGTTCTCGGAATGACCTGAAAATCCATGAATAGTCATTTCGGAAAATATGAAAAATACCAGCAAGAAGATCTAGACCAGGTGGCCCACACTCTGTCCACGAGGGTGGGGGCGCCACCCCCCTAGGGCGCGCCCCCTGCTTCGTGGGCCCCCTGCTGCTCCACCGATGTATCCCCAGATCCTATATATTTACTTTCGGGGAGAAAAAAAATCAAGGAAAAAGAATTGTCGCGTTTTACGATACGGAGCCGTCGCCAAGCCGTAATCTCTCTCGGGAGGGCTGATCTGGAGTCCGTTCGGGGCTCCGGAGAGTGGAGATCGTCGCCATCGTCATCATCAACCTTCCTCCATCACCAATTCCATGATGATCACCGCCGTTCGTGAGTAATTCCATCGTAGGCTTGCTGGACGGTGATGGATTGGATGGGATCTATCATGTAATCGAGTTAGTTTTGTTAGGGTTTGATCCCTGGTATCCACTATGTTCTGAGATTGATGTTGCTATGACTTTGATATGCTTAATGCTTGTCACTGGGGCCCGAGTGCCATGATTTCAGATCTGAACCTATTATGTTTTCACGAATATATGTGTATTCTTTATCCTATCTTGCAAGTCTATAGTCACCTACTATGTGTTATGATCCGGCAACCCCGAAGTGACAATAATTGGGACCACTCCCGGTGATGACCGTAGTTTGAGGAGTTCATGTATTCACTATGTGTTAATGCTTTGGTCCGGTACTCTATTAAAAGGAGACCTTAATATCCCTTAGTTTCCAATAGGACCCCGCTGCCACGGGAGGGTAGGACAAAAGATGTCATGCAAGTTCTTTTCCATAAGCAAGTATGACTATATTGGGAATACATGCCTACATTGCATTGATGAACTGGAGCTAGTTATGTGTCACCCTAGGTTATAACTTCTACATGATGAATTGCATCCGACATAATTACCCATCACCGATCCAATGCCTACGAGCTTTTCACCTATTGCTTGTTGCGTATTTACTTTTCCGTTGCTACTATTACAAAAACTACAAAAACACTATCGTTACTTTTATTGCCGCTACCGCCACTATCATATTACTTTGCTACTAAACTACCTTGCTGCAGATACTAAGTTTCCAGGTGTGGTTGAATTGACAACTCAGCTGCTAATACTTAAGAGTATTGTTTGGCTCCTGTGACGCCCCCGATTTGTCCGTACACTAATCATGCACGCAAATGTGTACGACCAAGATCAGGGACTCACTGAAAGATATCACAACACAACTCTAGACACAAATTAAAATAATACAAGCTTTATATTACCAGCCAGGGGCCTCGAGGGCTCGAATACATAAGCTCGAAAACACAAGAGTCAGCGGAAGCAACAATATCTGAGTACAGACATAAGTTAAACAAGTTTTCCTTAAGAAGGCTAGCACAAAAGTAACAACGATCGAAAAGGCAAGGCCTCCTGCCTGGGAACTCCTAACTACTCCTCGAAGCCGAACTCCATGTAGAAACCTCATCGGGATCCTCTGGCTCCTGGACTCCATCATCTGGTTGCGTCATCCGAGAAGAAGGGACAAAGGGGGAAAAGGGGGAGAAAAGCAACCGTGAGTACTCATCCAAAGTACTCGCAAGCAAGGATCTACAGTACATATGCAATGGTATCTGTGTAAAGGGGGTAATATATGTGGACTGAACTGCAGAAGCAGAATAAGAAGGGGGATAGCTAATCCAAGCGAAGACTACGCTTCTCGTAACCTCCATCTTGCAGCAGAAGATGAGGGTAGCTGGAAAGTAACAAGTATCCTCGCTTCTCGCAGCCTCCGTCTTGCAGCAGTAGAAGGGAGTAGATGGTAAGTTCACCAAGTAACATCGTATAACATAAACCTACTCGACGATCCTCCCGCACATCACCCTGTGAGGGAGCAACCACCGAGTTATCTCTGGCACTTGTAAGGGTGTGTTTTATTAAGTATCTGGTTCTAGTTATCATGAGGTCGGAATACAACTCCGGGTCGTCCTTTTACCGAGGGACACGGCTATTCGAATAGATTAACTTCCCTACAGGGGTGCACCACATAACCCAGCACGCTTGATCCCATTTGGCCGGACACACTTTCCAGGGTCATGCCCGGCCTCGGAAGATCAACACGTCGCAGCCTTACCTAAGCACAGCAGAGAGGTCAGCACGCCGGTCTAAGTCCTAGGCGCGCAGGGGTCCGGGCCCATCGCCCAACGCACACCTGCACGTTGCGTACGCGGCCGGTGAGCAGACCTAGCAACCTCCATTACTAAGGAAGTTGCGTTAGGCGGTCCAACCCGGCGCGCGCCGCTAAGCCGCTGACGTCAAAAAGGCTTCGGCTGATACCACGACGTCGAGTGCCCATAACTGTTCCCACGCAGCTGGTTAGTGCGTATAGACCAAATGGCCAGACTCAGATCAAATACCAAGATCCCGTTAAACGTGTTATTATGAAATAATCGCGGACAACGACCAGGGCCAGGCCCACCTGTCTCCTAGGTGGTCGCAACCTGCCCTGTCGCCCCGCCACAAAGTAACCATCAGGGGGCTGTCGGGAACCCAGGCCCACCACTACCTGGGTGGAACCACCTGCCCCTTCAGCCCCCATCTCTGAATCATCATCATGTGTATGTAAAGTATGTTTATAGTATATACCCGTGATCACCACCCGAGTGATCACGGCCCGATAGTATAGCATGGCAGACGGACAAGAATGAAGGGCCACTGATGGAATACTAGCATCCTATACTAAGCATTAGGATGGCGGTTACAGGTATCAACAGTTGTAGCAGCAATGACAGGCTATGAAACAGAATAGGAGTAACCGAACAGTAACATGCTACACTACTCTAATGCAAGCAGTAGAAAGAAGAATAGGCGATATCTGGTGATCAAAAGGGGGGCTTGCCTGGAAGCTCTGCAGATGAAAGGAATCTTCGGAATCGTAGCCGTAGTCGAACACCGAAGCATCAACGGTCTCAGGGTCTATCACAGTATCGGAGTCTACCGAAAACAAGCAACGAAGGGGGAAACAAATAAATAACAGAGCAAACAATAGCATCACAAAGCATAACATGGAAATACGCGGTGCTACGTGTGACCTAACGCGGTGCTCGGTGATACAGGCGAAGAGGAATAACATCCGGGAAAGTATTCCCGGTGTTAGGCATTTTCGGGCAGATGAAACGGAGGGGAAAGTTGCATGTTCGGTATGATATGGAGGTGCAGTGGACGAACGGATCGCGTATTCGGATGCGTCTCGAAATTCTGGGCAACTTTCATATATAAATTATTTTCATCCGAGTTACGGATTATTTTATATTAATTTTTAAAGTTTTAAAACATTTCCTGGGATTAATAGATTAATTTAATTCAAAATTGTATTTGTGACGTCAGCGTGAGGTCAGAGTGATGTCAGCAGTCAACTTTGACTTGTTGACCAGTCAAACTGACAGGGGTGGTCTCACTGTCATAGACTAGTTAGTCAAACATATTTAGTTAGCCTAATTTAGGTAACTAGGTTAACTAAACAAAGTTAATTAACGTAATTATCTGATTATAATTAATTAATTACAATTATTATTTTTCTTTATATATATAAAATATATTATTTTTTTATCCTTTTATTTTTGAACATGGGGCTGGGCCCCGCGGTCAGTGGCCCATAGGGCCAACAGGGCGACGGGCTAGCGACGATGCGGGTACACGCCCGAACGGGTGCGGCAGGGAAACCGCCGCGGCGCCGGCGCTGGGCGCCGTGGTCGCCGGCGGGCGCGGAGGAGTGCGCTGGGGGGACGGCGGCGGTCGGGGCGACGCAGGCGAGGGGCGCCGGCGACGGAGGTGCGAGCGAGCGGGCGCGCGGTCGCGGCGTGGGCGCCGACGCCCGTGTGGGACTGGGCGCACCGGCACGGTGATGCGGGCCGCGGCGAGCGGCCAGTGTTGGGAAAGGCGGAGCGCGGCGAGGGAGGTCGAAGCGTGGCTGCGATTCGAGGCCGTAGGCCAAGCGGCGGCCAGCGCGTAGGGGCTGAAGGCCCACGAGCATGGACGCCGGCGGCAAGTCGCCGGAGACCATCAATGGCGGCGGTGCTGGCCGGAATTGGCAATTGGCGTATAAGCAGCGGCTGGAGCTGCGGTTAGGCCTTAAGGAGCGCGAGGAACACACTGCAACAGAGGGGAGCGTCAAAGCGGGCGGGGAATGGCCGGAACGACGGCTACGACGACATCCGAGCGGCGGTAGGGGCGGCGCTCGACGGGATCGAGCCCACAGGTTCGGATTCGACGAACCGAGGGGGTGGACGGCATCAACACAACTCGTGGAGCACGCATGGACTCTCACACGAGGCTAATTGGCACGGCAGCGGCGTGCCCGTCGGCCATGTTGGACGGCGGCGTCGGTCTCGAGCAGGGGAGGTGGCTATGGTGCTCGGGGCGAAACAGGAGGAGGTCGAGGAGGAGCGAGAGCTCACAGCGATCTTGTAGGGAAAAGGCAGCGGGCTCGGAGTGGCTCAACGGCGACGAACCGAACGACACAGCACGACGGCGTCCGAGGTTGAAAATTGGTCGATGGCGTCGATTTGGGGCAGCCCCGGTCGAACTGGTGCTCGCAGATGATGAGGAAGAGCCCCTCGGAGCTCCAGGACAGTTCAGGTCGGCGAGGAGGGCACGGTGGCCACGGGATTCGGCGGCGCACGGCGGCGGCTACGTTCGGCCAAGCACGAGGAGAAGGGATCGAGGCGAAGGGGAGGGAGATGTGGATGCGCTAGGGTTTGGACGAGGGGAAGAGGGGCGCTTGGCTTTATAGCCGCGGGCGAGCGCCGGATGGCCGCCATGGCGCCGGCCGATGCGGTGGCGGGCATCGGTCGTGGCCACGGCGGCGGGCGTGAACAAGGTAGAGAGGGGGGTGGTCAACTGGGTCGGCCTGGTGACATAGCTGGGCCAAGGCCCAACAGGGGGGGGTTCTCCTTTCTTTTATTTTTCTGTTTGTTTTTGTTTTGTTTTACTTTTTCTTATTTTCTTTTCTGTTTTCTTTTAATTACCATTTAAATTTTGTTCTGTACATGACAAAGGTTGTACCTAATTTAGTATTAGGAATTATTCCACCGCCACAAATATTTTGGCACATGAATTAAAGTAGTTTATAATTGTTTATTATACTAGGAGCATTTAAATAATAGTTTTGCCAATGTTTTACTTACTATAGTGCATTTAATATTCTTTACAGGAGTGTGGTTTATTCACCAATATTTTGTATGGATTATTTGCCACAATCCGAACATCTTAGTTTTAATGTTTCAAAACTTTTGTTGTTTGACTTTATTTTAAATTTGAAATTTGAACGGGATTTGTATCATCGCAAGATTAGCAACAGTAATCGTGCTGACGTGGCACCATTAGCGAATGGTTACTGTAGCTTAACTATCCGGGCGTCACAGCTCCCCTTGTGTCGAATCAATAAATTTGGGTTGAATACTTTACCCTCGAAAAATGTTGTGATCCCCTACACTTGTGGGTTATCAAGACTATTTTCTGGCGCCGTTGCTGGGGAGCATAGCTCTATTCTTTAAGTCACTTGGGATTTATATCTGTTGATCACTGTGAAGAACTTGAAGGACTCAAAAACCAAGATCTTACCCTCAACTACGAGGGGAGGTAAGGAACTGCCATCTAGCTCTGCACTTGATTCTCCTTCTGTTATGGGTAAATTTGCGACACCTACTCATGCTATTGAATCTGATATGTCGTATGTTCTTGATGATGCCACTTCTGCTATGTATGATGAAACTACTTCTATTCTTGATAATACTATGCCACTAGGTGAATTTCTAGATGAACAAATTGCTAAGATTAGGGAGAATGCAATTATTGAAACTGATGATATTTATGAAAGTGATGATGAAGCTTCTCCCAATAGATATGAATTGCCTGTTGTTCCTGAGGGTTATCTTATGGATGAAGAAACTGCTAGAGACTTTCTTGCTTGCAACGATAGATATGATCTTAAGAAATTATTAGCTAAGCTAAAAGAAAAGTCCTTGAATGCTAGAATGAAACATGACCCTGCTTTTGCTACTTCTCCTATATGTGTTACCGATAAGGATTATGAATTCTCTGTTGATCATGAGTTAATTACTTTGGTTGAATCTGATCCTTTCCATGGCTATGAATGTGAAACTGTTGTGGCACATCTTACTAAGTTGAATGATATAGCCACCCTGTTTACCAACGATGAAAAGATTTGTTACTACTATATCCTTAAGTTGTTTCCGTTCTCGTTAAAGGGTGATGCTAAGACTTGGTTTAATTCTCTTGATCCTGGTTGTGTGCGTAGTCCCCAGGATATGATGTATTACTTCTCTGCTAAATATTTTCCCGCTCATAAGAAACAAGCTGCCTTTCGGAAAATATATAACTTTGTGCAAATTGAAGAGAGTCTCCCACAAGCTTGGGGGAGGCTTCTCCAATTACTTAATGCTTGCCTGATCATCCTCTTGAGATGCATGATATACTTGATGTCTTTTATAATGGACTAACCAATGCTTCCAGAGACCACATGGATAGTTGTGCTGGTTGTGTTTTCAGGGAAAGAACAGTTGATCAAGCTGAATTACTATTGAATAATATGCTGGCCAATGAAAATAATTGGACACTTCCTGAACCAGCCCCTAAGCCAACTCCGAAGAAAAGAGATGTTCTATTCCTCAGTCCTGAAGATATGCAAGAGGCAAAAAAATCTATGAAAGAAAAAGGTATTAAAGCTGAAGATGTTAAGAATTTACCACCTATTGAAGAAATACATGGTCTTGATAACCCAACACAGGTAGTAATGGTAAATTCTCTTTATAGATTTGATGAAGGTGATATTCCTCGTTATAAGTCTGCTAGCCAATGCTTAGACGAGTTTGACAATTTTATTGTGAAACAAGAAAACTTCAATGCTTATGTTGGTAGACAATTACAACACAATGCTTATATGATTAAACGCTTGAGTGATTATCTGTCTAGAGCTAAAGGTGAACTGAAACTCATTAGTATACATGCTTCTATGGTTACCACTCAAGTAGAACAAGTACTTAAGGCTCAGAATGATTTGCTCAATTAATTAAATAGTAAGAATAATGACTATGCTGTTAGAGTTGCTACTAGAAGTGGTAAGATGACTCAGGAATCTTTGTATCCTGAAGGCCAACCTAAGAGAATTGAGCAAGATTCTCAGAGAGCTAATTTAGATGCACCTAGTTCTTCTAAGAAAAAGAAAAAGAAAAATGATAGGACTTTGCATGCTTCTAGTGAACCTATAGCTGACACACCTGAGAATCCCAATGATATATCTGTTTCTGATGTTGAGACACAATCTGGTAATGAACATGAACCTAGTGATAATATTAATGATGATGTTCATGATGATGCTCAACCTATCAATGATAATGATGTAGAGATTGAACCTACTGTTGATCTTGATAACCCACAATCAAAGAATCAACGTTATGATAAGAGAGACTTTGTTGCTAGGAAGCACAATAGGGAAAGAGAACCATGGGTTCAGAAACCCATGACTTTTCCTCCGAAACCATCCAAGAAAAAGGATGATGAGGATTTTGAGTGCTTTGCTGAAATGATTAGACCTATGTTTTTGCGTATGCGTTTGACTGATGTGCTTAAAACAAATCCTTATGCTAAGTATATGAAAGATATTATTACCAACAAAAGAAAGATACCTGAAGTAGAAATTTACACCATGCTTGCCAACTACACTTTTAAAGGTGGAATACCTAGGAAACTTGGAGATCCAGGAGTACCCACTATACCTTGCTCCATTAAACGAAACTATGTTAAAACTGCTTTATGTGATCTTGGAGCCGGTGTTAGTGTTATGCCTCTCTCTTTATATCGTAGACTTGACTTGAGTAAGTTGACACCTACTAAAATATCTTTGCAAATGGCTGATAAATCAACAGCTATACCTGTCGGTATTTGTGAGGATGTGCCTGTTGTGGTTGCAAATGTTACTATTCTAACGGACTTTGTTATACTTGATATTCCCGAGGACGATAGTATGTCTATTATCCTTGGTTGACCCTTTTTGAATACTGCAGGGGCTGTTATTGATTGCAACAAAGGCAATGTCACTTTTCATGTCAATGGTAATGAGCATACGGTACACTTTCCGAGGAAACAACCTCAGGTCCACAATATCAATTATATTGGAAAAATTTCAACTATTACTATTGGAGGTTTTGAATATCCTCTTCCTACTATCAAGAAGACATATGACATTCTAATTGTTGGGGACATACATATCCCATTGAGGTAACCTACTGTTATTTGAAAATTCTCTGGTTTCATGTTATTCGGAAAGAGTTTATTAACAAGAGCTGATCAACCTTGTTAATGGATTCCTTTTGATGAGCATGAGATGGCTGAATCTAGATAGCACAAACCTTCTGTACCCTCTTTTACTTCCTGTTAATTAGGATAAATAAAACAAAAATAGTATTTTCTGTCTGTTTCCACACTTATCCATGCAATAAAACAATACCCCAAAAATAAAAGTTCTCCAAATGCCCTGAAAATGAAATATGATTTTTCTGGAATATTTAAGAAAATATGGCGCAGAACACACAGCGAGGGGAGCCAACACCTGGCCACGAGGGTCCAGGGCGCGCCCCCTACCTCGTGGACCCCACATGGCCCCCCTCCACTTAGTCCTGCACCCACACTCTTCTTCTTCCTCCCAAAAAAAATCACCAACCAGCTCAAACCCGAGTCCCAGCTCATCTTGCTGCCATTTTCGATCTCCTTGCTCAAAGCACCATTTACCAAACTGTTTGGGGAGATTGTTCCTTGGTATGTGACTCCTCCATTGGTCCAATTAGTTTTTGTTCTAGTGCTTTATTTATTGCAAACTTATGCTGCTGTGGTGACCTTGTTCTTGAGCTAGCATGTCAAATTTTCTTGGTCCCAAGTAGTTCTAATGCATGATATAGTCTCTAGGCACTAGTACGAGTAGTTGCTATCAATCTTGTTGAGTTTGGTTAACTTTTATTTTGAGTTACTAAAAATTTCAGAAAATTTCAGAAAAATGCATAGGAAAAACTTCCAAGGTGGTTCTTCAAGGAAGCAAGAACCGAGGCTCGCGTTCCGTGAGCCGGACGATGAACTACCGAGGGATGCTGACGTCCGGCCTTGCGAATGGCCGTCAGATGACTTTATGGATTAGGTTGGCATCAAGGATAAATTTTACACATATGTGCGTAACTCTGACCTCGAGGGCTTCATACAAGATAAGTGCCCTAATACCGTGGCTTAACTGATAACTTTGTGAGAAGATTTAAATTTTCATCTTCACCTAATTCTCACCCTGTCCTGTTTGACTTGTATGATAAATCTTATACCATGGATTTAGAGGATTTTAATGATGCTTGTAAGCTCCCACAATGGGGCAGTATGGGTGAACCTCGCAAATCTGAATTTAGAGATTTCCTTGCTAGTATCACAGTAGGGGAATCTAGAGAAATCACACAGGCTACCATAGGGAGCATTCATTTTCCTGGTATTCATTACTTTGCTCTCTTTATTGGTAGATGCATAAATGGTAAAGATGAAGCGTGGCACATGTGTGTCCCAGATCTTAGTGTTCTCAGGAGTGTTGTACTAGGTGATAGATAATATAACTTGGGAGCCATTGTTGCACGTAGGCTACACCATAATGGTATGGATGGAGATTTATTTGGTGAGATTTATGTCACTCGCATAGCCCGCCGTCTTGGTGTGCCGGTGCACGAGAATGATGAACCTTTACTTCCTGCTCATTTGCATTGCCATGCTATGACTAGTCACCGGTTTATAGAGAGGGATGATCAATCCCTCAAATATCGACTAATCTTTAACAGGCAGCATGCCATCCCTATTGTTCTTCCTGCCCCTACTTTGTTTGACTTTTAGGCAAAAGGGAGATATACTATAACTATGGAGGAGGCAAATGCGTATTATAATATGACAGAAGCAGCCCGCCTTCGAGCTGCAGCTCAGCATGCCATAGCCGTTGCATCTCGATTCCAGCTTAGTCCAATGCACGTGCACTATTATTATTATCCACACCGTTCGGTCGTGCGAGTGGAAGGCAATAAGGATGATATATGATGAACTAATTGAGATGAGAAAAGCTGGTATGAACTCGACCTCTCTTGTTTTTGTAAATATGATAGTTCATCGTTCCTGATTCAGCTTGTTATGAATGAAACATGCTTGCAATGACAATTAGAGATCATAGCTGCTTATGCCATGCTTAATTAGCTGAGAGTTTATAATGGTCTATCTTGCATGCTAACATGATATTAAAATGGTTGTGATGTAGTATGATGGGTTGGTATCCTCCTTTGAAGGATTCAAGTGGTCTGACTTGGCGCATGTTCACACATGTAGTTGAAACAAATCAACATAGCATCCACGATATTTATGTTCATGGTGATTTATATCCTACTCATGCCTGCATTCATTGTTGATTAATTTTAATGCATGTTCATGACCGTTGTTGCTCTCTAGCTGGTCGCTTCCCAATCCCTTTCTAGCCTTCACATGTACTAAGCGGGAATACTGCTTGTGCATCCACTTCCGTAAACCCCAAAGTTATTCCACATGAGTCCACCATACCTTCCTATATGCGGTATTTACCGGCCGTTCCAAGTAAATTTGTATGTGCCAAACTCTAAACCTTCAAATGAAATTATGTCTTGTATGCTCAAACAACTCATGTATCAACTAGGGTTGTCTATATCTTCCATGCTAGGTGGGTTATTCTCACGATGAGTGGACTCCGCTCATCATTCATGAGAAAATGGCTGGTAACTGGGATGCCCAGTCCCATGCTCAAAATCATAATAATTAAACAAAACTCCCCCAGGGCTATTGCTTGTTTGGACGGTACCCCGTGGATTCGGATGGCCGTGGAGTGTGCTTGTTGGTGATTGGGGGAGTATAAAATTTACCATTCTGTTTGGGAACCGCCTATGATGTGCGTTGCATGGGAGATATCGAGATTCTTGGTTGTTATGTTGACAATGAAAGTATACCGCTCAAAATGTTATTCATCTCTATTTAAAAATTGAGCTCTGGCACCTCTACAAATCCATGTTTCCCTCTGCGAAGGGCCTATCTATTTACTTTTATGCAGAGTCATCATCCTCGTATCAAAGAGCACCAGTAGGAGAGCACCTTTGTCATTTGCATGTATTACTATTAATTTGCATTGAGTATAATCATGACTGGATCTCTTTTACCATGAATTACAATGTCTAGCCAGTCCTTGATCTCTAAAGGTGCTCTGCATTTATGTTTTGCGGTATCAGAAAGGGATAGCGAGATACCATCTTGTTATATCATATCATGATTGTTTTGAGAAAGTGTTGTCATCTGAGGTTTATTATTATTGCTCGCCAGTTGATTATGCCATTGATGTGAGTAGTCTTGAGACCTGAAAGTTATTGTGAATGTGGTTAGTTTATGATCTTGCTGAAAACCTAAATGCTGGCTTACATATTTACAACAATAAGAGCAAACGGAGTTTGTCAAAGTTTCTCTTTATCCCTTTAAGTTTATCAACTTGATTGCTTGAGGACAAGCAAAGGTTTAAGCTTGGGGGAGTTGATACGTCCCCAACGTATCTACTTTTCCAAACCCTTTTGCCCTTGTTTTGGACTCTAACTTGCATGATTTGAATGGAACTAACCCGGACTGACGCTGTTTTCAACAGAATTGCCATGGTGTTGTTTTTGTGGAGAAATAAAAGGTTCTCGGAATGACCTGAAAAATCCACGGAGAATTATTACGAAAAATATAAAAAATACCTGCAAGAAGATCCAGACCAGGGGGCCCACACCTTGTCCACGAGG
>LR738715.1:601894546-601916358 GCA_902687465.1 Secale cereale | reverse complement strand
CGACATATCCCTAGATCCTATATATTTACTTTCGGGGAGAAAAAAATCAAGGAAAAAGAATTATCGCGTTCTACGATACGGAGCCGCCGCCAAGCCCTAATCTCTCTTGGGGGGCTGATCTGGAGTCCGTTCGGGGCTTCGGAGAGTGGAGATCGTCGCCATCGTCATCATCAACCTTCCTCCATCACCAATTCCATGATGCTCACCATCGTGTGTGAGTAATTCCATCGTAGGCTTGCTGGACGGTGATGAGTTGGATGGGATCTATCATGTAACCGTGTTAGTTTTGTTAGGGTTTGATCCCTAGTATCCACTATGTTCTGAGATTGATGTTGCTATGACTTTGCTATGCTTAATTCTTGTCACTAGGGCCCGAGTGCCATGATTTTAGATCTGAACCTATTATGTTTTCACAAATATATGTGTATTCTTGATCCTATCTTGCAAGTCTATAGTCACCTACTATGTGTTATGATCCGCCAACCCCGAAGTGACAATAATTGGGACCACTCTCGGTGATGACCGTAGTTTGAGGAGTTCATGTATTCACTATGTGTTAATGCTTTGGTCCGGTAATCTATTAAAAGGATACCTTAATATCCCTTAGTTTCCAATAGGACCCCGCTGCCACGGGAGGGTAGGACAAAAGATGTCATGCAAGTTCTTTTCCATAAGCACGTATGACTATATTCGTAATACATGCCGACATTGCATTGATGAACTGGAGCTAGTTATGTGTCACCCTAGGTTATAACTTCTACATGACGAATTGCATCCGACATAATTTCCCATCACCGATCCAATGCCTACGAGCTTTTCGCATATTGCTTGTTGCTTATTTACTTTTCCGCTGCTACTATTACAAAAACTACAAAAACACTATCATTACTCTTATTGCCGCTACCGCCACTATCATATTACTTTGCTACTAAACTACATTGCTGTAGATACTAAGTTTCCAGGTGTGGTTGAATTCACAACTCAGCTGCTAATACTTAAGAGTATTCTTTGGCTCCCCTTGTGTCGAATCAATAAATTTGGGTTGAATACTTTACCCTCGAAAACTGTTGCGATCCCCTACACTTGTGGGTTATCACATATGAAGACTTACCGGAATTGTTATATGTTGTTTCCGGCCTCATTTAAACTTGTTTGGTCGCATTGGTCTTGTATGCATCATCCCTTGCCATTTTTTGCATCATATAGACTTGTCTTGCATCATACTTGGTTGGGCATTATGTCA
Organism: Secale cereale; assembly: GCA_902687465.1. Taxonomy (NCBI): domain Eukaryota; kingdom Viridiplantae; phylum Streptophyta; class Magnoliopsida; order Poales; family Poaceae; genus Secale; species Secale cereale. Next base: position 601,915,115 of record LR738715.1, on the reverse strand, counting down.
TGTTCTTGTGTGGTGTGTTTACCGTGTTGCTTGCTTCTTCTCGTTAGTGCTTGTTTCGTTGCGATCGTGAGGATTCGTTCGACTACACTTGGTTCGTCTTCGTGGCTTCTTCTTCGTCTTCTTCATGTACTCGTTCTTCTTCCTTGCGGGATCTCAGGCAAGATGACCGTCACCTTGGATACCTTTACTGTCATTGCCATGCTAGTTGTCTCGATGCTATCGCTATATGTCGCGCTACCTATCTTTTGTTGTCAGCCTCTACTTGTTGCCATGAAACCTCTAACCTTTGACACCTTCCCAGCAAACTGTTGGTTGGCTATGTTACCCGCTTGCTCAGCCCCTCTTATAGCGTTGTTAGTTGCAGGTGAAGATGAAGATTGGTCCATGTTGGAGCTGGACGTTGTTGGGATATCACAATATCTATTAATTTAATTAATGCACATATATACATGGCAATGGGTGGAAGGCTTGGCCTTTTGCTCAGTGTTTTATTCCACTCATGCCGCCTTAAGAACCGATAAACCCGCGTTATGTTCCTTGATTTTGCGTTCCTAACACGGTTGGGGTTTATGGGCCCCCCTTGATAATTCGCACTGCTTAAAGCTTTTCCACCAAGACCCAACTTTGTTACTACATTTGCCTAATAACTAAAAACTTGCATAGGGACCGGCTAGCACCCGAGGACTCTTAATCAACCCCCGGGACAGTGCTCCTCATGAGTGTTCGTCCAACCTAGAGCACCTTGCGACGCTCTCTTGGCAACTTGGACTTCAGCGATCCGTAAGCTTAGCTCATCCGATCGTGGCCTGAGACGAGATATGCGCGGCTCTTATCAGGGTGTCGGCACGTCGGGAGATCTTGCTGGATTAGTTTTACCTTTGTTGAAATATCTTGAGCACGGGATTCCGATAATACTCGGGTATTCCCAACATGGCGTTGCGACACCGCAGATCGTGAGATTGTGATGGGCTAAGTTGGGATACCTCTACAGGTTTTTGATCTTTCGAAAGTCGTGCCCGCGGTTATGTGGCAAATGGGAATTTGTTAATGTCCGGTTGTAGAAAACTTGACAGAGGATCCTAAATAAAATACACAACCGCGTGAGTAACTATGACTATCTCTTTTCATTTTGAGAAGAGAACACGGTGGGGTTATGTTTGACTCGTAGGTAGTTCTGGATCTGTAGCGATCATTACTAGTTTGCGACTGTTTGTGTAGATGCTCATCTTATTCTTGTACTCGTAAGTTAGACACCATACATATGCTTAGTCGCTGCTGCAACCTCACCACTATACCTAGCCATGGGCCGGGCCGGGCCGGGCTTGGGCCGGGCCTTAAAAAGCCCACAACAGAAAATTAAGGCCCATGCCCTACCACTAGGCCTACTTTTCAAGCCCAAGCCCGGCCCATCTGGTAAAAAGCCCTGAAAATCCCTTAGGGCTTAAGGCCGTGGGCCGGGCTTCTTCCTTAAAATGCTAAGCTCCATGGAAGATCCATCTACTTGGGTCCAAGATCTATGCATTAGTTGATTCAATTATATCTTAGTGTCAATTAAATATATGGCATTGTAATCTTTTTTGTATCGGTAGCACCTTGGCAGGAAATAGTGAATCAAATATTGCACTACTAAGCCACATGAGCATATCCAGTAGCCTGTGACATATGCCAAGCCCAAGCCCGTCCAGACCCTGCCGATGGGCTCAAAACTCAGGCCCAAGCCCGGCCCATAGGCAAGCCCATCGGGCCTAGGCCCTGGATTTTAGGGCCAGGCCTGGGTGGGCCGACAGGGCCGGGCCGGAGATGGCCGGGACTACTCACCACTATCCTTTCCATACCCAATAAAGCTTTGCTAGTCTTGATACCCATGGTTATGGGATTGATGAGTCCTCGTGGCTCACAGTTACTACAACAACAGGTGCAGGTGCAGGTTTCCGATGACTTGACGTGAGAGCAATGTACTTGTGTTGGAGTTCTTTCTTCTTCTGCTTCGTCAGTCTTGGGTGAGGTTTCTGGTCGGCAGCCTGGGATAGCAGGATGGATGTCTTTGTGCTTTTCTTGTTTGCATACGTAGTCGGATGTCTTGTTCATGATGATGTTGTATGTATGTAACTTGTATGAATTGTTGTATCCCCCATGTATGTATGTAATGGTACGATGTAATGATATCCATCTTGCTAAGCGCCCGAAATGCGGTTGTGCCTCAATCACAAGTTTTATCTGGTGATCGAGATAGAATCGCATCTTGGGCGTGACACAAAATCAATTCCCCCAGTAAGAGTTCCAAGAAACTATGAGGTAAAATTATATCGTCGTGTTTCTAGAAGTGCAATAAAATATAAATGTTGCTCTATCGTTGTCTCAGCCAGGAACCTATATTTAGCCAAGTCAAGTAGACCTCTGCTATTCCAAAATATTCCTTTCATAAGTCATCATGATTTATTTTCTTATGTTTAACCCTAGCACTTCTACGAACCGCCAAAGTAGGATAGATTTTCCGTTTCCAGGGTCGCTTGGGCTTCTCCTCATCACCCTTCGAAAATGTAAGATCGGTAGAAACCGAAATAGTGCCCTCCATTATTAGAGGCCCAACAGTGTTTGTATTCTCTAACCCCTCCTCATCCTCGGCCTCCTCACTAGGTAGGAGGTTATTACAAATGTTTTCAAGGGCTGCAATTCTGCAACTTCTCGAGCTTGCGTTGTTTTCCCTCAAAGAGGGAAGGGTGATGCAGCACAGTAGCGTAAGTACTTCCCTCAGTTTTTGAGAACCAAGGTATCAATCCATTGGAGACCACGCGCGAGTCCCTCGTACCTACAAAAATAAATAAGAACCTTGCAGCCAACTCGATAAAGGGGTTGTCAATCCCTTCTCGGTCACTTCCAAAAGTGAGATCTGATAGAGATGATAAGATAATATTTTTGGTATTTTTGATATGTAAACTAAAAGTAAAGAAAGCAAAATAAAATAACGGCGACGGAAATTGGCAAGTTGACAGGAAACTAATATGATAAAAGATAGACCCGGGGCCATAGGTTTCACTAGTGGCTTCTCTCATGAAAGCAGATTTCCATGGTGGGTGAACGAATTACTGTCGAGCAATTGATAGAAAAGCGCATAGTTATGAGAATATCTAGGCATGATCATTGTATATAGGTGTCAGGCCCAAGATGCGATTTTATCCCGATCACATGACACTTACGTGATTGGGGAACACCCGCATTTTGGGCGCTTAGCAAGATGGATATCATTACATCGTACCATTACATACATACATGGGGGATACAACAAATCATACATGACACATGAATACAACAACATCAATACAAGGCATCCGACTACAGATGCAAACATGAAAAGCACAACGACATCCATCTGCTATCCCAGGCTGCCGACCCGGGACCTAACCCAAGACTGAAGAAGAAGAAGAAGAAGAAGAAGAAGAAGAAAGAACTCCAATACAACGATCATCGCTCTCACGTCAAGACATCGGAAACCTGCACCTGCAACTGTTGTTGTAGTATCTGTGAGCCACGAGGACTCAGCAATCCCAAAACCATGGCTACCAAGACTAGCAAAGCTTAATGGGTAGGAAGAAGTAAAGTGGTGAGGTTGCAGCAGCAGCTAAGCAATATGTATGGTGGCTAACTTACGAGTACAAGAATATGATGAGCATCTACACAAACGGTCGCAAACTAGTAATGATCGCTAAAGATCCTGAGCTACCTACGAGTCAAACATAACCCCACCGTGTTCTCTTCTCAAAGTGAAGAGACAGTCATGGTTACTCACACAATTGTGCGTTTTACTTCTGATCCTCTGTCAAGTTTTCTGCAACCGGACACTAACAAATTCCAATCTGCCACATAACCACGGGCACGGCTTTCGAAAGATCATAACCCTGCAGGGGTGTCCCGACTTAGCCCATCACAAGCTCTCACGATCAGCAGAAGTAATAATAATATTATCACCCCTTATCTTAGGGACAATCCGATCAGGCTCGGAATCCCGGTGCACAAGACATTTCGACAATGGTAAAACAAGTCCAGCAAGACCTCCCGGCATGCCGACACCCTGATAGTAGCCACGCGTATCTCGTCTCAGGCCACGTCCGGATGGGTGATGCTACAGGTAAAACCAGCCCTCGGGTTTCCCCAAGGTGGCCCTGCAGGACCCCCATTTGGGACCAACACCATCAGCACTGGCCCCCCTACTATGTAGAAAAATACTCGGGGACGCGACCCCCTATGCAATTTAATTAATTAAATAAGTTGTTATTATGAGGCAAATTAAAACCAAAGTTGGGCCTTGCTGGAGGAGTTTTATTCAAAGACGAACTGTCAAGGGGTCCCCATATACCCAACCGTGTGAGGAACGCAAAATCAAGGAACATAATGCTGATTTATCGGCTCCTAAGGTGGCATGAGTGGAACAAAATACCGAGCAAAAGTCCAAGCCTTCCACCCATGCCCAGTATATAGGTGTGTTAATAATAATAATAGATATTGTGATATTCCCAAAGCATCAAGATCCGACATGGATCAATTCTTCATCTTCACCTGCAACTAACAATGCTATAAGAGGGGCTAGCAAGCGGGTAACATAGCCAAACAATGGTTTGCTAGGAAGGTGTCAAAGGTTAGAGGTTTCATGGCAACAAGGAGAGGGGCTGACAATAATGATGGGTAGCGCGACATGTAACGATAGCATCGAGACAACTAAGCATGGCAATGATAGTAAAGGTATCCAAGGGTATGGTCATCTTGCCTGAGATCCCGCAAGGAAGAAGAACGGATCCATGAAGAAGACGAAGAAGAAGCCTCAAAGATGAACCACATGTAGTCGAACGAATCCTCACCAGCGCAACGAAACAAGCACTAACAAGAAGAAGCAAGCAACACGGTAAAGACACCACACAAGACATGAGAAGATGCTCAACCAAGTATGATGCAAGACAAGTCTATATAGGATGCAATACAAGGCAAGGTAGGAAGCACACAAGAACAACACAAGCCAACAAGTTTAAATGAGGCCGGAATCAACATGTAACAAATCCGGTAAGTCCTCATATGCATAATTTAAAATTAGTCCAGATATGAACAAACCTTGAGTTAAAGTTTTCAAACAGCAAGTTAGCATGCACCATAATGATCTACACGAAATTCTAGTCAAGTTTCATATAAAGTTTGTTTAATTCGGGGCTACGGTCTAGAAGATATGATCAAAACAAGATAAGAATGGCAACGGTGCAAGATGCACCCAAACATCAAGAAAACTCACTCCAAACATGAAAACAACATGATATTATGATTCTACATGCAAAATCACACAAGTTTCATATAAGACACGCTCAAAACGGAGCAACGGGCTAAAAGATACACGCAAAACAAGTTACAATGCAAAGCTGAAGTTAACAGCCACATAGCAACTTCGAAGCAAGGTAAATATAAGATAAATCCCCCAAACATGTTAACAAGAGGCATGGATGTGAATTAGACATGATACTTAACAAGTAGGAACTTAGAACACACCCAAAAGCTTGCTGGAACACATTTAAACAAGCATGGCAAGTTGCAACAAAATTATCCAGACTTAGCCAAAATCTGGGAAGGCAAAAACATCATCACGATGCTGCCTTCGGAGGCACAAAACAACATGCATATCAACTCAACTAAGTATATAATGAGCATGGACATGTACTAGACATATCCTACAGCAAACAACTCCATTGGAGCATCTCCATAGGAGGCATGGTTCAATAGCAACAAGCTCCACCAAATTGAACATGCTGAGAAAATCCCGATAGGTATAATTTATAGCAACTTGAGAGCAAAAAATAAATAAGCTACAGCAGGTCATATGAGCAAGTAAGAGCATGAATGGATAGACAATAACATGGACAACAAGACATGATCATTGGCCACTCCACAACAAACATGGATTTGACTAGGGCATCAAACAAACATAGCATCAGGTTATAACAGATTCCACACTTAGCAGTTTTTTCACTAAGTATAAAACAGCAATAACAACATGGCATGTTTACAAGCTTGTTTAAGTCAACACAAGGCATATCATGGAAAGTGAATTGCACCACAACAAAGACCATATGATTGTGCTTCTAAAACATATAGACATGTGGCATGAAGACAAACACATCAATAGCAATGAGCAAGTGAAATCAGCATCTCATAACAAGTTTCAGCACTTAACAGCCAAATGCACTTTTGCAACAGAGATTAACATGGCAATATGGTCTCAAACAAGCATGCTACAGCAACCATCATGTAGTACACTTCACAATGAACATTTTGACATATCATATGCTCCATTTGGATAAACATGCACCAAGTTATCATATCTCAAACATGGTATCAAATTAACAAGTAACAGCAGTTTATAACAAGTAGCACTCTTGCAACAGAGATTAGAGCATCTAGATGAACTCAAACAACCATGGCACAATGGAACAAAGTGTAGAGCATATCACCACGATCATTTTGACATATCATTCACTCCAAACGGATCACCACACAAAAAGTTACAGGCACATGAACATAGCAACATAATATGCAATTACAGGGACTTAGCCAAATTTGTATAGAGAAAAGTGAGCGCAGCTTTATTAAAAGACGCTCGGGAGGGAGATAGCGGGCTCACCATGGTGGGCCGAGCCCAAGTGGAGGAGGCAGGCCCGAGCGGCTGGGGACCTGGGCCGGTACAGCTGGCCCGGCCCGAGGAGGCGGCCTGGGCCGAGGCGACGTAGGAAGGCTGTAGGCCGGGGAGACGGACCTGAGGCAGCCCAGACGAGGGAAGTGGCCGGGCCGGGCGATGGAGGCACTGGGCCTTGGGAAGAGCGGCCCAGGCGACACTGCGCGCGGTCGTCGTCCTCGGGTGAGACATGGATAACGGTGACTGGGGCCTGCGGCGGCGGATCCCGCCGGCGAAGGAACAGCGTGGCGGTGGGCATAGCTAGGGTGAGGCGACTGGGGACCGGCCGGATCTGGCTAGGAGGGAGCGGGCGCCGGCTGGGGGGAGCTCCGGCGGCGGTCCTCGGAGAGTCGGCGACGGTGGCTTGGAGCATTGGCGGCGCGGCAGGGCGGACGGATCCGGCGACTGCCGGGGCTGCGGGGCGGAAAAACTCCATTGGGAGCTCGTCGACGGGAGGCTAGTCGAGGCGCTGGAGCTCCGGCGGCTCGGGCGCTCGGGCACAGGGCGGAGCGGTCGGGCCCAGATCGAGGCCCGGGCGGGCGGGCTGCGGGCTCCCGCGGGCCTGGCGCGGTGGGAGGTGGAGGAGGTGACGTGGCGCGGTGTCGTTGACTGGAGGGTGGCGGCGCGGTGAGGTGGCGGCTTGTGATTGGCTACGGGGACGTGGCGGCTGGACATGTCCGCCGCGGGACGGACGTGTCCGGCTGCGCGAGGAGGAAGATGGCTAGGGTTGCACCGCGAATTTCGGGGGAGTGGTTGTTTATATAGGCATAGGGAGCTAGGAGTGTCCAAAAGAGGAGCCGTTCGTGGCCACGCGATCGTGATCGAACAGCCAAGAGCATGGAGGGGTTAGAATGGGCTAGGTGGGCTTTGTGAAAGGGGCGCTGGGCCAAAAGAGAGAAGGCTTCCGGCGGTTAACAGTGTTAACCGTTGGGCTATCAAACGAACTCCGAATGCGACGAAAATTGACAGGCGGTCTACCTATGCTATAATAAGACCACACACCAAGTTTCAACCCATTCCGAGAATGTTTTCCGGACACTCATAAAATAAATATTCGGAGGTGCCGCGGGCGCGTGCAAGTGTGTCTGGGCTCAGAACGGACAACGGAGAGGACGGGCGAACTCGGACGGATGCAAGTTTTGAAAACATGCTGATGCAACACAGATGATGACATGGCAAGATGCAACACGCAAGCAGATGACATGGAAACGGCAACGAATAACTGGCTGACACCTGGCGCACTGGTCTCGGGGTGTTACAACACTCCCCTACTAACAAGAGATCTCGTACCGAGATCTTAGGAACGAGACGGAAGAGAGAAAAAAAAGGAAGAACAGTGTTCTTCGAGGACAAAAGAGCGAAACCAAAGATCCTTGAGAGGTTGAACAACGGGAAGGAAAGGATGCCACGGAGATGAACGAGATTTGAGAAGCTCCGTAAAATAAGCAACAAGGCATAAGACAAGAACCAAGAGGATAAATGACAAGAGAGACATTGAAACCACTCCGGTTAATAAGAGGTATAAAAAAGGAATCTCCAGGAAGGAATTCGGGCAGCACTCCGGCTGAAAAATTAAGGAAATAGCACCCCGGTTGAACATGAATGGAATAGGACAAGACCCTGAGAAGATGAAACGAAAACATGACGAGATGAAGAACACAACGCCTCCGGAAGAATTGAAATAGTAAAATGAAAAGAACGGATAAGAGAACTACAAGTTCCACCGCGAATGAATTTGAAAGAGCACCTTCACAAAAAGTCTTGAACGGAGTTGTTGAAAATCAACACGAAAATAATTAACTTGTTGTGGACTTATGGAAATCATCTCAAAACTTGAGGTGAAAAAACCGCCGCAACGAAAAGATGGATTAGCTGAGAATAAGAAATGCAAAACTCCACTTTGAAAGGAATAAGGTAAATTATTTGCATTCTGAGACACAAAAGAATAATGCTTGAGCTTCTCCAAAGAATTTGATGAATATTTGGAAGAATGAATTATCTCACGAAGAACCACCACGAAGAACTCTGGTAACAACAAGGATGATGATATAGAAATGACGGACGAAAAGAATAAGATTAAAGCCTTGCAATGATTAGACGGGGTTCCGATGAGATGGCCGAGAACTTGAACTCCGGGGAAGAAAAGATGAAAGGACTTGGAAATAGAAAATATTCATCAAAAATAACTCTGAAGAAGGAATAAATCAATCTTGATGAAAGAATAAGAATTATGATATGCTTCTCCTCCATCAATTAAATTGATGAACAATGGATTCGCATACTACTTATTCTCTTTGAAAATATTAAAGAGGGATTTATCGCGAACTTGCGAAAATCTTCATGAAACACCGGTAGGATTGAACTAAAAATGAATGAATTGATATGATAGCACCGGAAAAGAACTGTTGAGCAAATCACCGTAAAGAATTAAAGTCGAGTGAAGAAAATGAACAAACCACCGGGAAGAACTAAAATCGAGTGATGAAAGCGAAAGACCATCGTAAGTAATTGAAATTGAGTGAGTGCGATGAATTGCCAGAAGAATAAAGCACTTGGGGAATTTAGATACAAGAGAACAAAGAGATCGCAAACTGATTAAAGAATACTTGAACGAAGCACCGGACAAATGTGAGACGAACGAAGAGGCATCAAAGAAGAATATTTGGAGGATGAAGTTGAAAACTGAGAAAGAAGAAATCTTCTGAAATGATGGCCTTCGGAGGAACACAAAGAAAAGAATTCATGAAAACTCCGGATGGGTAAGGAAAAGAATTTATGACGAACGGAACAAGGCGGATGAGATACTCCGGACGAATGAAATAAGGAAAGGTTGAACCAACATGAACGAATTAAAAACGAACTTCGGAAGGCACGTGACTGATGGAATTCATACTTACGTCACACTTGAAAAGAATTTAGGAATACTCCGGGAAATAAGAAGAGTCAGGTAAGATCTTGGGAAAAGACCTCTGGGTTATGAGCCCACCGAAGAGAAAACACCGTTGAAAAAGGATTGAAAAGGAGATAATGCACCGGTACGATTAAAAGACTCAAAGGAGGTGACAACCTCGAATTAATTGGACACAAACGAATCTCCTGAGATGTCATCGGAACTCCGGAACAATTAAATGGCGAGAGGTGAACGAGCAATTGGAAACACTTGAGCCGATGAAAGAATAAGAACAACACCGAGAAATTGGAATTGAATCCACCGAAGAAGAATAGAGGTGAAGAATATCGAACGAGAGGAGAATTCACCGGAGAATAAAGGAGATGAATGATGACGAACTAGACGAGAATTCACGAGTTAAAATAACTGAGGAAAGAATGCATAGCATTCACACGAGTAGGATGGATACTTGATTACGAACTCTGGCTCTGAGAAGAAAAAGGGTGGGCGGGTGGGAAAAAGAAAGACAACTTCGGACGGGGAAACAACATCGGTTAGAGGAACCGAGGATTGAAGCAAAAGACGAGGAGGGTCAGATCGACTTGACGAGAGATGCACCAGATGAAAGAACTGACAACGCGACAAACGAAAAACAAACCACGCGATCCTAAAAAAAATTGAAGGAGAAGAGGAGTAATTGAAAACACCTACGTCAAGATTCCTCACCAGAGCGACGAAGGGGCAGAGGAGTAAAAAGAATTCCTACTCTCCGATATAACTAGACTCCGAAAAAGTTTTTAGCTAGACTCAACAACGGCCAGACTACGATCAATCAAGGGGGCTCGTATGGTCGGTCGAGGCTCTGATACCAACTTGTCAGGCCCAAGATGCGATTATATCCCGATCACGTGACACTTACGTGATTGGGGCACAACCGCATTTCGGGCGCTTAGCAAGATGGATATCATTACATCGCACCATTACATACATACATGGGGGATACAACAAATCATACATGACACATGAATACAACAACATCAATACAAGGCATCCGACTACGGATGCAAACATGAAAAGCACAACGACATCCATCTGCTATCCTAGGCTGCCGACCCGGAACCTAACCCAAGACTGAAGAAGAAGAAGAAAGAAAGAACTCCAACACAACGATCATCCCTCTCACGTCAAGACATCGGAAACCTGCACCTGCAATTGTTGTTGTAGTATCTGTGAGCCACGAGGACTCGGCAATCCCATAACCATGGGTACCAAGACTAGCAAAGCTTAATGGGTAGGAAGAAGTAAAGTGGTGAGGTTGCAGCAGCGGCTAAGCAATATGTATGGTGGCTAACTTACGAGTACAAGAATAAGATGAGCATCTACGCAAACGGTCGAAAACTAGTAATGATCGCTAAAGACCCTGATCTACCTATGAGTCAAACATAACCCCCACCGTGTTCTCTTCTCAAAGTGAAAAGAGACAGTCACGGTTACTCACACAATTGTGCGTTTTACTTCTGATCCTCTGTCAAGTTTTCTACAACCGGACATTAACAAATTCCAATCTGCCACATAACCACGGGCATGGCTTTCGAAAGATCATAACCCTGCAGGGGTGTCCCAACTTAGCCCATCACAAGCTCTCACGATCAGCAGAAGTAATAATAATATTATCACACCTTATCTTGGGGACAATCCGATCAGGCTCGGAATCCCGGTGCACAAGACATTTCGACAATGGTAAAACAAGTCCAGCAAGACCTCCCGGCGTGCCGACACCCTGATAGTAGCCGTGCGTATCTCGTCTCAGGCCACGTCTGGATGGGTGATGCTACAGGTAAAACCAGCCCTCGGGTTTCCCCAAGGTGGCCCTGCAGGACCCCCATTTGGGACCAACACCATCAGCACTGGCCCCCCTGCTATGTAGAAAAATACTCGGGGACGCGACCCCCTATGCAATTTAATTAATTAAATAAGTTGTTATTATGAGGCAAATTAAAACCAAAGTTGGGCCTTGCTGGAGGAGTTTTATTCAAAGACGAACTGTCAAGGGGTCCCCATATACCCAACCGTGTGAGGAACGCAAAATCAAGGAACATAATGCCAGTTTATCAGCTCCTAAGGTGGCATGAGTGGAACAAAACACCGAGCAAAAGGCCAAGCCTTCCACCCATGCCCAATATATAGGTGTGTTAATAATAATAGATAGATATTGTGATATTCCCAAAGCATCAAGATCCGACATGGATCAATTCTTCATCTTCACCTGCAACTAACAACGCTATAAGAGGGGCTAGCAAGCGGGTAACATAGCCAAACAATGGTTTGCTAGGAAGGTGTCAAAGGTTAGAGGTTTCATGGCAACAAGGAGAGTGGCTGACAATAATGATGGGTAGCGCGACATGTAACGATAGCATCGAGACAAGTAAGCATGGCAATGATAGTAAAGGTATCCAAGGGTATGGTCATCTTGCCTGAGATCCCGCAAGGAAGAAGAACGGATCCATGAAGAAGACGAAGAAGAAGCCTCGAAGATGAACCACATGTAGTCGTACGAACCCTCACCAGCGCAACGAAACAAGCACTAACGAGAAGAAGCAAGCAACACGGTAAACACACCACACAAGACATGACAAGATGCTCAACCAAGTATGATTCAAGACAAGTCTATATAGGATGCAATACATGGCAAGGTAGGAAGCACACAAGAACAACACAAGCCAACAAGTTTAAATGAGGCCGGAATCAACATGTAACAAATCCGGTAAGTCCTCATATGCATAATTTAAAATTAGTCCAGATCTGAGCAAACCTTAAGTTAAAGTTGTTAAACATCAAGTTAACATGCACCATGATGATCTACACGAAATTGTAGTCAAGTTTCATATAAAGTTTGTTTAATTCAGGGCTACGGTCTAGAAGATATGATCAAAACAAGACAAGCATGGCAACGGTGCAAGATGCACCCAAACATCAAGAAAACTCACTCCAAACATGAAAGCAACATGATATTATGATTTTACATGCAAAATCACACAAGTTTCATATAAGACACGCTCAAAACGGAGCAACTGGCTAAAAGATACAAGCAAAACAAGTTACAATGCAAAGCTGAAGTTAACAGCCACATAGCAACTTTGGAGCGAGGTAAATATAAGATAAATCCCCCAAACATGTTAACAAGAGGCATGGATGTGAATTAGACATGATACTTAACAAGTAGGAACTTAGAACACACCCAAAAGCTTGTTGGAACACATTTAAACAAGCATGACAAGTTGCAACAAATTATCCAGACTTAGCCAAAATCTGGGAAGGCAAAAACATCATCACGATGCTGCCTTCGGAGGCACAAAACAACATGCATATCAATTCAACTAAGTATATAATGAGCATGGACATGTAGTAGACATATCCTACAGCAAACAACTCCATTGGAGCATCTCCATAGGAGGCATGGATCAATAGCAACAAGCTCCACCAAATTGAACATGCTGATAAAATCCTGACATGTATAATTTATAGCAACTTGAGAGCAAGAAATAAATAAGCTACAGCAGGTCATATGAGCAAGTAAGAGCATGAATGGATAGACAATAACATGGACAACAAGACATGATCATTGGCCACTCCACAACAAACATGGATTTGACTAGGGCATCAAGCAAACATAGCATCAGGTTATAACAGATTCCACACTTAAAAGTTTTTTCACTAAGTATAAAACAGCAATAACAACACGGCATGTTTACAAGCTTGTTTAAGTCATCACAAGGCATATCATGGAAAGTGAATTGAACCACAGCAAAGACCATATGATTGTGCTTCTAAAACATATAGACATGTGGCATGAAGACAAACACATCAATAGCAATGAGCAAGTGAAATCAGCATCTCATAACAAGTTTCAGCACTTAATAGCCAAATGCACTTTTGCAACAGAGATTAACATGGCAATATGGACTCAAACAAGCATGCTACGGCAACCATCATGTAGTACACTTCACAATGAACATTTTGACATATCATATGCTCCATTTGGATAAACATGCACCAAGTTATCATATCTCAAACATGGTATCAAATTAACAAGTAACAGCAGTTTATAACAAGTAGCACTCTTGCAACAGAGATTAGAGCATCTAGATGAACTAAAACAACCATGGCACAATGGAACAAAGTGTAGAGCATATCACCACGATCATTTTGACATATCATTCACTCCAAATGGATCACCACACAAAAAGTTACAGGCACATGAACATAGCATCATAATATGCAATTACAGGGACTTAGCCAAATTTCTACAGAGAAAAGTGAGCACAGCTTTATTAAAAGACGCTCGGGCGGGAGATAGCGGGCTCACCATGGTGGGCCGAGCCCAAGTGGAGGAGGCAGGCCCGAGTGGCAGGGGACCTGGGCCGGCCCGAGGAGGTGGCCTGGGCCGAGGCGACGCAGGCAGGCTGCAGGCCAGGGAGACGGACCTGAGGCGGCCCAGACGAGGGAAGCGGCCGGGCCGGGCGATGGAGGCGCTAGGCCTTGGGAAGAGCGGCCCAGGCGACGCTGCGCCCGGTCGTCGTCCTCGGGCGAGACATGGACAACGGCGACTGGGGCCTGCGGCGGCGGATCCCGCCGGTGAAGGAACGGCGCGGCGGCGGGCATAGCTGGGGCGAGGCGACTAGGGACCGGCCGGATCTGGCTAGGAGGAGTGGGCGCCGGCTGGGGGGAGCTCCAGCTGCGGTCCTCGGAGAGTCGGCGGCGGTGGCCTGGAGCACTGGCGGCGCGGCAGGGCGGCCGGATCCGGCGACTGCCGGGGCTGCGGGGCGGAAAAACTCCGTTGGGAGCTCGTCGGCGGGAGGCTGGTCGAGGCGCTGGAGCTCCGGCGGCTCGGGCGCGGGGGCACAGGGCGGAGCGGTCGGGCCCAGATCGGGGCCCGAGCGGGCTGGCTGCGGGCTCCCGCGGGCCTGGCGCGGTGGGAGGTGGAGGAGGCGACGTGGCGCGCTGCCATTGGCTGGAGGGTGGCGGCGCAGTGAGGTGGCGGCTTGTGATTGGCTGCGGGGACGTGGCGGCTGGACATGTCCGCCGCGGGACGGACGTGTCCGGCTGCGCGAGGAGGAAGATGGCTAGGGTTGCACCGCGAATTTCGGGGGAGTGGCTGTTTATATAGGCATAGGGAGCTAGGAGTGTCCAAAAGAGGAGCCGTTCACGGCCACGCGATCATGATCGAACAGCCAAGAGCATGGGGGGGTTAGAATGGGCTAGGTGGGCTGTGTGAAAGTGGTGCTGGGCCAAAAGAGAGAAGGCTTCCGGCGGTTAACACGGTTAACCGTTGGGCTATCAAACAAACTCCGAATGCGACGAAAATTGATAGGCGGTCTACCTATGCTATAATAACACCACACGCCAAGTTTCAAGCCATTCCGAGAACGTTTTCCGGCCACTCATAAAATAAATATTTAGAGGTGTCGCGGGCGTGTGCAAGTGTGTCTGGGCTCAGAACGGACAACGGAGCGAACGGGCGAACTCGGACGGATGCAAGTTTTGAAAACATGCTGATGCAACACACATGATGACATGGCAAGATGCAACACGCAAGCAGATGACATGGCAACGGCAACGAATAACTGGCTGACACCTGGCGCACCGGTCTCGGGGTGTCACAATAGGCATCACGTCCGTGACAAGTAGACCGAAACGATTCTGCATCTACTACTATTACTCCACACATCGACCGCTATCCAGCATGCATCTAGAGTATTAAGTTCATAAGAACAGAGTAACGCCTTAGGCAAGTTGACATGATGTAGAGGGAAAAACTAAAGCAATATGATATAAACCCCATCTTTTTATCCTCGATGACAACAATACAATACGTTCCTTGCTGCCCCTGCTGTCACTTGGAAAGGAGACCGCAAGATTGAACCCAAAGCCAAGCACTTCTCCCATTGCAAGAACGAATGATCTAGTAGGCCAAACCAAACCGATAATTTGAAGAGACTTGCAAGGATATTTAAATCAAGCATAAAAGATTTCAGAAAAGAATCCAATATTGTTCATAGATAATCTTGATCATAAACCCACAATTCATCGGATCTCGACAAACACACTGCAAAAAGAATTACATCGAATAGATCTCTAAGAAGATCGAGGAGAACTTTGTATTGAGATTCAAAGAGAGAGAAGAAGCCATCTAGGTAATAACTATGGACCCAATGGTCTATGGTAAAGTACTCACAACTCATCGGAGAGGCTATGGTGTTGATGTAGAAGCCCTCCGTGACCGATTCCCCCTCCGGTGGAGCTCCGGCACAGGCCCCAAGATGGGATCTCACGGGTACAGAAGGTTGCGGCAGTGGAATTAAGATTTCGTGGTGCTCCTCAATGTTTTCAGGGTACGTAAGTATATATAGGAGGAAGAAGGACGTCAGGGGAGCCACGGGGGGCCCACGAGGGTGTGGGGCGCGCCTACCCCCTGGGCGCGCCCCCTGCCCTCGTGGCCGCCTCGTTCGCTTCCTGGCGTGTACTCCAAGTCTTCTGTGTTGATATTGTTCCAAAAATAACTCTCCCGAAGGTTTCATTCCGTTTGGACTCTGTTTGATATTCCTTTTCTGTGAAACACTGAAATAGGAAAATAAACAGCAATCTACACTGGGCCTTGGGTCAGTAGGTTAGTCCCAAAAATAATATAAAAGTGTATAATAAAGCCCATTAAACATCCAAAATAGATAATATAATAGTATGGAACAATCAAAAATTATAGATACGTTGGAGACGTGTCAAGCATCCCCAAGCTTAATTCCTGCTCGTCCTCGAGTAGGTAAATGATAAAAACAGAATTTTTGATGTGGAATGCTACCCAACATAATTCTCAATGTAATTTTATTTATTGTGGCATGAATGTTCAGATCCGAAAGATTCAAGACAAAAGTTTAATATTGACATAAGAATAATAATACTTCAAGCATACTAACAAAGCAATCATGTCTTCACAAAATAACATGGCCAAAGAAAGTTCATCCCTACAAAATCATATAGTTTGGCTATGTTCCATCTTCGTCACACAAAATACTCAAATCATGCACAACCCCGGTTTCAGCCAAGGAATTGTTTCATACTTAAAAAAATTCAAACTTTTTCAACTTTCACGCAATACATGAGCGTGAGCCATGGATATAGCACTATAGGTGGAATAGAGTGGTGGTTGTGGAGAATACAAAAGAGGAAGATGGTCTCACATGAACTAGGCGTATCAATGGGCTATGGAAATGTCCATCAATAGATATCAATGTGATTGAGTAGGGATTGCCATGCCACAGACGCACTAGAGCTATAAATGTATCAAAGCTCAAGAAAAGAAACTAAGTGGGTGTGCATCCAACTTGCTTGCTCACGAAGACCTCGGGCATTTGAGGAAGCCCATCGTTCGAATATACAAGCCAAGTTCTATAATGAAAATTCCCAGTAGTATATGAAAGTGACAAAACAAGAGACTCTCTATCATGAAGATCATGGTGCTACTTTGAAGCACAAATGTGCAAAAAGATAGTAGCATTCTCCCCTTTTTTTTCTTTTTTTTTCTTTTTTTCTTTTTTTTTCCTTTTTTGGGCCTTTTTTTTCTTTGGCCTTTCTTCTTTTTTTTCCTTTTTTTCTTTGGGACAAATGCCCTAATAATGATGATCATCACACTTTCATTGATTTACAACTCAAAGATTACAACTCGATACTAGAACAAAGTATGACTCTATATGAATGTCTCCGGCAGTGTATCGGGATGTGTAATGAATCAAGAGTAACATGTATGAAAAATTATGCATGGTGGCCTAGCCACAAATACGATGTCAACTACATGATCATGCATGGCAATATGACAATGATGAAGCGTTTCATATTAAACGGAACGGTGGAAAGTTGCATGGCAATATATCTCGGAATGGCTATGGAAATGCCATGATAGGTAGGTATGGTGGCTGTTTTGAGGAAGGTATATGGTGGGTGTATGGTACCGGCGAAAGTTGCACGGTACAAGAGAGGCTAGCAATGGTGGAAGGGTGAGAGTGCATATAATCCATGGACTCAACATTAGTCATAAAGAAATCACATACTTATTGCAAAAATCTACAAGTCATCAAAACAAAGTACTACACGCATGCTCCTAGGGGAAGGGTTGGTAGGATTTAACCATCGCGCGATCCCGACCTCCACACAAAGGATGGCACTCAATGAAATACCTCATGCTTCAAATTTGTCACGCAGCGGTTACCATACGTGCATGCTACGGGACTTGCAAACCTCAACACAAGTATTTCTCCAACTCACAACTACTCTACTAGCATGACTCTAATATTACCATCCTCATATCTCAAAATAATCATCAAGTATCAAACTTCTCATAATATTCAATGCACTTTATATGAAAGTTTTTACTATACCCATCCTGGATGCCTATCATATTAGGACTAATTTTATAACCAAAGCACATTACCATGCTGTTCTAAAAGACTCTCAAAATAATATAAGTGAAGCATGAGAGATCCATAATTTCTATAAAATAAAACCACCACCGTGCTCTAAAAAGATCTAAGTGAAGCACTAGAGCAAAACTATCTAGCTCAAATGATATAAGTGAAGCACAAAGAGTATTCTAATAAATTCCGATTCATTTGTATCTCTCTCAAAAGGTGTATCCAGCAAGGATGATTGTGGTAAACTAAAAACAAAGACTCAAATCATACATGACGCTCCAAGCAAAACACATATCAGGTGGTGAATAAAATATAGTCTCCAGTAAAGTTACCGATATGCGAAGACGAAAGAGGGGATGCCTTCCTGGGGCATCCCCAAGCTTAGGCTTTTGGTTTTCCTTGAATTTTACCTTGGGATGCCTTGGGCATCCCCAAGCTTAGGCTTTTGGTTTTCCTTGAATTTTACCTTGGGGTGCCTTGGGCATCCCCAAGCTTAGGCTCTTGCCACTCATTTTTCCATAGTCCATCAAATCCTTACCCAAAAACTTGAAAACTTCACAACACAAAACTTAGCAAAAATCTCATGAGCTCCGTAAGTATAAGAAAAGAAACCACCACTTTAAGGTACTGTAATGAACTCATTATTTGTTTATATTGGTGTTAAACCTATTGTATTCCAACTTCTCTATGATTCATACCCCCCGATACTACTCATAGATTCATAAAAATAAGAAAACAACACACGAAAAACAGAATCTGTCAAAAACAGAACAGTCTGTAGCAATCTGTAACTTTCGAATACTTCTGTAACTCTAGAAAAATTTAAATAAATTGGTGGACGTGAGGAATTTGTATATTAATCATCTGCAAAAATAATCAACTTAAAAGCACTCTCCAGTAAAAAATGGTAGCTAATCTCATGAGCGCTAAAGTTTCTGTTTTTTACAGCATGATCGCATAAACTTCACCCAAGTCTTCCCAAAGGTTCTACTTGGCACAAATACTAATTAAAATACAAAACCTGATCTAAACATAATCTATATGGATTATTTATTACTAAATAGAAGCAAAATCAAAGAAAATAAAATTGGGTTTCCTCCCAACAAGCGTTATCGTTTAACGCCCGTAGCCAGGCATGATACAAGAATAGATCTAGGTATTGCCATCTTTGGTAGGCAATCCATAAGTGGCCCTCATAATAGATTCATAAGGTAATTTGATTTTTCTTTCTAGGAAAGTGTTCCATGCCTTTCCTTAACGGAAATTGGAATCTAATATTTCCTTCCTTCATATCAATAATTGCACCAATCGTTTTAAGGAAAGGTCTACCAAGAATATTAGGACATGAAGGATTGCAATCTATATCAAGAACAATGAAATCTACGGGCACATAATTCCCATTTGCAACAATAAGAACATCATTAATACTTCCCATAGGTTTCTTAATGGTGGAATCCGCTAGATGCAAATTTAAAGAGCAATCATCAAGTTCATGGAAACCTAACATATCACACAAAGTTTTTGGAATTGTGGAAACACTTGCACCCAAATCACACAAAGCATAGCATTCATGATCTTTAATCTTAATTTTAATAGTAGGTTCCCACTCATCATAAAGTTTTCTAGGGATAGAAACTTCTAATTCAAGTTTTTTCTTCATAAGATTGCATTAAAGCATGAACTATGTGTTTGGTAAAAGATTTATTTTGACTATAAGCATGCGGAGAATTTAGCACGGATTGCAACAAGGAAATACAATCTGTTAAAGAGCAATTATCATAATTAAATCCCTTGAAATCCAAAATAGTGGGTTCATTGCTATGTAAAGTTTTGACCTCTTCAATCCCACTTTTAACACTTTTAGCATCAAGATCTAGAAACTCTGAATAATTGGGATGCCTTTTAACTAAAGTAGACTCATCTCTAGTCCCATCTTTATCAAGATTCATACTAAAAAACACGGATTTAATAGGAGACACATCAATCACTTTGACATCTTCATCTTTATTTTTATGCAAACTAGAAGAACACGCTTTCACAAAGCAATCTTTTTTAGCACGCATCCTAGCGGTTCTTTCTTTGCATTCATCAATGGAAATTATCATGGATTTGAGAGACTCGTTGATATCATGCTTAGGTTGAATAGATCTAAGTTTCAAAGAATCAACATCAAGAGAAATTCTATCCACGTTCCTAGCCAGCTCATCAATCTTAAGCAATTTTTCTTCAAGCAACGCATTGAAATTCGTTTGTGAATTCATAAATTCTTTAACACTAGTCTCAAATTCAGAGGGGATCTTATTAAAATTTACATAAGAGTTGTTGTAGGAATTACCATAATTATTAGAGGAATTACTAGGAAAAGGCCCAGAATTAAAGTTTCCTCTATATGCATTGTTACCAAAATTATTCCTATCAACAAAATTTACATCCAAAGATTCATTATTATTCTCAATCAACGTGGACAAAGGAATATCATTAGGATCAGAAGAAGCACTCTTAGTAGCAAAT
>LR738715.1:601869467-601884243 GCA_902687465.1 Secale cereale | reverse complement strand
CATGAGGAGAGGGCCCTAGGGGGGGCGCACAGCCCTATGAGGGCTGTTGCGTCTCCCCTTTGTGGCCCATTAGGCCCGAAACTCTTTCCGGGACCCCGAAAACCCCTTTCGGTCATCCGCCGATTTCCCGATACTCCCCGGAACACTTCCGGACTCCGATCACTCTCATCCTATATATCAATCTTCGCCCCCGGACCATTCCGGAGACCCTCGTCACGTCCGGGATCTCATCCGGGACTCCGAACAACCTTCGGTAACCATGCACTGTTCTCACTAACAACCCTAGCGTCACCGAACCTTAAGTGTGTAGACCCTGCGGGTTCGGAAATCATGTAGACATGACCGAGACACTCCCAGGTCAATAACCAATAGCGGGATCTGGATACCCATATTGGTTCCCACACGTTCCTCGATGATCTCATCGGATGAACCACGATGTCAAGGATTCAGGCAATCCCGTATACAGTTCCCTTTGTCTCGTCGGTATGTTACTTGCCCGAGATTCGATCGTCGGTATCTCTATACCTAGTTCAATCTCGTTACCGGCAAGTCTCTTTACTCGTTACCGTAATACATAATCCCGTGACTAACCACTTAGTCACTTTGAGCTCATTGAGATGATGTATTACCGAGTGGGCCCGGAGATACCTCTCCGTCACACGGAGTGACAAATCCCAGTCTCGATCCATGTCAACTCAACAGACACCTTCGGAGATACCTGTAGAGTACCTTTATAGTCACCCAGTTACGTTGCGACGTTTGGCACACACAAAGTACTCCTACGGTGTCAGTGAGTTACATGATCTCATGGTCATAGGAACTTATACTTGACATGCAGAAAACTATAGCGATAACTGATACGATCAAAAGCTATGTTTAACGTTTGGGTCTCGTCCATCACATCATTCTCCTAATGATGTGATCCCGTTATCAAATGACAACTCATGTCTATGACCTGGAAACCACGGTCATCTTTGATCAACGAGCTAGTCCTGAAGAGGCTTACTAGGGACACAAAGTTTGTCTATTTATCCACACATGTATTTGAGTTTCCAATCAATACAGTTATAGCATGGATAATAAACGATTATCATGAACAAGGAAATATAATAATAACTCTTTTATTATTGCCTCTAGGGCATATTTCCAACAGTGCCTCCTAACGATCATTTAGAACAATATCTACTAGACCATGAAAATGATATGTATATGAATGAGAGAGGGAAATAGATGAAATATTCTTTAAGCAGGGACCCTTATTGAAAAACAACTTGCCTGTTGAAATCCTAGGAGATCCTCCTCCACCCAAGGGTGATCCCGTGTTTGAACTTAAACCATTACCTGATACTCTTAAGTATGTTTATCTCAATGAAAATAAGATATATCATGTTATTATTAGTGCTAACCTTTCAGAGCAGGAAGAAGAAAAAATATTGAAAATTCCAAAGAAGCATTGTGCTGCTATTGGATATACTCTGGATGATCTTAAGGGCATTAGTTCCACTCTATGCCAACACAAGATAAAGTTGGAAGAGGACGCGAAACCGGTTATCGATCATCAACGATGGTTAAATCCTAAGATGAAAGAATTGGTAAGGAAGGAAATACTAAAGCTTCTAGAGGCAGGTATAATCTATCCAGTTGCTGATAGACAGTGGGTAAATCTTGTCCATTGTGTCCCTAAGAAGGGAGGTATGACTGTAGTTCCTAATGATAAAGATGAATTGATCCCACAAAGAATTGTTATAGGATGGTATTTGATTTCCGCAAATTAAATAAAGCCACTAAAAAAGATCATTGCCCTTTGCCTTTTATTGATCAAATTCTGGAAAGGTTATCCAAACATACTCATTTTTGCTTTCTAGATGGTTATTCTGGTTTCTCACAAATACATGTGTCAAAAGGGAATCAAGAAAAGACCACTTTTACTTGTCCCTTCAATACCTTTGCTTATAGACGTGTGCCTTTTGGTTTATGTAATGCACCTGCTACCTTTCAAATATGCATGATGGCTATAGTCTCTGATTTTTGTGCAAAGATTGTTGAGGTTTTCATGGATGATTTTTCCGTTTACGGAACTTCTTTTGATGATTGCTTGAGCAACCTTGGTCGAGTTTTGCAGAGATGTAAAGAAACTAATCTTGTCTTGAATTGGGAAAAGTGCCACTTTATGGTTAATGAAGGCATTGTCTTGGGACATAAAATTTCTGAAAGAGGTATTGAAGTTGACAAAGCTAAAGTTGATGCTATTGAAAAGATGTTGTGTCCCAAGGACATCAAAGGTACACGAAGTTTCCTTGGTCATGTCGGGTTTTATAGGAGGTTCATTAAAGACTTCTCCAAAATCTCCAGGCCTCTGACTAATCTCTTACAAAAAGATGTTCCTTTTGTCTTTGATGATGATTGTGTAGAAGCATTTGAAATACTTAAGAAAGCATTGATCTCTGCTCCTATTGTCCAGCCTCCTGACTGGAGTTTACCCTTTGAGATTATGTGCGATGCTAGTGATTATGATGTAGGTGTTGTTCTAGGACAAAGAGTTGATAAGAAATTGAATGTTATCCAATATGCTAGTAAAATTCTAGACAGTGCCCAGAGAAATTATGCTACTGCTGAGAAGGAGTTTTTAGCAGTTGTATTTGCTTGTGATAAGTTTAGACCTTATATTGTTGATTCTAAAGTAACTATTCACACTAATCATGCTGCTATGAAATACCTTATGGAAAAGAAAGATGCTAAACCTAGACTTATTAGACGGGTTCTCTTGCTGCAAGAATTTGATTTGCATATTATTGATAGAAAGGGAGCTGAGAACCCCGTTGCACACAACTTGTCTAGGCTAGAGAATATTCTTGATGACCCACTACCAATTGATGATAGCTTTCCTTATGAACAATTAGTTGTCCTAAATACTTCTCGTACTGCTCCATGGTATGTTGATTATGCTAATTACATTGTTGCTAAGTTTATACCACCTTGTTTCACATACCAGCTGTTGGGGAACGTAGTATTTTAAAATTTTCCTACGATCACGCAAGATCTATCTACCAGATGCATAGCAACGAGAGGGAAGAGTGTGTCTACGTACCCTCGTAGACCGGGAGCGGAAGCGTCAAGTGACGCGGTTGATGTTGTCGAACTTCTTCGCGATCCAACCGATCAAGCACCGAACGTACGGCACCTCCGCGTTCAGCACACGTTCAGCTTGATGACGTCCCACGAGCTCTTGATCCAGTTGAGCTTCACGGGAGAGTTTCGTCAGCACGACGGCGTGGTGACGGATATGATGTGTTCACCGGCGCAGGGCTTCTCCTAGGCTCCGCGACGGTATGACCGAGGTGTGATTTTGTGGAGGAAGGCACCGCACACGGCTAAAACAATTCAACTTGTGTGTCTTTGGGTGCCCCCCTGCCCCTTATATAAAGGAGCAAGGGAGGGAGGCCGGCCAACTCCTCCTGGTGCGGCTAGGGAAGGAGTCCTACTAGGAATAGGATTGCAATCCTATTCCTAGTAGGATTCACCAAAAGGAAGAAGGGGGAAAGGAATAGGAGAGGTGGCGCCCCCCCCCCCAATCCTAGTCCAACTAGGAACCCTAGGTGGGGGCGCCGGCCAGCCCTATGGGCTGCCTCTCTCTTTCCCTTTAGGCCCACTATGGACCATCCCCTCTCGTAGGGGGTTCCGGTAACCCCCTCCGGCATTCCCGATAAATCCGAAACTTTTCCGGTATACTTCCGGTGTCCGAATATAGCCGTCCAATATATCAATCTTTATGTCTCGGACATTCCGAGACTCCTCGTCATGTCCGTGATCTCATCCGGGACTCCGAACTACCTTCGGTACATCAATACTCATAAACTCATAATATCGATCGTCATCAAACGTTAAGCGTGCGGACCCTACGGGTTCGAGAACTATGTAGACATGACCGAGACTCATCTCCGGTCAATAACCAATAGCGGAACCTGGATGTTTATATTGGCTCCTACATATTCTACGAAGATCTTTTATCGGTCAGAACCGCATAACAACATACGTTGTTCCTTTTGTCAACGGTATGTTACTTGCCCGAGATTCGATCGTCGGTATCTCTATACCTAGTTCAATCTCGTTACCGGCAAGTCTCTTTACTCGTTCCGTAGCACATCATCTCGTGACTAACTTATTAGTCTTTTGCTTGCAAGGCTTATTGTGATGTGTGTTACCGAGAGGGCCCAGAGATACCTCTCCGACACTCGGAGTGACAAATCCTAATCTTGATCTATGCCAACACCACGAATACTTTCGGAGACACCTGTAGAGCATCTTTATGATCACCCAGTTACGTTGTGACGTTTGATAGCACACAAGGTGTTCCTACGGTATTCGGGAGTTGCATAATCTCATAGTCATAGGAACATGTATAAGTCATGAAGAAAGCAATAGCAGTAAAACTAAACGATCATAGTGCTATGCTAACGGATGGGTCTTGTCCATCACATCATTCTCCTAATGTTGTGATCCCATTGATCAAATGACAACTCATGTCTATGGCTAGGAAACATAACCATCTTTGATCAATGAGCTAGTCTAGTAGAGGCATACTAGGGACATACTATTTTGTCTATGTATTCACACATGTATTAAGTTTCCGGTTAATACAATTCTAGCATGAATAATAAACATTTATCATGATATAAGGAAATAAATAATAACTTTATTATTGCCTCTAGGGCATATTTCCTTCAGTCTCCCACTTGCACTAGAGTCAATAATCTAGCTCACATCGCCATGTGATTTAATACCGATAGTTCACATCGTTATGTGACCAACACCCAAAGGGTTTACTAGAGTCAATAATCTAGTTCACATCGCTATGTGATTAATACCCAAGAGTAATAAGGTGTGATCATGTTTTGCTTGTGAGAGAAGTTTAGTCAACGGGTCTGTCATATACAGATCCCTATGTATTTCGCAAATTTCTGTGTCTACAATGCTCTGCATGGAGCTACTCTAGCTAATTGCTCCCACTTTCAATATGCATCCAGATTGATACTTAGAGTTATTTGGATTTAGTGTCAAAGCTTGCATCGGCGTAACCCTTTACGACGAACTCTTTATCACCTCCATAATCGAGAAATATTTCCTTAGTCATCCAATTACTAAGGATAATTTTGACCGCTGTACAGTGATCTACTCCTGGATCACTATTGTACCTCCCTGTCAAACTCTTGGCAAGGTACACAACGTGTTTTGTACACAGCATGGCATACTTTATAGAACCTATGGCTGAGGCATAGGGAATGACTTTCATTCTCTCTATATTTTTCTGCCGTGGTCTGGCTTTGAGTCTTACTCAACTTCACACCTTACAAGTCAGGCAAGAACTTCTTCTTTGACTGATCCATTTTGAACTACTTCAAAATCTTATCAAGGTATGTACTCATCGAAAGTCTTATCAAGCGTCTTGATCTATCTATATAGATCTTGATGCTCAATATGTAAGCAGCTTCACCGAGGTCTTTCTTTGAAAAACTCCTTTCAAACACTCCTTTATGCTTTCCAGAAAATTCTACATCATTTCCGATCGACAATATGTCATTCACATATACTTATCAGAAAGGTTGTAGTGCTCCCACTCACTTCTTGTAAATACAGGCTTCTCCAAAAGTCTGTATAAAACCATATGCTTTGATCACCTCATCAAAGCGTATATTCCAACTCCGAGATGCTTGCACTAGTCCATAGATGGATCGCTGGAGCTTGCATAATTTGTTAGCACCTTTTGGATCGACAAAACCTTCTGGTTGTATCATATACAACTCTTCTTTGAGATATCCATTCAGGAATGTAGTTTTGACATCCATTTGCCAGATTTCATAATCATAAAATGCGGCAATTGCTAACATGATTCGGACAGACTTAAGCATCGCTACAGGTGAGAAAGTCTCATCGTAGTCAACTCCTTGAACTTGTCGAAAACCTTTCACAACAAGTCGAGCTTTGTAAACAGTAATATTACCGTCTGCGTCGGTCTTCCTCTTGAAGATCCATTTATTTTCGATGGCTTGCCGATCATCAGGCAAGTCAACCAAAGTCCACACTTTGTTCTCATACATGGATCCCATCTCAGATTTCATGGCTTCAAGCCATTTTGCGGAATCTGGGCTCATCATCGCTTCCTCATAGTTCGTAGGTTCATCATGGTCTAGTAACATGATTTCCAGAACTGGGCTGCCGTACCATTCTGCTGCGGAACGTACTCTGGTTGATCTACGACGTTCAGCAGAAACTTGATCCGAAGTTTCATGATCATTATCATTAACTTCCTCACTAATTGGTGTAGGAATCACTGGAACAATTTCCTGTGATGTACTACTTTCCAATCCGAGAGAAGGCACAATTACCTCATCAAGTTCTACTTTCCTCCCACTCACTTCTTTCGAGAGAAACTCCTTCTCTAGAAAGGATCCATTTTTTGCATCGAATATCTTGCCTTCGGATCTGTGATAGAAGGTGTACCCAACAGTCTCTTTTGGGTATCCTATGAAGATTTACTTCTCCGGTTTGGGTTCGAGCTTATCATGTTGAAACTTTTTCACATAAGCATCGCAGTCCCAAACTTTAAGAAACAACAACTTTGGTTTCTTGCCAAACCACAGTTCTTAAGGCGTTGTCTCAACGGATTCAGATGAGGCCCTTATTTAACGTGAATGCAGCTGTCTCTAATGCATGACCCAAAACGATAGTGGTAAATCGGTAAGAGACATCATAGATCGCACCATATCCAATAAAGTACGGTTACGACGTTCGGACACACCATTATGCTGTGGTGTTCCGGGTGGCGTGAGCTGTGAAACTATTCCACATTGTTTCAAATGAAGACCAAACTCGTAACTCAAATATTCTCCTCCACGATCAGATCGTAGGAACTTTATTTTCTTGTTACGATGATTCTCTACTTCACTCTGAAATTCTTAGAACTTTTCAAATGTTTCAGACTTGTGCTTTATTAAGTAGATATACCCATATCTGCTCAAATCATCAATGAAGGTCAGAAAATAACGATACCCGCCGCGAGCTTCAACACTCATTGGTCCGCATACATCAATATGATTTCCAACAAATATGTTGCTTGCTCCATAGTTCCGGAGAACGGAGTTTTAGTCATCTTGCCCATGAGGCATGGGCAGCAAGCACCAAGTGATTCATAATCAAGTGATTCCAAAAGTCCATCATTATGGAGTTTCTTCATGCGTTTTACACCAATATGACTTAAACGGCAGTGCCACAAATAAGTTGCACTATCATTATTAACCTTGCATCTTTTGGTTTCAATATTATGAATATGTGTATCACTACAATCGAGATCCAACAAACTATTTTCATTGGGTGTATGACCATAGAAGGTTTTATTCATGTAAACAGAACAACAATTATTCTCTAACTTACATGAATAACCGTATTGCAATAAACATGATCAAATCACATTCATGCTCAACACAAACACCAAATAACAGTTATTTAGGTTCAACACTAATCCCGAAAGTATAGGGAGTGTGCGATGATGATCATATCAATCTTGGAACTGCTTCCAATACACATCGTCACTTCATCCTTTAACTAGTTTATGTTCATTATGCAACTCCCACTTCGAGTTACTACTCTTTAGCAACTGAACCAATATCAAATACCGAGGGGTTGCTATGAACACTAGTAAAATACACATTAATAATCTGTATATCAAATATACCTTTGTTCACTTTGCCATCCTCCTTATCCGCCAAGTATCTAGGGCAGTTCCACTTTTAGTGACCATTTCCTTTGCAGTATAAGCACTTGTTTCAGGCTTGAGTTTAGCTTTGGGTTTCTTCATGGGAGTGACAACTTGCTTGTCATTCTTCTTGAAGTTCCCCTTCTATCCCTTTGCCCTTTACTTGAAACAAGTGGTCTTGTTAACCATCAACACTTGATGCTTTTTCATGATTTCTACCTTCGCCTACTTCAGTATCGCGAAGAGCTGGGAATTCCTTTCGTCATCCCTTGCATATTATAGTTCATCACGAAGTTCTACTAACTTGGTGATAGTGACGAGAGAACTTTGTCAATTACTATCTTATCTGGAAGATTAACTCCCACTTGATTTTAGTACCCAGACAATCTGAGCACATGCTCACTGGTTGAGCTATTCTCCTCCATCTTGTAGGCAAAGTACTGTCAGAGGTCTTATACCTCTCGACACGGGCATGAGTATGAAATACTAATTTCAACTCTTGGAACATCTTATATGCTCCATGGCGTTCAAAACCTTTTTGAAGTCCCGGTTCTAAGCCGTAAAGCATGGTGCACTTAAACTATCAAGTAGTCATCATATCGAGCTTTTGTCAAAACGTTCATAACGTCTGCATCTGCTCCTGCAATAGGTCTGTCACCTAGCGGTGCATCAAGGACATAATTCTTCTGTGCAGCAATGAGGATAATCCTCAGATCACGGAACAATTCCGCATCATTGCTACTAACATCTTTCAATCTTGGTTTTCTCTAGGAACATATGAAAAATAAACGGGGAGCAACATCGCGAGCTATTGATCTACAACATAGATATGCTAATACTATCAGGACTAACTTCATGATAAATTAAAGTTCAATTTAATCATATTACTTAAGAACTCCCACTTAGATAGACATCCCTCTGGTCATCTAAATGATCACGTGATCCAAATCAACTAAACCATGTCCGATCATCACGTGAGATGGAGTAGTTTCAATGGTGAACATCTTATGTTGATCATATCTACTATATGATTCACGCTCGACCTTTCGGTCTCCAGTGTTCCGAGGCCATATCTGTATATGCTAGGCTCGTCAAGTTTAACCCGAGTATTCTGCGTGTGCAAACCTGGCTTACACCCGTTGTATTTGAACGTAGAGCTTATCACACCCGATCATCACGTGGTGTCTCGGCACGACGAACTTTCGCAACGGTGCATACTCAGGGAGAACACTTATACCTTGAAATTTAGTAAGGGATCATCTTATAATGCTACCGTCGTTCTAAGCAAAATAAGAAGCATAATAAGATAAACATCACATGCAATCAAAATATGTGACATGATATGGCCATCATCATCTTGTGCTTTTGATCTCCATCTCCTAAGCACCGTCATGATCACCCTCGCAAAACATGATCATCTCATACAAAAACCGTATAACTCATCATGTCTTGACCATATCACATCACAACATGCCCTGCAAAAACAAGTTAGACGTCCTCTACTTTGTTGTTGCAAGTTTTACGTGGCTGCTACGGGCTTAGCAAGAACCGTTCTTACCTATGCATATAAAACCACAATGATGTTTCGTCAAGTATGTGCTGTTTTAACCTTCACAAGGACCGGGCGTAGCCACACTTGATTCAGCTAAAGTGAGAGAGACAGACACCCGCCAGTCACCTTTAAGCAACGAGTGCTCGTAACGGTGAAACCAGTCTCGCGTAAGCGTACGCGTAATGTCGGTCCGGGCCGCTTCATCTCACAATACCGCCGAAGCAAAGTATGACATGCTGGTAAGCAGTATGACTAGTATTGCCCACAACTCATTGTGTTCTACTCGTGCATATCATCTACGCATAGACCTGGCTCATGATGCCACTGTTGGGGAACGTAGTATTTTAAAATTTTCCTACGATCACGCAAGATCTATCTACCAGATGCATAGCAACGAGAGGGAAGAGTTTGTCTACGTACCCTCGTAGACCGGGAGCGGAAGCGTCAAGTGACGCGGTTGATGTTGTCGAACTTCTTCGCGATCCAACCGATCAAGCACCGAACGTACGGCACCTCCGCGTTCAGCACACGTTCAGCTTGATGACGTCCCACGAGCTCTTGATCCAGTTGAGCTTCACGGGAGAGTTTCGTCAGCACGACGGCGTGGTGACGGATATGATGTGTTCACCGGCGCAGGGCTTCGCCTAAGCTCCACGACGGTATGACCGAGGTGTGATTTTGTGGAGGGGGGCACCGCACACGGCTAAAACAATTCAACTTGTGTGTCTTTGGGTGCCCCCCTGCCCCCGTATATAAAGGAGCAAGGGAGGGAGGCCGGCCAACTCCTCCTGGTGCGGCTAGGGAAGGAGTCCTACTAGGAATAGGATTGCAACCCTATTCCTAGTAGGATTCACCAAAAGGAAGAAGGGGGAAAGGAATAGGAGAGGTGGCGCCCCCCCCCCCAATCCTAGTCCAACTAGGAACCCTAGGTGGGGGCGCCGGCCAGCCCTATGGGCTGCCTCTCTCTTTCCCTTTAGGCCCACTATGGACCATCCCCTCTCGTAGGGGGTTCCGGTAACCCCCTCCGGCATTCCCGATAAATCCGAAACTTTTCCGGTATACTTCCGGTGTCTGAATATAGCCGTCCAATATATCAATCTTTATGTCTCGGACATTCCGAGACTCCTCGTCATGTCCGTGATCTCATCCGGGACTCCGAACTACCTTCGGTACATCAATACTCATAAACTCATAATACCGATCGTCATCAAACGTTAAGCGTGCGGACCCTACGGGTTCGAGAACTATGTAGACATGACCGAGACTCATCTCCGGTCAATAACCAATAGCGGAACCTGGATGTTCATATTGGCTCCTACATATTCTACGAAGATCTTTTATCGGTCAGAATCGCATAACTACATACGTTGTTCCTTTTGTCAAACGGTATGTTACTTGCCCGAGATTCGATCGTCGGTATCTCTATACCTAGTTCAATCTCGTTACCGGCAAGTCTCTTTACTCGTTCCGTAACACATCATCTCGTGACTAACTCATTAGTCTTTTGCTTGCAAGGCTTATTGTGATGTGTGTTACCGAGAGGGCCCAGAGATACCTCTCCGACACTCGGAGTGACAAATCCCAATCTTGATCTATGCCAACACCACGAATACTTTCGGAGACACCTGTAGAGCATCTTTATGATCACCCAGTTACGTTGTGACGTTTGATAGCACACAAGGTGTTCCTACGGTATTCGGGAGTTGCATAATCTCATAGTCATAGGAACATGTATAAGTCATGAAGAAAGCAATAGCAGTTAAACTAAACGATCATAATGCTATGCTAACGGGTGGGTCTTGTCCATCACATCATTCTCCTAATGATGTGATCCCGTTGATCAAATGACAACTCATGTCTATGGCCAGGAAACATAACCATCTTTGATCAATGAGCTAGTCTAGTAGAGGCATACTAGGGACATACTGTTTTGTCTATGTATTCACACATGTACTAAGTTTCCGGTTAATACAATTCTAGCATGAATAAAAGACATTTATCATGATATAAGGAAATACAAATAACATCTTTATTATTGCCTCTAGTGCATATTTCCTTCACCAGCAAAAGAAAAAGTTCTTCTATGGTTTAAGACATTACTTCTGGGATGACCCACACCTTTATAAAGAAGGAGTAGATGGTATTATTAGATGTTGTGTACCTGAGCATGAACAGGAACAGATCCTACGCAAGTGCCACTCTGAAGCTTATGGAGGACACCATGCTGGAGATAGAACTGCACACAAGGTATTGCAATCTGGTTTTTATTGCCCTACTCTCTTCAAGGATGCTCGTAAGTTTGTCTTATCTTGTGATGAATGTCAAAGAATTGCAATATTAGTAGACGTCAAGAAATGCCTATGAATTATTCACTTTTTATTGAACCATTTGATGTCTGGGGATTTGATTATATGGGACCGTTTCCTTCCTCTAATGGGTATACACATATTTTGGTTGTTGTTGATTACGTTACTAAGTGGGTAGAAGCTATTCCAACTAGTAGTGTTGATCACAACACCTCTATTAAGATGCTTAAAGAAGTTGTTTTTCCAAGGTTTGGAGTCCCTAGATACTTAATGACTGATGGTGGTTCATATTTTATTCATGCTGCTTTCCGTCAAATGCTTGCTAAGTATGATGTTAATCATAGAATTGCATCCCCTTATCACCCACAGTCTAGTAGTCAAGTAGAACTAAGCAATAGAGAGCTGAAATTAATTTTGCAAAAGACTGTTAATAGGTCTAGGAAGAATTGGTCCAAGAAACTTGATGATGCATTATGGGCCTATAGAACTGCATACAAAAATCCTATGAGTATGTCTCCATATAAAATGATTTCTGGAAAAGCATGTCACTTACCTCTTGAGCTAGAACATAAGGTATATTGGGCTATTAAAGAGCTCAATTATGATTTCAAACTTGTCAGTGATAAGAGGTTATTTGACATTAGCTCACTAGATGAATGGAGAACCCAAGCCTATGAAAATGCCAAGCTGTTTAAAGAAAAGGTCAAAAGATGGCATGACAAAAGAATACAAAAGCATGAGTTTAAGGTAGGTGATTATGTCTTGCTATACAAATCTCGTTTAAGATTTTTTGCAGGAAAGCTTTTCTCTAAATGGGAAGGTCCTTACGTTATCGAGGAGGTCTATCATTCCGGTGCCATAAAAATCAACAACTTCGAAGGCACAAATCCGAAGGTGGTGAACGGTCAAAGAATAAAGCATTATATCTTAGGTAATCCTATAAATGTTGAAACCAATGTTATTGAAACCGTAACCCCGGAGGAATACATAATGGGCACTTTCCAGAACGATTCAGACCCCGAAAAGGAAGAGGTATGTGGTACAGTAAGTAAACTGACTCCAAAACAGTTATAATGGCAATTTTTCACCGTTTGGGAATATTTAGAAAAATAGAAAAATAAGAGGTAGTCCGGAAAGGATACGAGGCGTCCACAAGGGTGGGGGCGCGCCCTACCCCCGTGGGCGTGCCCCTGCCTCATGGGTACCTCATGTGCCTCCCGCACTCCGATTTCTTGCACGTTACTTCTTTCGGTTGGTAAAAATTCACTATATATTCTCCCAAAGGTTTTGACCCCCGTATCATGCAAAAATCCTCTGTTTTTGTTTCGAGCTGTTTCTGCCGCAGATTGGAGCAATATGTCGTCCCAGGATTCAGAGGGAGAAAGCTATGTGGCTGATCTCCTTGCTGACCCTAAGGTCTACGGGGACTGGGAGCATTATGGATGGACCACGGAGGAAGAAGAAGACCATGATCCCAAGGGAAAGGATTGGACTAGCTCAGATGAAGATGAAGTCCCATTACCTCAACCTGAGGACATGCATGTGGAGTTCAAAAAGTCAAGCCTCCCTGATAGAGCAAAGAAACCTAAGATTGAGTTTATCCCTTTTCGCCTCTTGCAGGAAAACAAGCAGGAACTATGCAAGAAGATATTAAACCTTGAGCAGGAGATCAATGACGTAAGGGAACAAAATTCCATCCTTAAGCGCAAGTTAAGGAACAAGCCTACCCATTAGTCACCACCTCCGAAGAAGGAGACATAATCATATGGGTATGGGCACTCCCCTTGGCAACTGCCAAGCTTGGGGGAGGTGCCCCGGTATCGTATCACCATCACACTCCTATCTTTACCGTTTTTCTTAGTTCGATCCTTTTGGTAATATTTTTATCTAGCAGAATGAAGTTAGCATGATCTAGTTGTGAGTTTTTGCTTGTTGATCTTTATCTTCATAATTAAGTCCGTGAGCTATATAATAAATATTAGTGTTGAGTCAAGGGCTTGATTTTCCTTGCTATGGTCAGGAGAGAATAAAAGAAAATATAAAAAGTATCAAAGAGATCGTATTGATCTGGTTGAAGGTAATGACTTCACATATAAAGAGTATGATGAATAAAAGTTGTTGAGAGTTGACAAACATAGTTTTGGTCATCGTTGCAATTAATAGGAAGTAATAAAGAAAGAGGGGTTTCACATATAAATATATTATCTTGGACATCTTTTATGATTGTCAGCACTCATTAAAATATGACATGCTAAAGAGTTGATGTTGGACAAGGAAGACAACATAATGGGTTATGTTTTCTTATATCCGAAATAAATTATATTGTCATGCATCATC
Source organism: Secale cereale (assembly GCA_902687465.1). Taxonomy (NCBI): domain Eukaryota; kingdom Viridiplantae; phylum Streptophyta; class Magnoliopsida; order Poales; family Poaceae; genus Secale; species Secale cereale. Next base: position 601,870,298 of record LR738715.1, on the reverse strand, counting down.
CAACATGTTGAGCTTGCCTTTCCCCCTCATGCTAGCCAAAACCCCTTGCACCAAGTAGAGATACTACTTGTGCTTCCATACATCCTTAAACCCAGTTTTGCCATGAGAGTCCACCATACCTACCTATGGATTGAGTAAGATCCTTCAAGTAAGTTGTCATTGTTGCAAACTCTCTATAATATGTATGATCTATTAGTGTGGAAAAAATAAGCTTTATACGATCTTGTGATATGGAAGTAATAAAAGCGACAGACTGCATAATAAAGGTCCTTATCACAAGTGGCAATATAAAGTGACGTTCTTCTGCGCTAAGATTTTGTACATCCAACCATAAAAGCACATGACAACCTCTGCTTCCCTCTGCAAAGGGCCTATCTGTTATTCTTGCCTTATAAGAGTCAAGGTGATTTCCACCTTTCCTTTTTACATTTTATCCTTTGGCAAGCACATTGTGTTGGAAAGATCCTGACATATATACCCAATTGGATGTAAGTTATCATGGTCTATTACTGTTGACATTACCCTTGAGGTAAAAGGTTGGGAGGCAATACTATAAGCCCCTATCTTTCTCTGTGTTCGATTAAAACTCCATACCCATAAGTATTGCGTGAGTGTGAGCAATTGTGAAAGACTAAAGGATAGTTGAGTATGTGGACTTGTTGAAAAGCTCTTATATTGACTCTTTCCTATGTTACGATAAATTGCAATTGCTTCAATGACTGAGATCATAGTTTGTTGGTTTTCAATGAAGTATCTGATTCATACTTGACATTGTGAATGAATTGTACCTTAGCATAAGAGTCCTATGACAATATATATATATATATATAT
>LR738715.1:601807943-601828484 GCA_902687465.1 Secale cereale | reverse complement strand
GTGCGCACGGGACCCCTGTGCCCACGGGGTCTAAACCCTCGTGCGCACGGGGTATCCAGGGGCTTTACACATGCATTTCTACCTATTCCTGTGCCATCTATCATGCACTTGTACTCATTTGTGTTTCGTGCTTTGTGTTGTTGGGTTCTAGTGTGTTTCAGACTTCGCTGACAAGAGGGTCGAGCTTCATTGCAAGCGCCCAAAGGGAGGTTTCAAGGAATTCAAAGTTGCTCGTCGCTAGCCGTCAGAAGGCTTGGGGCAGGGGTCTGGGTCTGGGCAGGGCTGTGTTCGCCGTGCTGCCTCCAAGCGGCCTGTTGTTGAGGCCTCTGATGAGTCTGGCGAAGAGTATGACTCACAAGTTGATGCTCACTATGTCAACCCCAATGAAGATGATGAGATAGAAGAATAGGATGATCGTGTTGATGAGGATGAAAAGGAGTCTAGTCCTGAGCAAGCCATTCCGGGTGGACGTGACCTCCGGAATATGCCTCTTACCAAGTTGACCAAGCCAGAGCTTTGGGCAGAGAGACAGAGCCATGCTTATGCGGCCGCCACTGCTTTGGGTGTGGATCCCCATTTCAAGAACGAGTTTCAGCAGAGAGTCTATCATGAGCTTCTCATGACCAAGTCCAAGAAGTTTGCTCCTCACAAGCAAGTTAACACTGAGAGTCTGCGCGACATTGATCATTTGTATCCCGGTGTGTACTCTGCTCTTCGAAGATTGGGTCTCATTACATTTGTTCAACCATCCCTACAATGAAGACCTCGTGATTGATGACCCACAAGTGTAGGGGATCTATCGTAGTCCTTTCGATAAGTAAGAGTGTCAAACCCAACGAGCAGCAGAAGGAAATGATAGGCAGTTTTCAGTAAGGTATTCTCTGCAAGCACTGAAATTATCAGTAACAGATAGTTTTGTGATAAGGTAATTGGTAACAAGTAACAAATGGTAAAAGTAAATAGGGTGCAGCAATATGGCCCAATCCTTTTTGTAGCAAAGAGCAAGCCTGGACAAACTCTTATATGATGGAAAGCGCTCCCGAGGACACATGTGAATTATCGTCAAGCTAGCTTTCATCACGCTCAGATGATTCGCGTTCGTTACTTTGATAATTTGGTATGTGGGTGGACCGGTGCGTGGGTGCTGCCCTTACTTGGACAAGCATCCCACTTATGATTAACCTCTATTGCAAGCATCCGCAACTACAAAAGAAGTATTAAGGTAAACCTAACCATAGCATGAAGCATATGGATCCAAATCAGCCCCTTACGAAGCAACGCATAAACTAGGGTTTAAGCTTCTGTCACTCTAGCAACCCATCATCTATTAATTACTTCCCAATGCCTTCCTCTAGGCCCAAACAATGGTGAAGTGTCATGTAGTCGACGTTCACATAACACCACTAGAGGAAAGACAACATACATCTCATCAAAATATCGAACGAATACCAAATTAACATGACTACTTATAGCAAGACTTCTCCCATGTCCTCAGGAACAAACGTAACTACTCACAAATCATATTCATGTTCATAACCAGAGGGGTATTAATATGCATAATGGATCTGAACAAATGATCTTCCACCAAATAAACCAACTAGCATCAACTACAAGGAGTAATCAACACTACTAGCAACCCACAGGTACCAATCTGAGGTTTTGATACAAAGATTGGATACAAGAGATGAACTAGGGTTTGAGAGGAGATGGTGCTGGTGAAGATGTTGATGGAGATAACCCTCCCCAAGATGGGAGAATTGTTGGTGATGACGATGGCGATGATTTCCCCCTCCCGGGGGGAAGTTTTCCTCTGCAGAATAGCTCCGCCAGAGCCCTAGATTGGTTCCGCCAAGGTTCCACCTCGAGACGGCGGCGCTTCATCCCGAAAGCCTCCTTATGATTTTTTTTTCCAGGTCAAAACACCTCATATAGCAGAAGATGGGCATCAGGGGGCTGCCAGGTGGCCCAAGAGGCAGGGGTGCGCCCCCACCCTCGTGGACAGTGGGTGGCCCCCCCTCCTGTACTTCTTTCGCCAGATATTTTTTATATTTTCCAAAACTGACTTTCGTGGAGTTTCGGGGCTTTTTGAGTTGTGCAGAATAGGTCTCCAATGTTTGCTCCTTTTCCAGCCCAGAATTCCAGCTGATGCATTCTCCCTCTTCATGTAAACCTTGTAAGATAAGAGAGAAAAGGCATAAGTATTGCGACATAATGTGTAATAACAGCCCATAATGCAATAAATATCAACATAAAAGCATGATGCAAAATGGACGTATCAACTCTCCCAAGCTTAGACCTCGCTTGTCCTCAAGCGGAAGCCGATATCGAAAAATTTGTCCATATGTTTAGAGATAGAGGAGTCAATAAAATAAAATACGGACATGAAGGCATCATGGTCATTCTTATAACAGCAACATATATATTGGCATATGATTTCTTATGCTAAAGTAACAATCCATTCACAATGTCAAGTATGAATCAAAAACTTCATTGAAAACCAACGAACTATGATCTCGGTCATTGAGGCAATTGCAATTTATCATAACATCGAAAAGAGTCAATATAAGAGCTTTTGAGCAAGTCCACATACTCAACTATCATTTAGTCTTTCACAATTGCTAACACTCACACAATACTTATGGGTATGGAGTTTTAATCGGACACAGAGAAAGATAGGGGCTTACAGTGTTGTCTCCCAACCTTTTACCTCAAGGGTAATGTCAACAGTAATAAATCATGGTAACTTACATCCAAATGGGTATATATGTCAGGATCTTTCCAACACAGTGTGCTTGCCAAAGGATAAAATGTAAAAAGGAAAGGTGAAGATCACCATGACTCTTATAAGGTAAAAACAATAGATAGGCCCTTCGCAGAGGGAAGCAGAGGTTGTCATGTGCTTTTATGGTTGGATGTACAAAATCTTAGCGCAAAAGAACGTCACTTTATATTGCCACTTGTGATATGGACCTTTATTATGCAGTCCGTCGCTTTTATTGCTTCCATATCACAAGATCGTATAAAGTTTATTTTCTCCACACTAATAGATCGTACATATTTTAGAGAGTTGCAACAATGACAACTTACTTGAAGGATCTTACTCAATCCATAGGTAGATATGGTGGACTCTCATGGCAAAACTGGGTTTAAGGATGTATGGAAGCACAAGTAGTATCTCTACTTGGTTCAAGAAGTTTGGCTAGCATGAGGGAGAAAGGCAAGCTCAACATGTTGGATGATCCATGACAATATACTTTATTTCAGATATAAGAAAACATAACCCATTACGTTGTCTTCCTTGTCCAACATCAACTCTTTAGCATGTCATATTTTAATGAGTGCTCACAATCATAAAAGATGTCCAAGATAGTATACTTATATGTGAAAACCTCTCTTCCTTTATTACTTCCTATTAATTGCAACGATGACCAAAACTTTGTTTGTCAACTCTCAACAACTTTTATTCATCATACTCTTTCTATGTGAAGTCATTACTTTTCATAAGATCAATATGATCTCTTTTGTCCTCTCATGATCATAGTGAGATAATCAAGCCCTTGACTCAAAACTAATATTTATTATATAGCTCACGGACTCGATTACAAAGATAAAGATCATAAAGCAAAGCTCACAACTAGATCATACTAAACTTTATTCTACTAGATCAAGATATGACCAAAAGGATCGAACTAAGAAAAACGGTAAAGATAGGAGTGATGGTGATACGATACTGGGGCATCTCCCCCAAGCGTGGTGATGACCCACAAGTGCAGGGGATCTATCGTAGTCCTTTCGATAAGTAAGAGTGTCGAACCCAACGAGGAGCGAAAGGAAATGATAGGCAGTTTTCAGTAAGGTATTTTCTGCACGCACTGAAATTATAGGTAACAACTAGTTTTGTGATAAGGTAATTGGTAGCAAGTAACAAAAGGTAAAAGTAAATAAGGTGCAGCAAGGTGGCCCAATCCTTTTTGTAGCAAAGGACAAGCCTAGATAAACTCTTATATGAAGGAAAGCGCTCCTGCGGACACATGGGAATTATCGTCAAGCTAGTTTTCATCACGATCATATGATTCGCGTTCGATACTTTGATAATTTGGTATGTCGGTGGACCGGTGCTTGGGTGCTGTCCTTACTTGGACAAGCCTCCCGCTTATGATTAACCTCTAATGCAAGCATGCGCAACTACAAAAGAAGTATTAAGGTAAACCTAACCACAGCATGAAACAAGTGGATCCAAATCAGCCCCTTGCAAAGCAACGCATAAACTAGGGTTTAAGCTTCTGTCACTCTAGCAAGCCATCATCTACTTATTACTTCCCAATGCCTTCCTCTAGGCCCAAATAATGGTGAAATGTCATGTAATCTACGTTCACATGACACCACTAGAGGAGAGACAAATCTCATCGAAATATCGAACGAAGACCGAATTCACATGACTACTAATAGCAAGACTTCTCCCATGTCCTCGGGAACAAAAGTAACTACTCACAAGACATAATATTGTTCATGATCAAAGGGGTATTAATATGCATAATGGATCTGAACATATGATCTTCCACCAAATAAACCAACTAGCATCAACTACAAGGAGTAATCAACACTACTAGCAACCCACAGGTACCAATCTGAGGTTTGGGTACAAAGATTGGATACAAGAGATGAACTAGGGTTTGAGAGGAGATGGTGCTGCTGAAGATGTTGATGAAGATAGCCCTCCCCAAGATGGGAGAGTTGTTGGTGATGACGGCGGTGACAATTTCCCCCTCCCAGAGGGAAGTATCCCCGGAGAACAGCACTGCCGGAGCCCTAGATTGGTTTCTGCCTCGGTTCCGCCTCGAGACGGCGGCGTATGGTCCCGAAAACCTCCTTATGATTTTTTTTCCAAGTCAAAACACATCATATAGGAGAAGATGGGCATCGGGGGGCCTTCGGGGGCCCATGAGACAGGGGGGCGCGCCCAGAGAGGGGGCGCGCCCCCCACCCTCGTGGACAGTAGGTGGCCCCCCTCGTGATCTTCTTTCGCCAGATATTTTTATATTTTCTGAAACGGAGTTCTGTGAAGTTTCGGGGCTTTTGGAGTTGTGCAGAATAGGTTTCCAGAGTTTTCTTCTTTTCCAGCCCAGAATTTCAGCTATCGGCATTCTCCCTCTTCATGTAAACCTTGTAAAATACTCCCTCCGTTCCAAAATAGATGACCCAACTTTGTACTAACTTTAGTACAAAGTTGAGTCATCTATTTTGGAACGGAGGGAGTAAGAGAGAAAAGGCATAAGTATTGTGACATAACGTGTAATAACAGCCCATAATGCAATAAATATCAACATATAAGCATGATGCAAAATGGACATATCACTTGGCAGTTGCCAAGGGGAGTGGCCATACCCATGTGATTATATCTCTTTCTTTGGAGATGGTGACGATGGGGTTGTTGATGATGTAGGCTTCCTCTTTAATTTGCGCTTGAGAATAGAATTTTGCTCCCTTAGGTCATCGATCTCGTGCTCAAGGCTTAATATTTTTTTGCATAGTTCCTGCTTGTTTTCCTGCAAGAGGCGAAAAGGGATAAACTCGATCTTACGTTTCTTTGCTCTATCAGGGAGGCTTGACTTTTTGAACTCCACATGCATGTCCCCAGGTTGAGGCAATGGGACTTCATCTTCATCTGAGCTGGTCTCATCCTTTCCCCTGGGATCATGGTCTTCTTCTTCCTGCGTGGTCCAACCATAATGCTCCAAGTCCCCGTAGACCTTAGGGTCTGCAAGGAGATCAGCCACTTAGCTTTCTCCCTCCGAATCCTGGAACGACATATTGCTCTAATCTGCGGCAGAAACAACTCAAAACAAAAACAGAGGATTTTGGCGTGATACGGTGGTCAAAACCTATGGGAGATTATATAGTGAATCTTTACCAACCAAAAGAAGTAACGTGCAAGAAAACGGAGTCCGGAGTGCCCACGAGGTAGGGGGCGCACCCAGGGGGTAGGGCGCGCCTTCCACCCTCGTGGATGCCTCGTGTCCTTTCCGTACTGCTTCTTATTTTTCTATTTTTCTAAATATTCCGAAAACGGAGAAAAAATGCCATTAGAGCTGTTTTGGAGTCGGTTTACTTACTGTACCACATACCTCTTCCTTTCCGGAGTCTGAATCGTTCTGGAAAGTGTCCCTTATGTATTCCTCTGCGGTTACGGTTTCAATAACATTGGTTTCAATATTTATAGGATTACCTGAGATATAATGTTTGATTCTTTGACTGTTCACCACCTTCGGATTTGTGCCTTCGAAGTTGTTGATTTTTAAGGCACCAGATCAATAGACCTCCTCGATAACGTAAGGACCTTCCCATTTGGAGAGAAGTTTTCCTGCAAAAAAATCTTAAACGAGAGTTGTATAGCAAGACATAATCTCCTACGTTAAATTCACGCTTTTGTATCCTTTTGTCATGCCATCGTTTAACTTTTTTTAAACAGTTTGGCATTTTCATAGGCTTGGGTTCTCCATTCATCAAGCGAGCTAATGTCAAAAAGCCTCTTCTCACCGGCAAGTTTGAAATCATAACTGAGCTCTTTAATAGCCCAATATGCCTTATGTTCTAGCTCAAGAGGTAAGTGACATGCTTTTCCCTAAACCAGTTTATACGAATACATGCCCATAGGATTTTTATATGCAGTTCTATAAGCCCATAATGCATCATCAAGTTTCCTGGACTAATTCTTTCTAGATCTATTAACAGTCTTTTGCAAAATTAATTTCAGCTCTCTATTACTTAGTTCTACTTGACCACTAGACTGTGGGCGATATGGGGATACAATTCTATGATTAACATCATACTTAGCAAGCATTTTGCGGAAAGCACCATGAATAAAATGTGAACCACCATCGGCCATTAAGTATCTAGGGACTCCAAACCTCAGAAAAATAACTTCTCTAAGCATCTTAATGGAGGTGTTGTGATCAGCACTACTAGTTGGAATAGCTTCTACCCACTTAGTAACGTAATCAACATCAACTAAAATATGTGTATACCCATTAGAGGAAGGAAACGGTCCCATATAATCAAAGCCCCAGACATCAAATGGTTCAATAACAAGTGAATAATTCATAGGCATTTCTTGACATCTACTAATATTACCAATTCTTTGACATTCATCACAAGACAAGACAAATTTATGGGAATCCTTGAAGAGAGTAGGCCAATAAAAACCAGATTGCAGTACCTTATGTGCAGCTCTATCTCCAGCATGGTGTCCTCCATAAGCCTCAGAGTGACACTTGCGTAGGATCTGTTCATGTTCATGCTTAGTTACACAACGTCTAATAATACCATCTAGTCCTTCTTTCTAAAGGTGTGGGTCATCCAAGAAGTAATGTCTTAAATCATAGAAGAACTTATTCTTTTGCTCGTATGTGAAACTAGGTGGTATAAATTTAGCAACAATGTAATTAGCATAATCAGCATACCATGGAGCAGTACGAGAAGCATTTATGACAGCTAATTGTTCATCAGGAAAGCTATCATCAATAGGTAGTGGGTCATCAAGAATATTCTCTAACCTAGACAAGTTGTTTGCAACGTGGTTCTCAGCCCCTTTTCTATCAGTAATATGCAAATCAAATTCTTGTAGCAGGAGAACCCATCTAATAAGTCTAGGTTTAGCATCTTTCTTTTCCATAAGATATTTAATAGCAGCATGATCAGTGTGAACAGTTACTTTAGAATCAACAATATAAGGCATGAACTTATCACAAGCAAATACGACTGCTAAAAATTCTTTTTTCAGTAGTAGTATAATTTCTCTGGGCACTCTGGATGACATTCAATTTCTTATCAACTCTTTGTCCCAGAACAGCACCTACAGCATAATCACTAGCATCGCACATAATTTCAAAGGGCAAATTCCGGTCAGGAGGCTGGACAATAGGTGCAAAAATCAATGCTTTCTTAAGTATTTCAAATGCTTCTACACAATCATCATCAAAAAATGAACATCTTTTTCTAAGAGGTTAGTTAGAGGCCTAGAGATTTTTGAGAAGTCTTTAATGAACCTCCTATAAAACCGGCATGACCAAGAAAACTTCTTATACCTTTGATGTCCTTGGGACACGACATCTTATCAATAGCATCCACTTTATCTTTATCAACTTCAGTACCTCTTTCAGAAATTTTATGCCCCAAGACAATGCCTTCAATAACCATAAAGTGGCACTTTTCCCAATTCAAGACAAGATTAGTTTCTTAACATCCCTGAAAACTCAATCAAGGTTTCTTAAGAAATCATCAAAAGAAGTTCCATAAACGTAAAAATCATACATGAAAACCTCAACAATATTTTCACAAAAATCAGAGAATATAGCCATCATGCATCTTTGAAAGGTAGCAGGTGCATTACATAAACCAAAAGGCATACGTCTATAAGAAAAGTGTAAGGGCATATTTAGCCCGATGGTGTTTTGGTGATTGATGACAATGCGTTTGTGGACTAATCATGTGTTCTAAGCTCTTTCAGATATATCTCACCTAGGCACAAGACGATTAGATGCCCCTCGGAATCTATGGAAGACGGTGTTTCCTTTTGCTTATTTTTCGGTGGATCTGAGTAATAGGAAAGCCGTACTATTAAGAGGGGATCCGCTTTGGTAAGGTTTGGGTGGAATCAACACGTACACTTTCTCATTGCACCCACCATACCTTCCCGCCTCAATGGAGTCCTTCTTTCCCATCTTCTATGTTTCTCCTAGCTCCAGCGGTAGTACCGCTGCAGCTCCGTGTTACCACCGCCTCGACTCGCGAGCGCGTTTTCGTGTCGGGATTTGCGGTGCTAGGGGCGGTAGTAAGGGCGGTAGTACCGCTCCCAGCAGTAGTACCACCCTGCATCCGCGGTAGTACCGCTCTGGGTCCCAGCCCCCCCTGGCGCGGCAGTACCGCTTGAAGGGAAACAGTAGTACCGCTGTATAAGCGGTAGTACCGCTCGCTCAAGCGGTAGTACCGCTCTCTGCGGGGCTGAGTGGGGGGGTAACGGTTGGATTGTTCCCCCCACTATATAAAGGCTTCTTCTTCCTCCTTGTTGACTCACCTCTTCCCCCAGATACTCCATTGTTGCTCCAAGCTCCATTTTCGCCCGATCTCACTCCCTAGCCAATCAAACTTGTTGATTTGCTCGGGATTGCTTGAGAAGTCATCGATCTACACTTCCACCAAGAGATATTTGATTCCCCCCACTAATCCCTAGCGGATCTTGTTACTCTTGGGTGTTTGAGCACCCTAGACGGTTGAGGTCACCTCGGAGCCATATTCCATTGTGGTGAAGCTTCGTGGTATCGTTGGGAGCCTCCAATTTAGTTGTGGAGATAGCCCCAACCTTGTTTGTAAAGGTTTGGTTGCCGCCTTCAAGGGCATCACTAGTGGAATCTCTGCACCTTGCATCGTGTGAGGGCGTGAGGAGAATACGGTGGCCCTAGTGGCTTCTTGGGGAGCATTGTGCCTCCACACCGCTCCAACGGAGATGTACTTCCCCTCAAAGGGAAGGAACTTCGGCAACACATCCTCGTCTTCACCGGTTCCACTTGTGGTTATTTCTTTCCTTTATTTGTGCAAGCTTTACTTGTTTATCTCTAATAGCTTGCTTGTGAGGTTGTTATCTTTACTTCCTATTAGTTGTCATCTTAGTAGCATATCTAGACAACTTACTTTGACGCTTAATTTAAAGTGGTTAAGAAAAGCTAAAAATTGTTAGTTTCCTATTCACCCCCACCCCTCTAGTCAACCATATCGATCTTTTCAATTGGTATCAGAGCCTCGTCTCTTTTTTAAGGACTTTACTGTCCAAAGAGTATGGGTGACAATGTAGTCGAGACGGAGGATCATTCCGGTGGAACTCCGTCCTTCCCTACGTCCGATGGGGGAGCCTCGGTCTCTCATGAGGAGTTCAATGTGGCTATGACCACATTGAAAGAGTCACTAGCGACCTAGGTCAAAGGCATGTTTAAAGATTTGCTTAAGGGGCTTAAATTATCCACCGCACCGTTGGAAGTGGTTCGTCCCGCTACCCACATGTCGGAGGCTAATCCCGACAAGGGAGAAGCTAGTAGTGAACAAGCCCCTGTTACTAAGAATGGGAGTGGGATCTTTGCCCACTCCGCTCCTCCTACTCACTATGGAGGACCCGTTCCCACACCGCATTTAAATTCTGTTGGGCCTCCTCCCAAGTTTATAAAAAATTCTGATTTTGCTACTTGGGTGTTTCGTTTCAAACGTCATATAAATCATTGCTCTACTAATCTTTGGAGAATCATTGAGCAAGGTTTTTATCCGCGTGATCCCGACAACATGACTCCAAGAGAAACTGCGGATCATCAATTCAACGAGTCTGTTCTTTGCATACTTCAAGATGCTATTCCTCCAGAAGGCATTGCACATCTTCGACCCTTCACTGTGGCCAAGGAAGCTTGGGAGCATGTTGGCACTATGTACAAGGGGAGCGCTAGCATTCAACGCTCTAACTATGAAGTTGTGCAGGATGAAGCCGATGAGTTTGCTATGATCGAAGAAGAATATGTTGAGGATGATGATAATGATGAAGATGATGAGATGGTCACCATGGCTACAATTGTTAGTGCTGCTACTCCACACTCATCTCTCTTCAACTCACCGAATGAGAACATCACCGCCAAGTGTCTCATGGCCAAGGCCACCAACAAGGTAACCCCAAACATCAATACTACCATCACCTCTAATCCTTCATTGACGGATTGTATTGATGAGAGTGAGGGAACTAAGGAGGGAGAGAATGAATTTGAGTTGTTCATGAACAAACTCAAGGGCAAACCCAAGAAGCATTTTGTTGCTCTCTTGGAACAACTCGGTGAGGCCAATGACATGATCGAGACTCACGAGGAAACCATTACTAAAATGGAAGGGCATAGTCGAGACTATGCTGATGAGATATCGGATCTCTCTAATGCCCTAGAGGAAGAGCGTGGTATTCGTTTGGCTCTTGAGGAGTCACACAACGATGATCATGCTAAATTAAAGAAAGATCCTGATCATGCTTTAGTTATCTCTCATGTGCTTAATTCCGAGAAGGCAAAACTTGAGGTTGACCATGATAAACTCAAGGAAGAGTTTGTCATACTCGACAAGGCTCACAAGGCCTTGAAAGGTATGCATGCTTCTCTCAAGGAGTCTCATGATCAGCTCCAAGTTTCGCTAACCAAGGAAAAGGCTATCTTTCCTCGCATGGTATTAATTGATAATGCAAATGCTACTAACCCATGTTGCGAGCATGTGCATCTTGTCGAAGAAAATGCCAAGTTGAAAAAGCAACTTGAGAAAGGCCTTGTGTCATGCATACAAGGTGAGAAGAACCTCAACAATCTTTTGAGCAATCAAAAGGAGGTTGTGGCAAAGGAAGGAATTGGGTTTGTTCCTAAGCCCAAGAAGAAGAAGAATGACAAGACCAAGCTACCACCCCCTCTCCGACAAACTTTTGTGAAAGAAGGAGAGGGCGCATCAAAGAAGAAGAAAACAGTGAAAGGTGGTGGTGTCAAGAAAAACTCCACCATACCATCAAACATGGCCGGCGACTTTAATCCTTCATATGTTTTATGTCGTGCTAGTGATGGTCATGTGTTTGCTAAATTTGTTGGTTCTTCTTATGAGTACATTGAATGGTCCATTTGGGTTCCTAAGACCCTTGTTACTAACCTCAAAGGACCCATCACCAAATGGGTACCTAAATCCAAGCATTGGTCTCTTGTAGGAGTTTGCTTCCGGTGGGGGATCATGGTTGCTCAATAGTGGAACCACAAATCATATGACCGGAAGCAAAGACTTGGTGGTGGACGTGCATCTAGGTTCATCTATGGCCACCAATGTCGAATGGGGTGATGCTTCATCTTCTAAGGTATTGGGGCTTGGCAAGGTTGTTGTCTCTCATGATCTCACGATCGAGAAAGTCATGCTTGTTGAGTCCCTTGCATACAATTTACTTTCTGTTCGCCAACTTGCACTCATGGGCTTTGCTACATTCTTTGATATTGATACCGTGGTCCTCTTGTGGAGCAAGACTCTTAAAGTAGCCTATGTTGGGCATGTCGAGAACGGTCTTTATGTGGTTAACTTCTCGAAGCAACCCACTAAGATTGCGACATGCCTAATGGCTAAAGTTGATGTGGGATGGCTTTGGCATCGCCGTTTGGCCCATGTCAATATGAGATCTTTGCAAAGTCTTATCAAGGGGGACCATGTTCGTGGACTAACAAATGTTAGCTTTGCCAAAGATCGTGCTTACAGGGCTTGCATTGAAGGAAAGTTACATGAGACGGCTCACCCTCCCACGACTATCATCTATTCAAAAAGACCCCTAGAGCTCCTTCACATGGACCTCTTTGGGCCTCCATCTTTTGATAGTGTTGGGGGTAGAAAGTACTGCTTGGTGATAGTGGATGATTACTCAAGATACACCTGGGTATACTTCTTCAAGAAGAAGAGTGAGACCCAACAAACCGTCATCAACATTGCAAATGAAGCTCAACGACAACATGAAGCAAAGATTTTGATGATCAGAAGTGACAACGGCACCGAGTTCAAGAACTACACCTTGGATGAGTTTCTTAGTGATGAGGGGATCAAACATCAATATGCAGCTCCCTATACCCCTCAACAGAATGGTGTAGCGGAGAGAAAGAACCAGACTCTGATGGATGCGGCAAGGACCATGATGGCGGAATTCAAATCTCCGTATAACTTTTGGGTAGAAGCCATCAACACCGCTTGCCATGCATCAAATCGGCTCTATCTCCGTATAGGCTTGAACAAAACTCCATATGAGATTCTTACTGGTAACAAGCCCAATCTCAAGTACTTCGGGTGTTCGGCTATAAGTGTTTCATCCTTAAGAAAGGTGTTCGTTTGTCTAAATTTGAATCTAGAGCTCATGAGGGCATATTTGTTGGTTATGCTACAAACTCTCATGCTTACCGTGTCCTCAACAAGTCCAATGGACTCATTGAGGAGACGAGTAACGTAGAGTTTGATGAGAATAACGGCTCCCAAGTGGAGCAAAGTGGTACTTGTGATGTAGGTGATGAAATTCCTCCTCAAGCCATAAGAAGAATGGGCGTTGGATATATCCTACCCATTGAGGAACCCCTTGTGGCCGACGGAGAAGGACAATGTTCTACTCAAGTGGAAGCATCACCAACCCAAGACCCACACGCTTCCGAAGAACAAAGTGAAGGCCCTCAACCGGACGAACAAGGCCAAGTGCAAGATCAATCACAAGATGGTGGGGAGCCACCAAATGATGCACAAGGCCAAGTTCTGTCCTCCGAGCAAGATCAAGAAGGTATATGAGGTGCTCGAAGACCCTGATTGGCTTAATGCCATGCATGAAGAACTCCATAACTTCGAGCGCAACAAAGTGTGGCGTCTGGTGCCAAGGCCAAAGGAGAACCATAATGTCATTGGAACCAAGTGGATCTTTAAGAACAAGCAAGATGCTCATGGCATTGTCATCCGTAACAAGGCGCGTCTGGTGGCTCAAGGCTACTCCCAAGTCGAGGGTATCGACTACGGTGAAACCTTCGCTCCTGTTGCTCGCCTTGAATCCATTCGTTTGTTGCTTGCCTATGCTTCCCATCATAACTTTAAATTGCAACAAATGGATGTGAAAAGTGCATTTCTTAATGGTCCTATTAATGAGTTGGTGTATGTTAAACAACCCCCAGGGTTTGAGGATCCTAATCTCCCCAATCACGTGTACCAACTCGATAAGGCACTCTATGGCCTTAAACAAGCCACATGTGCGTGGTATGAGAATCTTACCGAGTTGTTACAAGATCGTGGGTTTGAAATTGGGAAAATCGACCCCACTCTTTTTACTAAGAAGGTCAAAGGGGAGTTGTTTGTCTGCCAACTATATGTTGATGATATTATCTTTGGTTCTCCTAACAAAGTTTTCAATGATGAGTTCGCCGCACTCATGACCACACATTTTGAGATGTCCATGATTGGAGAGTTGAAGTACTTCCTTGGGTTTGAGATCAAGCAAAGAAGAGAAGGGATCTTCATCAAACAATCCAAGTATACTCAAGACATGCTCAAGAGGTTCAATCTAAGTGATGTCACGCCGGCTACTACTCCAATACCAACCAAGTGCCAACTTGACATTGATCCCAATGGTAAAGCGGTGGATCAAAAGGTATATCGCTCTATGATCGGTTCCTTGCTTTACCTTTGTGCATCTAGACCGGATATTATGTTGAGTGTGGGAATCTGTGCACGGTTTCAAGCTTCACATAAGGAAAGTCACTTTGTGACTGTCAAGCGAATCTTGCGATATTTGGCTCATACCCCAAACTTTGGCTTATGGTACCCAAGAGGAACAAACTTCAACCATGTAGGTTTCTCTGATTCGGATCGGGCGGGAGACAAAGTGGATAGGAAGTCCACTTCTGGAGGGTGCCAATTTCTTGGTTGCTCTCTTGTTAGTTGGTCTTCCAAAAAGCAAAGTTGTGTGTCTCTCTCGTCCACTGAAGCCGAGTATGTGGTTGCTGGCAGTTGTTGTGCTCAACTCTTATGGATGAGGCAAACTTTAAAGGATTACGGTGTCACTTGTGACAAAGTGCCTCTTTCGTGTGACAATGAAAGTGCCATCAAGATTTCTCTCAACCCGGTGCAACACTTCAAGACGAAGCATATAGAGATTCGGTATCACTTCATCCGGGATCATATACGGCAAGGAGAGATCGAGCTTCTCTGTGTCAACACTCATGATAACCTTGCAGATATCTTCACAAAGCCATTGGATGAAGCAAGATTTCGCGAGTTAAGGCATGAGCTAAATATCATTGATTTGAGCAATGTGGCTTGAGCACGTGCACACCCCACCATACTCTTCATAGTGTCTAATCTAGATGTAGGCATGGACATTGGGGAGCATTGTTCTCTCAATGAACTCTCTCTCCCCCCATTATGCATAAATTGATAAAGTCTTTCATTAACCATCTTTGATGGTACTTATGCTTCAAGGACGAGTTTTGGTCATGGGCCCAAGGTTAAAATCTTCGCGGCGCCATACCTGTAGACTCAAACATAGGTGACTTCGGTCACCGCCCTCTCTTGTAGAGGGGTTTCTTGTCTCTTGCTAGTGTGTGTGTGTGTGGTGTTTTGTGTTTTCCCTGCTTGTGTGTTTCTTTTTGTGCTAAGCCTTGAACTTTAGTTGTCGTGGCTTGCTGGGCGGTACTACCGCTGGTGGTGCGCGGTACTACCGCTTATAAGCGGTACTACCGCCCACCAGCGCGGTACTACCGCTGCGGGGCGGTACGGAGGGGTTATATCGGGGCAGGGGGAGGTTTCTCTCCCCCATACCCATTCACTCGCCCCCTCGTTCCTCTCTCTCCAGCAGTTCGTTGCCGCGGGAGGGCTCCGGCGGATCTCCTCCTCCGGGGTGTTCCTCTCCTTTTCCTTCGGTGGAGTCGATCCCCACCTAGTCCTCTTGCTATGGATGCCGGTATTGCCCCCGTTCCTCTTCTCCTCTTGTCTCTTTTTCAGATCTTGTGTTTTAGGGGCAATAGTGTTTGCCTCTTTAGATTTTTGGCTAAATCTAGGCTTGAGTAGGATGGAGAAAGCAACTGGACTATCTAGATTAGAGTATGGTAGAAATATTTTTGAATTTGACAGACCGGTAGTGCCGGATCTGACCACGGTAGTAGGAAACTGTTGTTTCCCCGCCTCGAGTGGTACTACCGCTCCCTTGGAGCGGTACTACCGCTTAACAGATCACGGTACTACCGCGGCTTGCCAAGTTCACGCATATTTCTTCATTCTTTGATCTTCTTTTGTTGTGTTCGTTGGCTTATGCTCGTACCTTTTGGTTGGTTCGTCTGTTTTTGTGTTTGGTTCTAGGTGATGAACAACCTGAGCATCAGGCTCGCCGTATCAACCCCAATCGTGCAACCTCGAAGCGCTACCGCACGTCTGAGTCTTCTGGAGGTTCCTCGAGTGCTCCACCTCCACCTCAATAGAAGAAGAAGTCCATGGTAAAGCCAAAGGGCAAAACTGTGACCCAAATGAGTGGCAAGGAGTTCTGGGCAAGGCGTCGCCGCAATCCCTATGAGGTTGATCAAGAACCCAATTTGGTCAACCGTCCGTTCTAGAACCGCTTTCAGTTTGCCGTCTACTTTGATGTGCTCAAGGCTAAGAAGAATCTCTTTGTCAGTGTTCGCTCCATCGACACGGAATACCTGGAGAAGGATCATGTGTATTTTGGCGATGCTCTTCAGATGTGCACTCAACTTAACATTCTTCAGATCATTCAGTTCAACAAGGACTTTGATGCAGATCTTGTGGCTCAATTCTATGCCACTGTCCATCTAGGGACGGATGAGGACAGAACTCTGACATGGATGACCAATGGAAAATTGTTGTCTGTCAAGTGGAAGGCTTTCATGGAGTTACTTGGGGTGGAAGACCAGGGGCTTGTGACTCCGGTTGGCTTTCGTCCTCATCAGAACATTACCTCCACTCACAAGCAAGCTCTCTGGCCCTACTGCACTGTGAAGGTCCACCCTGAGACTAAGAAGGTAACCTATGAGTTGTCTACCTATCTGGATATCCTTCACCGCATCTTCCGTGAAACTCTCTTCCCTCGGGTTGGGAATCATGATATGGTTCACTCCTATCATGTGGACATGCTTCTCTTTTGCCAACATCAGTTAGAGAGGAACACTGGTGAGACCCTGGATATTTCACATGTGATGTGGTCTGAGCTCTTGTCTGCTATTTCTGAACGCAAGTGCCTGATATATGGACCTTTCATCATGCTGCTGATTGAGAAGGCTTGGGATCATTTCTATCCCAACGTGTTGCTGGAAACTGGAGAGTTGGTGTCTCATGAGATCAAGCGTCTGAGGAGGAAGGACAGCTGGGGCACTCATGCTCCCAAGACTGGAGGTTCATCCTCCGCTGCTGCTATGGAGACTGAGGAAGCTGAGGCTGAAGAAGATGATGATGATGACTATGAGCCATCTGGTGCAGAGCCCTCTTGGGCAAGGAAGCTCAAGCGGAAGATGAAGAAGCTGTTTTGCATGGAGTCTCATGGTCAGTACATGACTCATGTGGCAGAGAAGAAGGCCATGGGACATCACAAGGAGCTCATGCGTCAGTTGGGTGCGACTGTGGTCAGTGGCTCTGAGGAGCAGGTTACCGAGGAGAAAGAGTGGATCCAGCAGCACTGCCCGTGGACAGATTCCGACGCCGAGCAGTTTCAGGTCGACGACGACGAAGCAGATGACCTAGCTGAGATCTGATGTTCGAGACCTTCTCTTGCTCTCACCTCGAGCCATAGCTTAGCTCTTTGCCCTTTTGGTGTCTCGATGCCAAAGGGGGAGAGAGTTTAGGGATTTGTGTCTTTGGATTTGTGTCGTTGCATGTGTTTCTGTCGTTTGTGTTTTCTTTTCTTGTGCTTTGGTTGGTTTTCGTGAGACCTAAGTTCCCGTCATATGGTGTGAGACATATGCTACCTTACCCTATCTTATTTATGTACCTGGTACTTTCTAGCGTGCATGATTATCTTACTATTTACTATGCTCTCATATATCTTGCTTAGGTTGTTGGTCTCTAAAATATAGGGGGAGTGTTGATCCTAGTATGTGTGCCGTGCAGTCCAAAGCACTTATCTAGACAGCACACATCTAGGGGGAGCCCGTCTATATTTTAGGGGTGTGGATTTTGCATTTACTTTATGTCATTATTCCTTTTGTGCAAATCCCGTTTTGTCATCAATCCACCAAAAAGGGGGAGATTGTAAGGGCATATTTAGCCCGATGGTGCTTTGGTGATTGATGATAATGTGTTTGCGGACTAATCATGTGTTCTAAGCTCTTTCAGATATATCTCACCTAGGCACAAGACGATTAGATGCCCCTCGGAATCTATGGAAGACGGTGTTTCCTTTTGCTTATTTTTTTGGTGGATCTAAGTAATAGGAAAACCGTACTATTAAGAGGGGATCCGCTTTGGTAAGGTTTGGGTGGAATCAACACGTACACTTTCTTATCGCACCCACCATACCTTCCCGCCTCAATGGAGTCCTTCTTTCCCATCTTCTATGTTTCTCCTGGCTCCAGTGGTAGTACCGCTGCAGCTCCATGTTACCATCGCCTCGACTCGCGAGCGCATTTTCGTGTCGGGTTTTGCGGTGCTAGGGGCGGTAGTACCGCTCCCAGCGGTAGTACCGCCCTGCATCCGCGGCATTACCGCTCTGGGTCCCAACCCTCCCTGGCGCGGCAGTACCGCTCTGGGTCCCAGCCCCCCCTGGCGCGGCAGTACCGCTTGAAGGGAAACGGTAGTACCGCTGTATAAGAGGTAGTACCACTCGCTCAAGCGGTAGTACCGCTCTCTGCGGGGCTGAGTGGGGGGATAACGGTTGGATTGTTCCCCCCACTATATAAAGGCTTCTTCTTCCTCCTTGTTGACTCACCTCTTCCCCCACATACTCAATTGTTGCTCCAAGCTCCATTTTCGCCCGATCTCACTCCCTAGCCAATCAAACTTGCTGATTTGCTCGGGATTGCTTGAGAAGGCATCGATCTACACTTCCACCAAGAGATATTTGATTCCCCCCACTAGTACCTAGCGGATCTTGTTACTCTTGGGTGTTTGAGCACCCTAGACGGTTGAGGTCACCTCGAAGCCATATTCCATTGTGGTGAAGCTTCGTGGTATCATTGGGAGCCTCCAATTTAGTTGTGGAGATAGCCCCAACCTTGTTTGTAAAGGTTTGGTTGCCGCCTTCAAGGGCACCACTAGTGGAATCCCGGCACCTTGCATTGTGTGAGGGCGTGAGGAGAATACGGTGGCCCTAGTGGCTTCTTGGGGAGCATTGTGCCTCCACACCGCTCCAACAAAGACGTACTTCCCCTCAAAGGGAAGGAACTTCGGCAACACATCCTCGTCTTCACTGGTTCCACTTGTGGTTATTTCTTTCCTTTATTTGTGCAAGCTTTACTTGTTTATCTCTAATAGCTTGCTTGTGAGGTTGTTATCTTTACTTCCTATTAGTTGTTGTAAGGGCATAGTTCTCCCTAAGTAGTTTTGGTGATTGATGACAATGCATTTGCGGACTAATCGTGTGCTCTAAGCTCCTACAGGTATATCTCACTTAGGCACAAGACGATTGCTTGCCCCTCGGATTCGATGGAAGACGGTGTTTTCTTTTTGCTCCCTGTCGGTGGCTTTGAGTAATAGGAAAGCCGTACTATTAAGAGGGGGTCCGTTTCAGAAAGGTTTGGGTGGAATCAACACGTACACATCTTACTCTCACACCACCTTTCCCTTGCTTCTCTGGAGTTCCAACCGTTTATTATCGTACATGCAAACCATGACTTCTTAACTAAAACATCTGCCTGGCAAGCGGTAGTACCGCTCCATAAGCGGTAGTACCGCACAGCAACACGGTAGTACCGCCTGAAGACACGGTAGTACCGCACCAGCGGTAGTACCGCGTCTCTAGAGCGGTAGTACCGTGTACCTGGCCCGGCACTATATTAAGTATAGAAGTAGGTGCGGAAGTATTTTTTACTTCCGCATCCTATGCGGTAGCACCGCTTACTCCAAGCGGTAGTACCGCGTCGTGTTTTGCTACTACCGTATTTCTACGGATGTAGCCACGGATGTATTTTATTTCATATGTGGCTGTCATCGCCTCTCTTGTTTTTGCCTAGCGGTAGTACCGCTCCCAGAGCAGCAGTACCACTCAGCAAGCGATAGTACCGCAACTTACGTGCGGTACTGCCGCTCTGTGCGAGCAGAAAACGAGCATAACGGTTGGATTAGCTCTCCCACTATATATAGGGGGTCTTCTTCCCCAAGAAGACTTACCTCTTCCCCCACATACTCCATTGTTGCTCCAAAGCTCCATTTCCGCCCGATCTCTCTCCCTAGCCAATCAAACTTGTTGATTTGCTCGGGATTGCTTGAGGAGGCATCGATCTACACTTCCACCAAGAGATATTTGATTCTCTCCACTAATCCCTTGCGGATCTTGTTACTCTTGGGTATTTGAGCACCCTAGACGGTTGAGGTCACCTCGAAGCCATATTCCATTGTGGTGAAGCTTCGTGGTTTTGTTGGGAGCCTCCAAGTTGTGGAGATAGCCCCAACCTTGTTTGTAAAGTTTCGGTTGCCGCCTTCAAGGGCACCACTAGTGGATTCACGGCACCTTGCATCGTGTGAGGGCGTGAGGAGATTACGGTGGCCCTAGTGGCTTCTTGGGGAGCATTGTGCCTCCACACCGCTCCAACGGAGACGTACTTCCCCTCAAAGGGAAGGAACTTCGGCAACACATCCTCGTCTCCACCGGTTCAACTTGTGGTTATTTCTTACCTTTACTTGTGCAAGCTTTACTTGTTTAACTCCTATAGCTTGCTTGTGTAGTTGTTATCTTTACTTTCCTTTAGTTGTCATCTTAGTAGAATATCTAGACAACTTACTTTGACGCTTAATTTAAAGTGGTTAAGAAAAGCTAAAAATTGTTAGTTG
>LR738715.1:601796367-601806972 GCA_902687465.1 Secale cereale | reverse complement strand
TCCTTGCCTACGTCAGATGGGGGAGCCTCGGTCTCTCGTGAGGAGTTCAATGTGGCCTTGACCACATTGAAAGAATCACTAGCGAGCGAGGTCAAAGGCATGTTTAAAGATTTGCTTGAGGGGCTTAAATTATCCACCACACCGTTGGAAGTGGCTCGTCCCGCTACCAACGTGTCGGAGGCTAATCCCGACAAGGGAGAAGCTAGTAGTGAACAAGCCCCTGTTACTAAGAATGGGAGTGGGAAATTTGCCCAATCCGCTCCTCCTACTCACTATGGAGGACCCGTTCCCACACCGCATTTAAATTCCGTTGGGCCCCCTCCCAAGTTTATCAAAAATTCTGATTTTGCTACTTGGGTGTTTCGTTTCAAACGTCATATTAATCATTGTTCTACTAACCTTTGGAGAATCATTGAGCAAGGTTTTTATCCGCATGATCCCGACTACATGACTCCAAGAGAAACTGCGGATCATCAATTCAACGAGTCCGCTCTTTGCATTCTTCAAGATTCCATCCCTCCTGAAGACATTGCACACCTTCGACCCTTCACTATGGCCAAGGAAGCTTGGGAGCATGTTGGCACGATGTACAAGGGAAGCACCAGTATTCAACGCTCCAACTATGAAGTTGTGCAAGATGAAGCTGATGAGTTTTCTATGATCGAAGAAGAAGATCCTCGTGAACTTTATCGAAGATTAACTATCCTTGCGGTCTCTCTTCGAGATCATGGCAGTAAGGATACGGATGACAATTGGATCAAGCGCAAGTTCCTCAAGGCCATGATGCCCTACCATAAGGCCATGTCCTTTGTCATACGTCAGAGACCGGACTTCCACCACTTATCCTCAAATGAAGTGTTGGATGAGTTTGTTGCCATGAGGATCTTGGACGTGACCGCCGACAATGCAGTCTTAAGAGCTCAACGATCGAAGAAGCCTAATCTTGCCCTGAAGGCCAAGGCTTGTGTGGAAGAGGAGGAGGTGGAAGATGATGATGAGTGTAGCCCCGAGGACACCAAATATGCCTATCATGAGCACATGGCTCTTGCTTCAAGGCAATTCTGGGGCAAGAAGAACACAAGACCCAACTTCAACAGGAACAATTCTAGTGGGAACAAGGGGAAGCAACGAGTGAGGACATGCTTCAACTGTGGAAATGTAAGCCACTTCGTTGCGGATTGCCCATATGAGAAGAGAGAAGACTTTGGAGGCAAGCTTATTCGGAAGGACAAGTCAAAGTCCTATCCCAGCAAGCACAACTTCAACAAGAAGACTCCTCCAAAAGTGTTGGTGGCCCAAGAAGAATATGCTGAGGATGATGATAATGATGAAGATGATGAGACGGTCACCATGCCCACAATTGCTATTGCTACTACTCCGCACACATCTCTCTTCGACTCGCCTAATGAGAACATCATCGCCAAGTGTCTCATGGCCAAGGCCACCAACAAGGTAACCCCAAACATCAATACTACTATCTCTTCTAATCCTTCATTGACGAATTGTATTGATGAGAGTGAGGGTACTGAGGAGGGAGAAAATGAATTTGAATTATTCATGAAAAATCTCAAGGGCAAACCCAAGAAGCATTTTGTTGCTCTCTTGGAACAACTCGGTGAGGCCAACGACATGATCGAGGCTCACGAGGAAACCATTACTAAAATGGAAGGACATAGTCGAGACTATGCCGATGAGATATCGGATCTCTCTAACGCCCTAGAGGAAGAGCGTGGTCTTCGTTTGGCTCTTGAGGAGTCACACAACGATGGTCATGCTAAATTAAAGAAAGATCTTGATCATGCTTTAGTTGTCTCTCGTGTGCTTAATTCCGAGAAGGCAAAACTTGAGGTTGACCATGCTAAACTCAAAGAGGAGTTTGACATACTTGACAAGGCTCACAAGGCCTTGAAAGGTATGCATGCTACCCTCAAGGAGTCTCATGATCAACTCCAAGTTTCGCTAACCAAGGAAAAGGCTATCTTTCCTCGCATGGTTTTAATTGATAATACAAATGCTACTAACCCATGTTGCGAGCATGTGCATCTTGTTGAAGAGAATGCCGAGTTGAAGAAGCAACTTGAGAAAGGCCTTGTGACTTGCATACAAGGTGAGAAGAACCTCAACACCCTTTTGAGCAATCAAAAGGAGGTTGTGGCAAAGGAAGGAATTGGGTTTGTTCCTAAGCCCAAGAAGAAGAAGAATGACAAGACCAATCAACCACCCCCTCTCCGACAATCTTTTGTGAAAGAAGGAGAGGGCACGTCAAAGAAGAAGAAAATGGTGGAAAGTGGTGGTGTCAAGAAAAACTCCACCATACCATCAAACATGGCCGGCGACTTTAATCCTTCATATGTTTTATGTCGCGCTAGTGATGGTCATGTGTTTGCTAAATTTGTTGGTTCTTCTTATGAGTACATTGAATGGTCCATTTGGGTTCCTAAGACCCTTGTTACTAACCTCAAAGGACCCATTACCAAATGGGTACCTAAATTCAAGCATTGATCTCTTGTAGGAGTTTGCTTCCGGTGGGGGATCATGGTTGCTCGATAGCGGAGCCACAAATCATATGACCGGAAGCAAAGACTTGGTGGTGGACGTGCATCTAGGTTCATCTATGGCCACCAACGTCGAATGGGGTGATGCTTCATCTTCTAAGGTATTGGGGCTTGGCAAGGTTGTTGTCTCTCATGATCTCACGATCGAGAAAGTCATGCTTGTTGAGTCCCTTGCATACAATTTACTTTCTGTTCGCCAACTTGCACTCATGGGCTTTGCTACATTCTTTGATATTGATACCGTGGCCCTCTTGTGGAGCAAGACTCTTAAAGTAGCCTATGTTGGGCATGTCGAGAACGGCCTTTATGTGGTTAACTTCTCGAAGCAACCCACTAAGGTCGCGACATGCCTAATGGCTAAAGTTGATGTGGGATGGCTTTGGCATCGCCGTTTGGCCCACGTCAATATGAGATCTTTGCAAAGTCTTCTCAAGGGGGACCATGTCCGTGGACTAACAAATATTAGCTTTGCCAAAGATCGTGCTTGCAGGGCTTGCATTGAAGGAAAGTTACATGAGACGGCTCACCCTCCCACGACTATCATCTATTCAAAGAGACCCTTAGAGCTCCTCCACATGGACCTCTTTGGGCCTCCATCTTTTGATAGTCTTGGGGGTAGAAAGTACTGCTTGGTGATTGTGGATGGTTACTCAAGATACATCTGGGTATACTTCTTCAAGAAGAAGAGTGAGACCCAACAAACCGTCATCAACTTTGCAAATGAAGCTCAACGACAACATGAAGCAAAGATTTTGATGATCAGGAGTGACAATGGCACTGAGTTCAAGAACTACACCTTGGATGAGTTTCTTAGTGATGAGGGGATCAAACATCAATATGCAGCCCCATATACCCCTCAACAAAACGGTGTAGCGAAGAGAAAGAACCGGACTCTGATGGATGCGGCAAGAACCATGATGGCTGAATTCAAATCTCCATACAACTTTTGGGCCGAAGCCATCAACACCGCTTGCCATGCATCAAATCGACTCTATCTCCGCAAAGGCTAGAATAAAACTCCGTATGAGATTCTTACTGGTAACAAGCCCAATCTCAAGTACTTCCGGGTATTCGGGTGTAAGTGTTTCATTCTCAAGAAAGGTGTTCGCTTGTCTAAATTTGAATCTAGAGCTCACGAGGGCATATTTGTTGGTTATGCTACAAACTCTCATGCTTACCGTGTCCTCAACAAGTCCAATGGACTTATTGAGGAGACGAGTAACGTAGAGTTTGATGAAAATAACGGCTCCCAAGTGGAGCAAAGTGGTACTTGTGATGTAGGTGATGAAATTCCTCCTCAAGCCATAAGAAGAATGGGTGTTGGATACATCCTACCCATTGAGGAACCCCTTGTGGCCGAAGGAGAAGGACAATGTTCCACTCAAGTGGAACCATCATCAACGCAAGACCCACACGCTTCCGAAGAACAAAGTGAAGGCCCTCAACCTGACGAACAAGGCCAAGTGCAAGATCAATCACAAGATGGTGGAGAGCCACCAAATGATGCACAAGGCCAAGTTCTGTCCTCCGATCAAGATCAAGATCAAGAGGAAGCTCAAGATCAAGATCGAGCTCCTGACGATGCTCAAGATGATCAACTCAATGCTCCTCAGTTAACTCTTGAAGAGCAATTAGAGCGTCGTGCTGCAAAAGTTGCCTCCAGGCTTGCTTCCAACGAACATCACATCGAGAACATTCTAGGAAGCATCAAAAGGGGGGTAAGCACTCGTAGACAATTAGCAAACTATTGTGCTCATCAAGCTTTTGTCTCCTGTGTTGAACCTCAGAAGGTTTATGAGGCGCTCGAAGACCCTGATTGGCTCAATGCCATGCATGAAGAACTCCATAACTTCGAGCGCAACAAGGTGTGGCGTCTGGTGCCAAGGCCAAAGGAGAACCATAATGTCATTGGAACCAAATGGATCTTTAAGAACAAGCAAGATGCTCATGGCATTGTCATCCGCAACAAGGCGCGTCTGGTGGCTCAAGGCTACTCCCAAGTCGAGGGTATCGACTACGGTGAAACATTTGCCCCCGTTGCTCGTCTTGAATCCATTCGTTTGTTGCTTGCCTATGCTTCCCATCATAACTTTAAATTGCAACAAATGGATGTGAAAAGTGCATTTCTTAATGGTCCTATTAATGAGTTGGTGTATGTTAAACAACCCCCGGGGTTTGAGGATCCTAAGCTCCCCAATCACGTGTACCAACTCTATAAGACACTCTATGGCCTTAAACAAGCCCCACGTGCGTGGTATGAGCATCTTACCGAGTTGTTACAAGATCGTGGGTTTGAAATTGGGAAAATCGACCCCACTCTTTTTACTAAGAAGTTCAAAGGGGAGTTGTTTGTATGCCAACTATATGTTGATGATATTATCTTTGGTTCTCCTAACAAAGATTTCAATGATGAGTTTGCCGCACTCATGACCACACATTTTGAGATGTCCATGATGGGGGAGTTGAAGTATTTCCTTGGGTTTGAGATCAAACAAAGAAGAGAAGGCATCTTCATCAAACAATCCAAGTATACTCAAGACATGCTCAAGAGGTTCAATCTAAGTGATGTCAAGCCGGCTACGACTCCTATGCCAACCAAATGCCAACTTGACATTGATCCCAATGGTAAAGCGGTGGATCAAAAGGTATATCGCTCTATGATCGGATCCTTGCTTTACCTTTGTGCATCTAGACCGGATATTATGTTGAGTGTAGGAATTTGTGCACGGTTTCAAGCCTCACCTAAGAAGAGTCACTTTGTGGCTGTCAAGCGAATCTTTCGATATTTGGCTCATACCCCAAACTTTGGCTTATGGTACCCGAGATGAGCAAACTTCAACCTTGTAGGTTTCTCTGATTCTGACTGGGTGGGAGACAAAGTGGATAGGAAGTCCACTTCGGGAGGGTGCCAATTTCTTGTTTGCTCTCTTGTTAGTTGGTCTTCCAAAAAGCAAAGTTGTGTGTCTCTCTCGTCCACCGAAGCAGAGTATGTGGCTGCTGGCAGTTGTTGTGCTCAACTCTTATGGATGAGGCAAACTTTAAAGGATTACGGTGTCACTTGTGACAAAGTGCCTCTTTGGTGTGACAATGAAAGTGCCATCAAGATCTCTCTCAACCCGGTGCAACACTTCAAGACGAAGCATATAGAGATTCGGTATCACTTCATCCGGGATCACATAAGGCAAGGAGAGATCGAGCTTCACTACGTCAACACTCATGATAACCTTGCAGATATCTTCACGAAGCCATTGGATGAAGCAAGATTTCACGAGTTAAGGCATGAGCTAAATATCATCGATTTGAGCAATGTGGCTTGAGTCTTTGCACACACTCCTCACACTCAATATAGTTATCTTGTCTAGATGTAGGCATGGACATAGGGGGAGTATTGTTCTCTCAATGAACCATTCCTCCCCCATTATGCATAAACTGATCAAGTCTTTATCATTTGCCATACATAGTTGGTTTAAGTGCTTCAAGACGAGTATTGGTCATGGGCCCAAGGATAATTCTTCGCGGTGCCATACCAACGAACTCAAACATAGGTGGCCTCGGCCACCGCCCTCCTCTGTGGAGTTGCGTTTTTTTTTTTGCCTTGCTTGTGCGTTCGTTTGTTTTTCTCTCTTCTTTGCTAGAAGCCTCGTGTCAAATCGTGTTTGTTCTTGGAGTAGCAGTACTACCATGCAAGGTTACGGTACTACCGCAAAGGAGGTTACGGTACTACCGCAAGTCCAGCACGGCAGTATTTATTTACTGCCGCTGGTAGAGCGGTACTACCGCTTGGCGAGTGGTACTTCCGCCCAAGCGGTACTACCGCGATGACCGCGGTACTACCGCACATATTCGAACGGGTGGGGGTTATAAGCAGGCAGGGGGAGTTCCAACTCCCCCATACCCATTCACTCATAACCCCCACGCCGTCCCTCTCTCTCTCTCTCAAGAACGCCGCCGGAGGACCTCGCCGGATCTCCTCCCTCGGCCACTCTCCTCGCATTCCGACCGGTGGGATCGCTCCCCACCTCGCCCTCTTGCCATGGATGAAGGTTTCTCCCCTTTTTCCTCTCTTCTTGTTGTCTTGTTGTTGTTTTAGGGTTAGGGGAGATGCTTAGTGTTCTTGCAATCTTCGTGTTCTTATCCATGGAAGTTTAGGATGTAGGAGAGTGTTTTTGCTCTAGAAATGAGAGTATGTATGTTGCTACCAAGTTACTATGATCAGCCGTAGTACCGTGGTTCGATCTACGTGGTCAAATCTAGATCAGTTCTTTTCAGATCTGATCCGAGCGGTACTACCGCTGGCGAACCGCGGTACTACCGCTGGCGAACCGCGGTACTACCGCCCGATCTGGTCCAGATCTGTTCATCAGATCTGACCAGAGCGGTACTACCACTGTCCTCCGCGGTACTACCGCTCTGGAGCGGAAGTAAAATTTTACTACTGCTTACCGAGCGGTACTACCGCAACCCCAACGCGGTACTACCGCTCCGTAAGCAGTACTAGTTTTTTACTTCCGTTTCTGTTCACGGAAGTAAATTTTTACTACCGTAGAGTGTGCGGTACTATCACTCCCACCAAGCGGTACTACCGCTCCCACCAAGCGGTACTACCGCTCACTAAGCGGTACTAATTTTTTACTTCCGCGTCAGTCAGGCAGTACTACCGCTTGTGTCATAGTTCCTTCGTAGCATGTACATATTCCCCTTTCTACTCGTTTCTTGTGCTTTTTGAGGCTTTTGCATTGATTCTCTTTGTGTTTTCGTCGTGTTCTTGTGTTTGTGTTTTAGGTGGTGGCTCCGGTTTCGATGCTCGTCGTACCAATCCAGTCCGCGACACCGGGTCCAAGCGTCTGCGCAACCCCAGTGATGTGCCAGAGGGCTCCAATCCCCAGCGCAGGTTCAAGATTGTCGCCATCAAGCGAAAGGAATCCTCTATGACTATGGAAGATATGCTAGCTAATGAGTTCATGGCACGGAGGAAGCAAAACCCTTATGGAGAACCCCGTGCTCGGTTTCCTGGAGGTGATCTTTTCTGGACCAAGCAGCAGTATCGCATCTACTCAGAGGTGCTCAAAAACAAGACCAACATGTACGTGGATGCTCATTGGGTGGACGTGGCCCACATGCGCAGGGACACCAACCGGGCCTACTTTGCCGAGGCTCTGGATCTGGTCGAGTAGTTTGGACTTGAGCACATCATGACCTTTCAGCATGATTTTGATCCGGAGATTATTGCTCAGTTCTATGCGTCAGTCCACTTCCACACCAAGGATGATCGCCCAATGACATGGATGACCAATGGTCACAAGATGACTGCATCTTGGAAGGATTTCATGGATCTTCTACAGATTGCTGACGAAGGACTCCACAACCCAGTTGGAGCTAGGCCTCATGCCTCACCATAATCTGCCAACAAAGACAAGCTGCTGCCATTCTATGTGGAGAAGACTCTTGCCAGTGGCAAGAAGACATGGGTGTTGAACCCATTTTTGGACATCATGTATCGGATCTTTCGCAACACTTTGTTTCCTCGCGTTGGCGACAAGGACAAGGTCCATGCATACCTGGTTGACATGCTGCTGATGTGTGAAGCGGCTCGCACGGCGCAGTCTCCACCACTTGACATATCCCATATCATGTGGTGTGAGCTCCGCTTTGCGATCTACACTCGCAAGGTACCCATCTATGGTCCTTTCCTGTTTCTGCTGATCTCCAAGACTTGGGAGAAGTTGTACCCTGATGAGGAGTTTGAGGCCGACTGTATCCGTCATGATCCCATTCGTCTTCGCATCAAGACTCGATGGGCCAACACTACCACTCGTGCGCAAGCTGTTGCAACTCAGATGGGCACTGATGAGGAGCCCGTAGAGGAGGCTGATGAGGAAGGCCCTGGAAGATTTGCTCCTTCCTCCTCAAAGCCTTCTTGGGCTAAAAAGCTAAAACAGAAGATGAAGGCACTTTTCTGCATGCAGGCTCAAGGTCAATACAGGGCTCATGTCACTGACAAGAAGACTCGCCAGCATGACAAGAAGCTCTTGGCGGTCTACGGTGAGGATGTGTCGAACGGGTCCGAGGACAACATCACTCCTGAGGCTGCTTGGATGGCCCGTCAGGGGTACAAGTGGTCAGAGTCTGACGAGGAGCATCAGGAGGAGCAGCAGGAGTCTGATGACGAGTACGATGACTGAGTTTCTCCGGGGTTGCCACCCTTCTTGTGTCCTCTTTCCCCTTTGTGGTGTCTCGATGCCAAAGGGGGAGAGAGTGATTTGCGTCTTGTGCCAGTTGTTTCTTTTTGTTGGTCGATCTCTGCTTGTTTATTTGTGTGCTTTTGTGTCGTGTGCGTGAGACTATCGTATGGTGTAAGACATATGCTTCTCTATCGTTAAACTCGTCGTTATGTCTTTATTATTATATCGTGAGCAGTTAGTTTACTTCCCTTGTTTACGTGCTCTGTTTTATATAAGAAGTATATTATGTGTAGAATATAGGGGGAGCACTGAACCTAGTATGTGTGTTGTGCAGTCCAAAGCACACTCTTGTGTAGGCACACATCCAGGGGGAGCTCACCTATATTCTAGTATTTAGGATTGCATACTCTCTTATCTTATCATTGTGCAAATCCCGTATTGTCATCAATCCACCAAAAAGGGGGAGATTGTAAGGGCATAGTTCTCCCTAAGTAGTTTTGGTGATTGATGACAATGCATTTGCGGACTAATCGTGTGCTCTAAGCTCCTACAGGTATATCTCACTTAGGCACAAGACGATTGCTTGCCCCTCGGATTCGATGGAAGACGGTGTTTTCTTTTTGCTCCCTGTCGGTGGCTTTGAGTAATAGGAAAGCCGTACTATTAAGAGGGGGTCCGTTTCGGAAAGGTTTGGGTGGAATCAACACGTACACATCTTACTCTCACACCACCTTTCCCTTGCTTCTCTGGAGTTCCAACCGTTTATTATCGTACATGCAAACCATGACTTCTTAACTAAAACATCTGCGTGGCAAGCGGTAGTACCGCTCCATAAGCGGTAGTACCGCACAGCAACACGGTAGTACCGCCTGAAGACACGGTAGTACCGCACCAGCGGTAGTACCGCGTCTCCAGAGCGGTAGTACCATGTACCTGGCCCGGCACTGTATTAAGTATAGAAGTAGGTGCGGAAGTAATTTTTTACTTCTGCATCCTATGCGGTAGTACCGCTTACTCCAAGCGGTAGTACCGCGTCGTGTTTTTCTACTACCGTATTTCCGCGGATGTAGCCACGGATGTATTTTATTTCATCCGTGGCTGTCATCGCCTCTCTTGTTTTTTCCTAGCGGTAGTACCACTCCCAGAGCGGTAGTACCGCTCTCTGCGAGCAGAAAACGAGCATAACGGTTGGATTAGCTCTCCCACTATATATAGGGGGTCTTCTTCCCCAAGAAGACTTACCTCTTCCCCCACATACTCCATTGTTGCTCTAAAGCTCCATTTCCGCCCGATCTCTCTCCCTAGCCAATCAAACTTGTTGATTTGCTCGGGATTGCTTGAGGAGGCATCGATCTACACTTCCACCAAGAGATATTTGATTCTCCCCACTAATCCCTTGCGGATATTGTTACTCTTGGGTGTTTGAGCACCCTAGACGGTTGAGGTCACCTCGAAGCCATATTCCATTGTGGTGAAGCTTCATGGTTTTGTTGGGAGCCTCCAAGTTGTGGAGATAGCCCCAACCTTGTTTGTAAAGTTTCGGTTGCCGCCTTCAAGGGCACCACTAGTGGATTCACGGCATCTTGCATCGTGTGAGGGCGTGAGGAGAATACGGTGGCCCTAGTGGCTTCTTGGGGAGCATTGTGCCTCCACACCGCTCCAACGGAGACGTACTTCCCCTCAAAGGGAAGGAACTTCGGCAACACATCCTCGTCTCCACCGGTTCCACTTGTGGTTATTTATTACCTTTACTTGTGCAAGCTTTACTTGTTTAACTCCTATAGCTTGCTTGTGTAATTGTTATCTTTACTTTCCTTTAGTTGTCATCTTAGTAGAATATCTAGACAACTTACTTTGACGCTTGATTT
>LR738715.1:601695604-601777947 GCA_902687465.1 Secale cereale | reverse complement strand
AAACGTCAGGTCTTGGCTTATGCACTTGCCGGAGAACTCCATCTCTTCATGGGCGGATTTGTGCCACCAGTTTGTCGGCGCCTTCACGGGCGGCCACAAACCCCACGGCCAGGAGAGCGATCTCCACATCCTTGCCCAGAAGGAGGGAGAGTCCCTGCGCAAATACATCCAAAGGTTCAGCCGCGTTCAACACAATATCCCCGATGTCCACCCTGCCGCGGTTATCAGCGCGTTCCACCAGAACGTGCGTAACCGCCGGATGAGGGAGGAGATGGCCATGACCAAGATCCGGGACGTTAGCGAGCTTTACGCTCTGGCTGACAAATGTGCACGTGCTGAAGAGGGGAGGAGACTCCCCGGAGAGGATACCGGCGCAGGAGGAAGTGACAGCGAGGACGTCGCCCCGGCAAGGAAAGGCCGGCGGCGGAATAATAGGAAGAAGAAGAACAAGGAGGTACTGGTTGTCGAGCAGTCCGGCAAGGAGGCTCCCGACAAGAAGACACAGGCTGGTGGCTCCGGTAAGGAGGCCGCCCCTGTAGCGGCAGCCGACAAGCAGGACGGCTCCGACTAGCAGTACTGCAAGATCCACCGCACCAAGGGCCACGATCTCCAAAACTGCAAGAGGGTAGAGTACCTCGTAGAGCAGCAGAAGGCTGAATACGAGCGTCGCGACAAGGAGAAGGCCCAAGGAGGCGGAGGAGAGCCCAGCAAGAAGCGGCCATTCAATGGCCGGGGAGGACGCCGCGGCAAGGCCAAGCAACGGCAAGGAGACAGACCTCCCCGGGGCCGCGACAAGGATGAAGACGAAGACGATGACGAGGATATGGATGAAGGAGACAACAGCGAGCAGGAGTTCCAGAAGGCCACAGAAGTTCTGTGCGTCGATGGAGGTGCCTCTCTGCACACTTCCCACCATCAACTCAAACAATGGGTGCGGGAAGTGAATGCAGCTGAGCCACCCGTCGAGTCGCGCAGGCTGCTGAAATGGTCCGGCACGCCCATCATCTTCGACCTCGAGGACCACCCTGACCGCACAACCGTGGTCGGGTGCTTGCCGATGTTGGTTTCACCAACTATCCGCAACCTCAAGGTCACCAAGATGTTGGTTGACGGCGGGGCCGGCCTCAACTTGATTTCCTCCGCTGTGATCAAGAAACTGCAGATCCCCAACAGCGAGCTCGAGGAAACCGGGACGTTCCAAGGAATAAACCCGGGAAGGAGCAAGCCGAAGGGGAAGGTCACGCTGCCAGTGACCTTTGGTGGAGAGCTCAACTTCCGGACGGAGAGGATCACGTTCGACGTTGCCGATATCTCATTGCCGTACAATGGGATACTTGGCCGTCCTGCGCTCGCCAAGTTCATGGCAGCTTCCCACTACGCGTACAACATGCTTAAGATGCCAGGGCCGATAAGCGTCATCTCTGTCCCCGGCGACAAGAAGGATGCGCTTATCTGTGTCGACAAGATCTACCGGGACGCTGCGGCCGCGGCAGATAGCAAAACACTTGCCGCTGAAGCTCCCGGGGGGAAGACCAAGACCAAGTCCGGCAAGAGCTCTGGATCCCACTCCGACAAACGCACCTCTTCGGAGTGCTGCGCTGCCGTCGAGGACGCACCATCGAGCTCCACCGGCAAGTTCAAGAAAGGAATGGCAGCTCCACCGGCAACCAAGAAGGTGTCCGCCAAGGAGGACGGCACTGGTGGTACCTTCACCATCAGTGCTACACTCGACCCCAAATAGGAAAGCGCACTCGTTGCCTTCCTGCGGGCGAATGTGGGCGTGTTTGCGTGGCAACCGTCTGACATCCCCGGCGTTCCCAGGAAGGTAATTGAGCACAAGCTTGCTGTTTGTCCTCATGCGCGGCCCGTCAAGCAGAATGTCAGGAAGCAAGCGGTGGAGCGCCAAGAGTTCATCGCCGAAGAAATCAAGAAGTTGGAAGCAGCAGGCCTTGTTAGAGGCGTACTCCATCCTACGTGGTTGGCCAATCCAGTTGTCGTGCGCAAAGCCAATGGGAAGTGGAGACTTTGTATAGACTTCACCGATGTGAATAAAGCATGTCCCAAGGATCCATTTCCCTTGCCGCGCATCGACCAAATTGTGGACTCCACGGCTGGATGTGAGTTGCTTTCATTTCTCGATGCATACTCAGGTTACCATCAGATATTCATGGCTGAGGAAGACGAGGAGAAGACCGCGTTCATTACTCCATGTGGCACATATTGCTTTATACGCATGCCCTTTGGATTGAAGAATGCGGGCTCGACATTTGCAAGGGTGGTACACACTGCTTTTGAGCCATAGATACACAGAAATGTAGAAGCATACATGGATGATATAGTGGTCAAGAGCAAGTGCAAGGATACCCTGATTCAAGACTTAGAAGAAACCTTTGAGAATCTGCGCAAGATACAACTCAAGTTGAACCCCGAGAAGTGCGTTTTCGGAGTCCCCTCCGGCAAGATTCTCGGGTTCTTTGTGTCCCAGAGGGGGATTGAAGCCAATCCCGACAAGATAAAAGCCATCGAGCAGATTGAAGCCCCGAAGCGCGTCAAGGACGTAAGAAGACTTGCTGGTTGTGTGGCTGCCCTCTGCAGGTTCATTTCAAAGTCTGCAGAACGCGCCCTGCCTTTCTTCAAAATCTTGAAAAAGGCGGGTCCTATGAAATGGACTCCGGAAGCGGAGGCAGCGCTGTAGGACTTGAAAGGATACCTATCCTCCACTCCAATACTTGTCGCACCTAAACCACAAGAGAAGTTGCTGCTGTACTTAGCGGCAACCAATCAAGTGGTTAGTGTTGCGTTAGTGGCGGAGAGGGAGGCGGATGAGGAACCCACATCCCCGGCAAGCGCATCCAGCGACAAGCAGGGGGCTTCCCCGACAAGCTCTGGCCCCGACAAGGACAAATTTGCGCAGGAACAAGGAGAAGTGCGAAAGAAGATGGTGCAGCGCCCAGTTTATTTCGTAAGTTCCCTCTTGCAGGGGGCTAGGTCGAGATACTCTGGGGTGCAGAAGTTACTTTTCGGCCTCCTCATGGCCTCAAGAAAGCTGCGCCATTACTTCCAAGCACACGAGATAACAGTGGTCACTCGCTTTCCGTTGAAGAGGATATTGCAAAATCCAGAAGCAACAGGTAGGATCGTCGAGTGGGCACTGGAGCTGTCAAGCTTTGGTCTCAAGTTTGAGAGTACTTCAACCATACAGAGCAGAGCTTTGGCAGAATTCATAGCGGAATGGACCCCAACACCAGATGAAGAAGTTCCAGAGACAAGCATCCCCATCCAAGAAGTAAGCAAGGAGTGGATAATGTACTTCGATGGTGCCTTCTCGCTGCAAGGCGCCGGCGCTGGCGTGTTACTCATAGCGCCCACCGGGGAGCACCTCAAGTATGTTGTTCAAATGCACTTTCCCAAGGAGCAAGCGACAAACAATACTGCCGAGTATGAAGGTTTGCTTGCTGGTCTCAGAATTGCGGCCGAACTTGGGATCAAGAAGATGATTGTGCGGGGAGACTCACAGTTGGTGGTCCGACAAGTAAACAAGAGTTACCAGAGCCCTCTGATGGAAGCTTATGTCGATGAAGTGAGGAAGCTTGAAGAACACTTTGAGGGCCTACAGATGGAGCACGTTCCAAGAGCTCAGAATGATATCGCAGATGGCCTCTCAAAGTGTGCTGCAATGAAGTTACCTGTGGAACCAGGGGTCTTCATGCTCAAGCTAACTCAGCCATCTGTTACACCATCAGTTGGGCAGAGCAAGAAGAGGAAGTTGGTCTCCGGCGACTACTTGCCGGCGGATCTTCCCGAAGCCGCCGCCAAGGTCCCCAAGATCAGCAACCAAAATGCTGAGGAACAGTCTGCTCCTGCGGACCCAAGGGTCTGTACAGTTGAAGCAGGCGTTCCCGACAAGCCTTGCCCCGACAGGCTTGCCGGGGAACCCTCAGCTCCGGCAGAGCCGCAGGTTCTTGCCGTAGAAGCTGAGGTTCCCGCAGCAGCCCTGATGCCTTTAGTCCTTGTTGCTGAGCCTCAAGCTCCAGCATGGGCACAACAAATCATCCGTTTTCTTCAGACTGGAGAACTTCCCAAAGAACCAGAAGAGATAGAGAGGATAACCAGGCAGTCAAGTATGTACCAGTTCGTTGGCAACGAACTGTACAGAAGAAGACTCAATGGTGTCAGATTGAAGTGCATTTCCCGGGAAGATGGACAGGAGCTGTTGGCAGAGATACACGGAGGCATATGTGGTCACCACATTGGCGCAAGAGCACTTGCCGGAAAGGCGTTCCGACAAGGTTTCTTTTGGCCAGAAGCCCTCCAAGATGCAACTGCACAAGTAACCAAGTGTGAAGCGTGCCAGTTCCATGCCAAACAAATTCACCAGCCAGCTCAAGCTCTCCAGACGATCCCTTTGTCCTGGCCCTTCTCGGTCTGGGGGCTCGACATCCTCGGCCCCTTTCCCCGCGCTGTCGGGGGCTTTGAGTACTTGTACGTCGCAATCGACAAGTTCACAAAGTGGCCAGAAGTGGAACCAGTGAGAAAGGTGACAGCACAGTCAGCAGTCAGGTTCTTCAGATCAATAGTTTGCCGTTTCGGAATCCCTAACAGGATCATCACCGACAACGGCACACAGTTCACAAGTCGCACCTTCATGCAATACGCCCAAGACCTTGGCGCCAAGGTCTGCTTCGCTTCTGTTGCTCACCCAAGGAGCAATGGTCAAGCGGAGAGGGCAAACGCTGATGCTGCGCGGACTCAAGACAAGAACCTTTGACAGGCTGCACAAGTGTGGAAGAAACTGGATAGAGGAGTTGCCGGCGGCTCTTTGGTCAATCAGGACGACACCAAATCGAGCCACCAGACAGACACCCTTTGCTCTTGTCTATGGAGCAGAGGCAGTTCTCCCCACGGAACTCGTATACGGATCTCCTCGAGTGCTCGCTTACGACGAGCTCGAGCAAGAGCAACTGCGACAAGATGATGCATTGCTCCTCGAGGAGGAACGTCTCCAGGCTGCTGTACGAGCTGCTCGATACCAGCAAGCCTTGCGTCGCTATCATAGCCGCAAGGTCAGGGCCAGGAGTCTCGAGGAAGGCGACCTTGTGCTTCGGCGCGTTCAGTCCGCCAAGGGCTCCAACAAGTTGACGCCGAAGTGGGAAGGCCCTTATCGGGTGAGACAAGTCACAAGGCCTGGCGCTGTCCGCCTTGAGACCGAAGAAGGCTTACCGGTGAGCAACTCCTGGAACATAGAGCATCTTCGCAAGTTTCACCCGTAAGGCGCGGTTGCCGTGATCCGCTCCGGCAACCACCTTTTGTACAAGTCTTGCCGCTGTTGCATGTAAACCTTTGTACAAAGCCGGGCGCAGACCCCGTGCATCAGTAAAACTTTTGTGCTTCGCACCATTTGTCACTCCGTGGTTTTCATTTTACTTGCATGTACCATCTGACATTTCGTGCAGCACACATCCCTGGTAAGCAATGACAAGCCGCAAGGCCTCGTACTTGTATTTCCTCCTCTTTGGCCTTTCTCTCTGAAACAGAAGGACTGTTCCTCGCGCACAAGTTTGCCGGGGGGGGGGAGGAGATAGAAGTATGGACCTAGTGCTGTTCAAGAAAGAAAAGTCTTGCCGGGAAGCAAACAATCAAACAATCCATGAAAGCTAAGTTACCAAAGTTTGAGCATTCAAATTTTTAAATTTTTTGTTATCTTCCTTGAACAACCACACTTTGTATGGAAAACCTGTGCGCGGAGGAACCTACCCGTGGCTAGCCGCGCCCTTACTTTGTTTCGAGCACGCTCAACGGCTTAAGTGAGCCGCGACAAGTGTCGCGCCCTTACTTCGTTTTCGAGTTCGCTCAGCAATCTAAGTGTGCTGCGACTAGCTGCGGCAAGGTTTCTTGCCGGCAAGGGCTTTGTTAGCAGGCTGCTAAGAGTCCCGCACTCAGCGCTCGCGGCAAGGGTCCCTTTGCCGGCAAGTTCCCTGAAAGCGTAGGGTGGAAAGCATACAAAGTGAAGGGACTAAAGCAAGGGAGATAACATTGCATTGATTACCCGAAATAAGAGTATATATTACAGA
The DNA here is from genome assembly GCA_902687465.1 of Secale cereale. Lineage (NCBI taxonomy): Eukaryota > Viridiplantae > Streptophyta > Magnoliopsida > Poales > Poaceae > Secale > Secale cereale. The sequence goes on along the minus strand of LR738715.1, from coordinate 601,771,876 downwards.
GATAACTTGCCGCTGTTCTAAACAACTACTGCCTATGACTTAATTGGCAGCGGCGAGGGAAGCAAGGTGCCTAGTCTTTGCGGTCTCCGTCAATCCTCTGGATCTTGCCCACCTTGGCTACGATGTGGGCAACTTGGGCCTTCAACGCCTCCTGGTCAGCTTCGGGCGGCAGGGTCCGGAGGACGTTGACAAGGTTGATCCCGGGGTTGCGGTAGACGATCTTCGACAACACCCGCTCCATAGTGCCCGTGCAAAGACGGCGCGCCTCGTCAGCCAGCTGCGTGGGGATCTTCTCCCGTAGCCGCGCGAGAGCCGGCGCCACCCCTCTGAGGAACAAGCTCAGCTTGGCACTGTGGGGGAATTCTCGTCGGGGGAGTACGCGAGGTGCTCCGCCCTCAGCGCCACCATCTCCATATCGATGTTGGCGGCGGAGGTGACGAGCTCCTCGGTCCACTGCTCCACCGTCCGCTGAAAGTGATTTTGCGAGACGGCGGCGCTCTCCAGCAAGGCCCTCTCGGTACGGAGATCGTCCTTCAGCTTCGTCTCGCGGTCCCGGGAGGCGTCAAGCGAGTCGGTGAGGGTGGAGACCTTCGTCTCCAAGTCGGCGATGGAGTCCCTGGCGTCGGTGAGCTCTTTGCCCTTCTCGGAGAGGCGGATTTGCAGCTCTGAGTTGGTGTGGGCATCCTTCTCCCGCGCCACGTTGAGCGCGGCGACCCTGTCTTCACTCGCCTTCAAGTTCAGCTCCATCTGCGCCACCCTGGCCTCCAGATCCCTCTTGGCGGTCTCTGCGGCAGCGGCGGCATCCCTCGCCTCCTGCAGAGCCCCGCCAATAGCTTGCTCCCGAGCGGTGAGGTCGTCCTCGCGGCTGTCGAGGTCGACCTTCCGCTGGTTGAGCTCTCCTTCCCGCCGAGACAGCTCCTCGGCGGCCAGACGCTGCTGCTCCTCCACCTCGGCCTTCTCGAGGAGGAATGCTTGGTGTGCTCCGGCAAGCTCTTCGCGCTCCTCCGCCAAGTTTCGGAGGGCCGCCTGGTTGGCGGCACGGAGCTCAGCAGCGCGCTTCTCCAAATCAGCACCAGCCTTGGCAGCCAGAGCTTCCTGAGACTCCAACTTTGCCTGCCTGGCCCGGTACAAGGCCAGGAGCCGGCGTAGGAGTCGCTCCTCTTTGGGCTCGTCGCTGCTGCCGGGCGCGTCGATGACCTTCAATCCGGCGGAGGCGAGAACTTCTCCGTCAAACGTCTCCCCCTCCACGGGTGCCCTTGATGAGGACGCCCACGGGACTTGGATGAAGACCCCGTTGGCGGCCTCCAGATAGACGCCCGACCCAGCCGTAGAGGCGGAAGGATCGGCGGCCGGTGCAGCGTCCGGCGCTCCTGCGGCCTCCGGGCCAGCAGTGCGGTCGCCGGTCCCTTCCCCAGCCGCGGCGTCAGCGGTCGGGGCGGTCTCCTCGGCGGCTGGCTCATCGGCACCAACCGTTCCCTCTGCAGCGGTGGCATCGCCAGCATCGCCACGCACCTCCTCCTCGGCAATGGTTTTCGTCTCCATCGACTCCGGGGCGGGCGGATCTAGCAGAAGAAAAAGAAAATAAAGAATTGTCAAGCAAATATCCAAAAAAGAAGAAAGTACAAGGGTTTACTTGCGCGGGCTTCTTCGATGACGGGGTCCCTCGCCGGGGAGCTCTCCCTTGGCGGCGTAGAAGTGGCCCCTGCTGGCGGAGGGCCGCTTGCGCCCTCCCTTGGCGGGGTGCTCACCCTTGTCGGGCTGCTCGCCCTTGGCGGGGTACTCGCCCTCGGCGGAGTGCCCGTCCTTGGCGGAGCGCTGTCCCTCGCCGGGGAGCTCATCCTTTGCGGGGAGGGTGGAACAGGCGGCTCGTCGGGGGCGACCTCCTGGTGCTCCTGCGGCTGCGGCTCCACTTCTGCACAAGACAACAAGACGTCAATAAGGACAACTACTTCAAGCGCGCCCGACAAACAGAAAAGTGAACAAGGGACTTACGCTAGGGGCTGCGCTGGGGGCTGCTCCGCGGAGCAGCAGGCTGGTCCGGCAAGTCTGTCGCTGGCGCATCACTTGCCGCTGCGACGGGCTCGTCGTCCTCGAGATCGACCACAGGGATCTTGGCCCTCTTTGCCATCCGCTGGGTCAAGGTCCTGGAAGCCAAAACAAGATCAGAACCAAGCAAGAGAAATCAAGACAAAAACAAAAGGAAATGAAGATTGCAAGTACTTACTCTTCCTCCTCTTCATCGGAGCTGAGGGCGGAGAAGTCGAACCCCGCCTCGTGTGCTCCCGCGCGAGGAGCTGGAGGAGAAGGCTCCCTCGGGCGCTTGGCGGGCTCCGGGGCTGCGGGCTGTGAAGACCCAGCACCGGTCGTCGCTGAGGACCGAGGAGCAGAAGGAACCCCAGAGCCACTCCGGGAAGATCCCCCCCGCTTGTCGCTCAGGCACGGGGCGCCTCCTTGACGACCTTGCTCGTCGTGGTGGCGCGCGTCACCCGACGCTTCGGTTGCTGTCGGGGCGCCTGTGGCCTCGCCGTCTCGGCGGTCTTGCGGAGGCGCTTCTTCTGTTGTGGCGGAGGACTTGGTGGTGGCGGAGAATTCTCCGAGGATGAGGAGGCGTCGTCGTCAAGATTCAGAGACCCGCCGGAATCTTCGTCAGAATCACCGGATTCGGCGTCCTCCTCCTCCTCGGCGGGCCCGCTGGACTCAGTACCCTGCCCGGCAGCCTCGCCCATCCCGGCAGGCTCCCCGGTAGGCTCCCCGGCAAACTCCTCGGGCGCGATCTTCACCAACTTGAGGATTTCCTCCTCCTCAGCCCGACTCACTGCTTCCGCCGCCTCCGCTTCATCCACGGTGTATCCAAATTCACCTGCCGCTGCAGCCGCAGCGGCCTCCTCCATCCTGGAGGCAATGTACGCCACATCCCGCTCGGTGGTCTCCCGGGTGAGCCCCTTCTTCTCCTCGGCTTTGCGTGGTTTTTCAACCAAGTTGTCAAAGAAGGCTTGCACGGTCTCCGCCGAAGGCTCCAGCCAAGTGGGGACGACCCCGTGGGAGTCGCACTCAGGCATTGCCGCGCGGATGGCACTAAGGGCAGTATTATTGCACAAGGGAACTACTCCGACCGACGGTTTGAACCACTCCGGGTGCTTGGGGTCGTGCTTGAACAGCTCCCGGACCATCCCCTTCAGTTCCAAGACGGTGAAGTTATAGTTCAGCCCGGGGCGCAGCCTCATGCGGTCTGCCGCGTTGCCGAACTCCCAAGCGGGTCTCTTCCTTTCCTGCAGAGGGGCAATGCGGCGGCGGAGGAAGTCAGCTCCAACTTCACCCACAGTCAGATTGGCAGCCCGGAGACGAAGAATCCTAGTCAGGGCGATCTGCAGCTTGTCGTCCTCCGGGGCCAAGTCGCTCCAATCCTTGCCGCGCACTATTGCAGTCTGGCACGGCAAGGTAAACTGCTCGGGCTCATCTTCCAGAACCCAGCACCAGTCAGCCCTCCACTCCTCCCACTTGCCGCGAAGCTCTCCCTTCAAGTACGCTTCCTTCTTATTCAGCCTGAAGATCCAGGAGATGCCGCCGGAGAGTGGGGATCCAAACTCTACTCTAGGCGTGAAGAAATGGCGGAAAAGGGCTACATTTGGGTGGACCCCGACATAGTTTTTGCACAGATGTGCGAAAATGGCCAAGGTGAGAATGGCATTTGGGGTGAAATCTAAGAGGTGGAGGACGTACGTGTTCATCACATCACAGAAGAACTCCGAATACGGAGGGCAGAGACCGCAATAGAAGAACGTAGCGAAGAAGTAGTAACCTCCCGGGAACATGTCGACGGCCACGGCGGGGAGGACTCTGGTGCGCGGGTGATCCTTCGTCTCCCTCGCCCAGAACAAATAGTACTTGTCCCGCAGCTCCCTCGGGCCGAGCCTCGACGGGAAGACCACCCTCCTTCTCCGCATGGCTGCCAGCTTCGCTGCCTGCTCAGACTTCTCCTTCTTCGCCTTTTCGCTCTTCGCCTTGTCGCTCTTCGCCTGGTCGCTCTTCGGGGCCATGGCGGGGACGGCGAGGGAGGACGACGGCGCTGCGGGTGGGGAAGACGGCGGAGGAAGGGCGGAAGCAGGGAGCGGCGAGGGTTTCTGAGGATTCAAGGCGCAATGAAGGCAATGGGGAAAAACTGCCCCTGCTTCCTCTGCTTTTAAGGGGGAAGTGGGGGACGTTCCGCATTTCCCCAATAAAGAAACAGGCCACGATCTCTCCCACGACGCCGCAATCGACGCGTGCCGTTAGGGAGGGATGCGGCGAATCTGGAGTGGGAAACGGCGTGCCGTGGGCCGCGTGAGCCCGTGCACTGTTCTGGGCCTGGCCCAACAGCGCTCGGCACCGTGTGTGGACCAGGCCCGGGGGCTCCTGTCGGTGTACTAAAGTAGGGGTACCTTAGTATCCTGACTTGTGCACGGGCAGTAGCAGCGTCCCGTGGTCTGGCTCACCACGCGCCCGCCAAAGCCCACTCTAGACCCTTTTAAGCCATTCAAGAACAAAGTATTCAAGTTAGGAGACAAGACCCCGGCAAGAGGAGCTTGCCGGGAAGGCCGCACCAGGCTCAAAGTTATCATTCCAGCACAAGACCCTGGCAAGAGGAGCTTGCCAGGAAGGCCAAAAGAACGGCACTTCAAGAAGGTGTATCGCGGCGCATCATGCGCCCCGGCAAGACCCGGAGAGCGGCAAGCTTCCGGGCCCGGCAAGGTAGCGACCCCGGCAACGTGCTTGCCGGGGGAATCCTACACTGTGTGCCTGCGCTCCAGCTCATCTGGCCACGCGTCGCCCTGGGGCCCTTCCAGGGACACGTGGCAGATGGCTGTGTAGCCTGGGGTACACGGTGGCGAGCCGCGGTGACGAGGCCATCGCCGTGGCGAACGGAGACGCATGGACGGACGCTTTTTGGGGCGACGGCGATGGGCATTCAATGCCTTTGTCCCCCACCGTCAAAGTTAGGTGAAGACCACTACTTATACACTGTTCATGCACTGTTACAACCACCACCATTTTTCCATTTTTACCCTCCTCTATGTTGACACCTGTCGGTGACCCCTTTGAGCTATAAAAGGAGGCCCATGCACTACGTAGGGGGGGTTCGATCCCAGAAACTTGATCACTCCTATGCTCGGTGTAGCTGGTACTGTAGATCTTCAAGCTCCCGAGCCCAAGAACTCAATACAACCAAAGCAGGAGTAGGGTTTTACGCATCCTCGCGGCCCGAACCTGGGTAAACTGCCCGCGTGTGCCCCTCGTCTGCTCTCCGTGCTCCCTCCGCTCCCTTACCGCAACGTAGAAGGGGCTCCGGTCCCATAGGTGTTCGTGGGCGTCCAGTTTCCCCGACAAGCTAGATGGCTTCATCACTCTCTTTTGATTATCAATACAATGGTCTCTTGGAGATCCATATGATGTTACTCTTTTTGCGGTGTGTTTGTTGGGATCCTATGAACTTTGAGTTTATGATCAGATCTATCTTTTTATCCATGAAAGTTATTTGAGTTTTCTTTGATCTCTTATATGCATGATTTCTTATAGCCTTGTATTTCTTCTCCGATATTTGGGTTTTGTTTGGCCAACTTGATCTATTTATCTTGCAATGGAAGAGGTGCTTTGTAGTGGGTTTGATCTTACGGTGCTTGATCCTAGTGATAGAAGGGGAACCGACACGTATGTATCGTTGCTACTAAGGATAAAATAATGGGGGTCTATTTCTACATAAATAGATCTTGTCTACATCATGTCATCGTTCTTATTGCATTACTCTATTTTTCCATGAACATAATACACTAGATGCATGCTGGATAGCGGTCGATGTGTCAAAAAAAAATAGTAGTAGATGCAGGCAGGAGTCGGTCTAGTAATCTTGGACGTGATGCCTATATAATGATCATTGCCTGGATACCATCATGATTATTTGAAGTTCTATCAATGGCCCAACAATAATTTTTTCACCCACCGTTTGCTATTTTCTTGAGAGAAGCCACTAGTGAAATCTACGGCCCCTGGTGTCTTCTTTATATTATTTGCCTTTAGGATATATTTTCCTTTGCCTTTATTTTCAGATCTATTAAACCAAAACCCCAAAAATACCTTGCTGCAATTTATCATATTTGGTGTTCGATCTATCAATATTTACAACTCTATCATGTCCGTTACCCGAAAGGGATTGACAACCTCTTTTACACGTCGGGTTGTGAATATTTGTTATTTGTCTACATGTGCTATTTAGGTTGTGTTGCGTGGTTCTCCTACTGGTTCGATAACCTTGGTCTCATCACTGACGGAAATACCTACCGCTGCTATACTACATCATCCCTTCCTCTTTGGGGAACTACCGACGTAGTTCTAGTAGACATCAAAAGGAATTTCTGGCGCCGTTGCCGGGGAGGATCTTCAACATATACCAGGTTCAAAATCACAAATCTCATCTCCTTGTAATTTTATATTATTTGCCATTTGCCTCTCATTTTCATCTCCCCCACTTCAAATTTTTTTGCCGTTTTTTATTCTCCTTTTTTTCATTCGCCGTTTTCCGGTCAGATCTATCGCCTACTTGTGTTCTTGTTTACAATTGCTCCAAGATGACGCAAGAGAACACTAAGTTGTGTGATTTTTCTAGTACCAACAACAATGATTTTATCGACACTCCGATTGCTCCTCCCGCCATTAGTGCGGAGTCTTGTGATATTAATGCTGCTTTGTTGATCTTATCATGAAAGATCAATTTTTCGGTACTCCTAATGAGGATGTCGCATCCCATCTTAATACCTTCATGGAATTATGCGATATGCAAAATAAAAAAGATGTGGACAATGACGTTGTGAAGATGAAATTATTTCTGTTTTCTTTGCGTGATTCTGCAAAAGTTGGTTTTCTTCTTTGCCTCGCAATAGTATCGATTCTTGGAATAAATGCAAATATGCTTTCAGTACTAAGTATTTTCTGCCCGCGAAAATTATTTCCCTTAGAACCCAGATCATGAATTTCAAGTAACTTGAACATGAGCATGTTGCAAAATCTTGGGAAATTATGAAAATGATGCTAAGGAATTGCCCAATGCATGGGTTAAATCCTTGGATGGTCATACGAAAAATTTATGCGGGGTTGAATTTTGTTTCTCGAAATCTTTTATACTTTGCCGCTGGTGGTACTTTTATGGAAATTACTTTGGGTGAAGCCACCAAATTTCTTGATAATATTATGGCGAATTATTCGCAATGGCATACCGAAAGGGCGCCTACTAGCAAAAAAGTTAATTCGGTTGAGATTGATTCTTTGAGTGAAAAAGTTGATGCTCTTATGAAAATGGTTGCTAGTAAAAGTGCTCCTATTGATTTCAATGATATGCCTTTGCCTACCTTGATTGAGCAAAATAGTGATGCCATATATGTGAAGTTTATCTCTAGAAATAATTTAAATAACAATGCTTATATAGGTAATTTTAATCCTAGGCCATTCCCGGGAAATTCCTCTAATAGTTATGGTAATTCCCATGGTAATTCTTCTTACAATAATAATAGAAATACATCTGATCTTGAGAATAATATTAAAGAATTTATCAATAATCAAAAGGTTTTCAATGCTTCCATAGAAGAAAAATTGAATAAGATTGATGATATGTCTAGGAGTATTGATAGAATTTCTCATGATGTGGAAAATCTTAAGTTGAAATTTTTTTTGCCTAAAGTTGAGGAATCAATCAATGCTCTTTATGTTTCTATGGATGAAAGTAAGAAAAGAATCGCTATGCTTAGAGCTAATTTTTTTGTTTTGGAAAAAGCGTTTTCTAGTGATTGCTTTTGTAAAAATGATGGAGATCTTAAAATGATTGGTGTTTCTTCTATCGATTCATTGTTTAGTAAAGTTCAATTTGATGAAAAAGGGACTGGAGAAGAGTCAACTTTAGTTAGAAGGCGTCCCAATAGTTCGGAGGGTGAAAATCTTGTTGAGAAAATTGATAAAAGTGGGTTTGGAGAAGTCAAGACTTTAAATAGTGATGTGCCCACTCTTTTGGATTACAAAGACTTTAATTATGATAGTTGTTCTTTGATTATTGTATTTCTTTGTTGCAATCCATGATTTATTCACCCCATGCTTATGAAGAAAATAAAGCTTTTACTAAACATATTGTTGATGCTATGATGAAAGCTTTAGATGATAAGTTGGAATTAGAAGTATCAATTGCTAGAAAGTTGCATGATGAATGGTAACCTACTATCAAGATCAAAATTAAAAATTATGAGTGTTTTGCTTTGTGTGATTTGGGTGCTAGTGTTTCCACGATTATGAAATCTCTTTGCGATGTTCTTGGTCTTACCAATACTGAAGATTGCTCTCTTAATTTGCATTTGGCGGATTCTACCATTAATAAGCCTTTGGGAAGGATCAATGATGTTCTTATTCTTGCAAATAGGAACTATGTACCCGTAGACTTTATTGTTCTTGACATCGATTGCAATTCGTCTTGTCCTATTATACTTGGTAGACAATTTTTGCGCACTATTGGCGCGGTGATTGATATGAAAGAAGGGAATATTAAATTCCAATTTCCTTTGAGACAGGGCATGGAACACTTCCCTAGAACAAATATCAAATTACCTTATGAATCTATAATGAGGGCAACATAGGGTTCATCCAACAAGTATGACAACACTTGAGATCTTTGCTTTATGCCTAGCTAAGGGCGTAAAACAATAGCGCTCGTTGGGAGGCAACCCAACTTGTATCTTTTTGCCTTTTGATTTCCTTGCTATTTTCAATAAAATACCCTTTAATACCTTTGTTTAGATGTATTTTTGTGGTTGAATAAATGTTTGTGCCAAGCAAAGCCTTTAGGATCATGTTGGGTGTTAGTAGATTTGATCTTGCTGAGAAACATAAACTTTTGCGCTCACGAGAAAAATTATAATTTTTAACAGAAGAGTGTTTTTAAGTTGATTCTTTTTGCAGAAGATTAATATACAATTTTTCACATGGTCCTAATTTTTCAGACTTACATAAGTATTCGAAATTTTCATATTGCTACACACCGTTCTGTTTTTGACAGATTCTATTTTCTTTGTGTTGTGTGCTTGTTTTGATGATTCTATGGTTTTCTTTTATGAGTTTTTGCCATAGAAAAGTTGGAATATAGTAGATATAATGAAAGAATAAAATATGAATTGGTTTGCTACAATACTTATAGTAGTGATTTGTTTTCTTATACTAACGGATCTCACAAAGGTTTTGTTGAATTTTGTGTGATTGAAGCTTTCAAGTTTGGGGTTATCTTACAATGGATGAAGGAATAAGGAGTAAGAAGAGCCGAAGCTTGGGGATTCCCATGTCATCCCAAGCTATTATCCAAAGATAAGCAAGGAACTAAGCTTGGGGATGCCCCCGAGTGGCATCCCCTCTTTCTTCTAACAACCATTGGTATTTTACTCGAAGCTATATTTTTATTCGTCACATGCTATGTGTTTTGCTTGGAGCGTCTTATATGATATGAGTATTTGCTTGTTTTGATTTGCTTTTCAAGTATTGAATCTTTGTTGTACACACCTATTAGAGAGAGCCAAAATTATGCCATGACTTGTTAGAATAGCTCTCTATGCTTCACTTAAATTTTTATGAGCCTTGGATTTGCTCTAGTGCTTCACTTATATCTTTTTGAGCAGGGTGTGCTTTAATATTTTTGAAGAAATACTCTCTTGATTCAATTAAATTTATTTGAGAGTTAGTAATTTTTTAAGAAATTCTCTCTTGCTTCACTTAAATTATTTTGAGAGAAAGAAAAAAATGCTCATGATCTTCACTTATATTTGTTTGAGCTTGTCAAAAGCAACATATGAAAATTAGTCCCAAAGTGATAGATATGCAAGAAGGATATAATAAAACCTTTCATGAAGATCATTGGACAAAATAAATTTGATTCCTTGTAATAGTTTTGAGATATGATGATGTAATATGTGAGTCATGTTAATGAGTAATTATGCTTTAGTAAGAATATTGATGTTAAGGTTTGTGATTCCCTATGCAAGCACAAAAGTCAATAGTCATGCAATGAAATTACATCCTACTTGTGGTGCATTATTCGGTGTTAATTATGCTTAATGCTCGCTTATCAGATTAGTTGCTTCATGGTTGGTCGCTTCCCAATCTTTTTCTAGACTTCATTTTGCGCTAAGTATGATCACTACTTGTGCATCCAAAATCCTTTAACCCAGTTTTGCCACGTGTGTCCACCATACCTACCTATATGTGGTATTCCTTTGTTGTTCTAAGCAAATTTCTATGTGCCATCTCTAATTTTCAAAATAAATTTCCCCTTTGTGTGCTCGTACCGCTCGCGAGGCGGTGAGGGATGGCTAATATTTTCCATGCTAGATGTGTTATTCTCACGATGAGTGTTTATTCACTTGTCATTGCACAAGAGTAAGGAAAATGTATTAGGGATGCCCAGTCCCGAAATGAAAAATGAATTTACTTTATGTTGTCAAATAATAATTTCTTGGACAGTGTTGGTATGGAAGGCAACCGTGGATTCAGCTAGCCATGGAAAGTGAAAGTTTGGTGGAAAAATGAATAAACTTTATTTTATGTTTGGGAACCGCCTATGTTATATCTAGCATGGAAAGTGTTGGGAACACTAAGTCGTTTTCGTTGGTGGGAAAAGTATGCCTCCCAAAATAATTTTATCTCTTAATTTAAGCTTTGAGCTCTGGCACCTCTGCAAATTCCTACTTCCCTCTCCGAAGGGCCTTTCATTTACTTTATGCAATTTTTAGTTTTGAATTTGAGTCTCCATCTTGTCTTATAAAGCAGCAACTAGGAAGCACTCTGATCGTACTTGAGCACTAGATGTAACTAATATGCGAGTGTGTTTCATGAATGGATCAATGGTTGAGCATGATGGGCTAGGGATAACTTATTTAAGCATTGATATTTCGAAAGACATGATTGCTTGTTGATATGCTTGAGTATTTAAATATCATGTCAAAACTAGACTATTGCTTTGAACCATATAAAAGTCCAAATGTCCATGCTATAAAGAAAATAATATGATATGACATGATATGATAGGCAGCATTCCACATCAAAAATTCTGTTTTTATCATTTACCTACTCGAGGACGAGCATGAATTAAGCTTGGGGATGTTGATACGTCTCCAACGTATCTATATTTTTTTATTGTTCCATGATGTTATATTATCATTCTTGGATGTTTTAAAATCATTTTATATCATTTTTTGTACTAACCTATTGACATAGTGCCAAGTGCCAGTTGTTGTTTTCTGCATGTTTTTTACATCGCAGGAAATCAATACCAAACAGAGTCCAAATGCACCGAAACTTTTTGAGGATTTTTTTGGACCAGAAGACATCCAGTGGGCTCGAGAAGCACCTGGGGGTGCTCCGAGGGGAGCACAACCCACCAGGGCGCGCCAGGAGGCCCAGTCGCGCCCTGGTGGGTTGTGCCCCCGGACTGCCTCTTTGCTCTATATATACCCCGATATTCCAGAAATACTTGGGGAGTCGACGAAAATCAATTCCAGCAGCCGCATAGTCGAGAACCACTAGATCCAATCTAGACACCATCACGGAGGGGTTCACCACTTCCATTGGTGCCTCTCCAATGATGCGTGAGTAGTTCCTTGTAGACCTACGGGTCCGTAGTTAGTAGCTAGATAGCTTCTTCTCTCTCTTTTGATTATCAAGACAATGGTCTCTTGGAGATCCATATGATGTAACTCTTATTGCGGTGTGTTTGTTGGGATCCGATGAACTTTGAGTTTATATTCAGATCTATCTTTTTATCCATGAAAGTTATTTGAGTCTTCTTTGATCTCTTATATGCATGATTTCTTATAGCCTCATATTTCTTCTCCGATATTTGGGTTTTGTTTGGCCAACTTGATCTATGTATCTAGCAATGGGGAGAGGTGCTTTGTAGTGGGTTCGATCTTAAGGTGTTTGATCCTAGTGATAGAAGGGGAACCGACACATATGTATCGTTGCTATTAAGGATAAAACGATGGGGTCTATTTCTACATAAATAGATCTTGTCTACATCATGTCATCGTTCTTATTGCATTACTCCGTTTTCCCATGAACTTAATACACTAGATGCATGATGGATAGCGGTCGATGCGTGGAGTAATAGTAGTAGATGCAGGCAGGAGTCGGTCTACTAATCTTGGACGTGATGCGTATATAATGATCATTGCCCGGATATTGTTATGATTATTTGAAGCTCTACCAATTGCCCAACAGTAATTTGTTCACCCACCGTTTGCTATTTTATTGAGAGAAGCCGCTAGTGAAATATACGGCCCCCGGGTATCTTCTTTATATTATTTGCCTTTGCGGTCTATTTTCCTTTGCTTTTATTTTCGGATCTGTTAAACCAAAAATCCAAAAATACCTTGCTGCAATTTATCTTATTTGGCGTTCAATCTATCAATATTTACAACTCTATCACGTCCGTTACCCGAAAGGGATTGACAACCGTTTTTACACGACGGGTTGCGAGTATTTGTTATTTGTGTGCAGGTGTTGTTTTATACGTCCATTTTGCATCATGCTTATATGTTGATATTTATTGCATTATGGGCTGTTATTATATGTTTTGTCACAATACTTATGCTTTTTCTCTCTTATTTTACAAGGTTTACCTGAAGAGGGAGAATACCGTCAGCTGGAATTCTGGGCTGGAAAAGGAGCAAACTCTGGAAACCTATTCTGCACAACTCCAAAAGCCCCGAAACTCAACAAAACTTCGTTTCAGAAAATATAAAAAATATCTGGCGAAAGAAGTCCACGAGGGGGGCCACCGGCCGTCCACGAGGATGGGGGCGTGCCCCCTTCCCAGGGCGCCCCCCTGCCTCGTGGGCCAGCCGGAAGGCCCCCGATGCCCATCTTCTCCTATATGAGGTGTTTTGACCTAGAAAAAAAATCAAGAGGAGGCTTTCGGGACTAGACGCCGCCGTCTTGAGGCGAAACCGAGGCGGAAACCAATCTAGGGCTCCGGCAGAGCTGTTCTGCCGGGGATACTTCCCTCCGGGAGGGGGAAATCGTCACTGCCGTCATCACCAACAACTCTCCCATCTTGGGGAGAGCTATCTTCATCAACATCTTCACCAGCACCATCTCCTCTCAAACCCTAGTTCATCTCTTGTATCCAATCTTTGTACCCAAACCTCAGATTGGTACATTTGGGTTGCTAGTAGTGTTGATTACTCCTTGTAGTTGATGCTAGTTGGTTTACTTGGTGGAAGATCATATGTTCAGATCCATTATGCATATTAATATCCCTCTGATCATGAACAATATTATGTCTTGTGAGTAGTTACTTTTGTTCCTGAGGACATGGGAGAAGTCTTGCTATTAGTAGTCATGTGAATTTGGTCTTCGTTCGATATTTTGATGAGATGTATATTGTCTCTCCTCTAGTTGTGTCATGTGAACGTCGACTACATGACACTTCACCATTATTTGGGCCTAGAGGAATGCATTATGAAGTAATAAGTAGATGATGGGTTGCTAGAGTGACAGAAGCTTAAACCCTAGTTTATGTGTTTCTTCGTAAGGGGCTGATTTGGATCCATATGTTTCAGGCTATGGTTAGGTTTACCTTAGTACTTATTTTGTAGTTGCGGATGCTTGCATTAGAGGTTAATCATAAGTGGGAGGCTTGTCCAAGTAAGGACAGCACCCAAGCACCAGTCCACCCACATACCAAATTATCAAAGTACCGAACGCGAATCAGATGATTGTGATGAAAACTAGCTTGACGATAATTCCCATCTGTCCTCGGGAGCGCTTTCCTTTATATAAGAGTTTGTCTAGGCTTGTACTTTGCTACAAAAAGGATTGGGCCACCTTGCTGCACCTTATTTACTTTTACCTTTTGTCACTTGCTACCAATTATCTTATCACAAAACTATCTGTTACCTATAATTTCAGTGCTTGCAGGAAATACCTTACTGAAAATTGCCTATCATTTCCTTCTGCTCCTCATTGGGTTCGACACTCTTACTTATCGAAAGGACTATGATAGATCCCCTACACTTGTGGGTCATCAAGACTCTTTTCTGGCACCGTTGCCGGGGAGTGAAGCGCCTTTGGTAAGGAAAAAATTATATAGTGTGCTGAAATTTATTGTCACTTGTTACTATGGCTCAAAATCCTTTGAGGGGCTTGTTCGGGATATCTTCACCCCGACCAGAAGAGCGAAGAGTTGCTCCTCAAACTACTGCACCTATTGAAAATGTTTTCTTTGAAATTCCTTCGGGTATGATAGAGAAACTGCTTGAAAATCCTTTTACAAGAGATGGAACACTGCATCCCGATTTACATCTAATCTATGTGGATGAAGTTTGTGGATTATTTAAGCTTGCAGGTATGCCCGAGGATGTTATCAAGAAGAAGGTATTCCCTTTAACTTTGAAGGGATATGCATTGACATGGCTTAGGCCATGCGATGATATGGGATCATGGAACTATAATCGTCTGAAGTTGGAATTTCATCAGAAGTTTTACCCTATGCACCAGGTTCACCATGATCGTAATTATATTTATAATTTCTGGCCTCGCGAAGGAGAAAGCATGGCTCAAGCTTGGGGGAGGCTTAAGTCAATGTTATATTCATGCCCCAATCATGAGCTCTCAAGAGAAATGATCATTCAAATTTTTATGCTCGGCTTTCTCTTAATAATTGCTCCATGCTTGATACTTCTTGTTCTGGCTCTTTTATGATGAAGACTATTGAATTCAAATGGGATTTATTGGAAAGAATTAAACGCAACTCTGAAGATTGGGATCTTGACGAAGGTAAGGAGTCAGGTATGACCCCTAAGTTTGATTGTGTTAAAGCTTTTATGGATACCGATGTTTTCCGTGAGTTTAGCACTAAATATGGACTTGACTATGAGATAGTAGCTTCTTTCTGTGAATCTTTTGCTACCCATGTTGATCTCCCCAGAGAGAAGTGGTTTAAATATCATCCCCCTATTGAAGTAAAAGTAGTTGAACCTATTAAAGTTGAAGAAAAGACTATCACTTATAATGTTGATCCTGTTATCCCTACTACTTATATTGAGAAACCACCTTTCCCCGTTAGGATAAAGGATCATGCTCAAGCTTCAACTATAGTTCGTAAGAGTAATACTAGAACACCTGCACCCTCTGAGCAAATTAAAGTTGAACCTAGTGTTGCTATGGTTAAGGATCTCTTGGTAGATGATTTAGATGGACATGTTGTTTATCTCCAAGAAGAGTCTGCTAGAATAGCCAAACGCAATGCTAGGAGCATACAAAAACCTGTTGTAGGCATGCCTGTTATCTTCGTTAAGATATGATATCATTACTATCATGGTTTGTGTGACGTAGGTGCTAGTGCGAGTATTATCCCTCTTGATTTGTATAACGAAATTATGCATGATATTGCACCTGTTGAGTTAGAAGGGATTGATGTTACTATTAAGCTTGCTAATAGAGATACTATTTCACCAGTTGGGATTGTTAGAGATGTTGAAGTCCTGTGTGGGAAGGTTAAATACCCTGTTGATTTTCTTATTCTTAGTTCCCCACAAGATGAATTTTGTCCCATTATATTTGGTAGACCCTTCTTGAATACTGTTAATGCCAAGATAGACCGCGTGAAAGATATTGTCACTGTTGGATTGGGGGATATGTCTCATGATTTTAACTTTGCTAAATTCCGTAGACAACCCCTTGAAAAGGCACCACCCAGTAAGGATGAAATTATTGGTCTTGCTTCTATTGCCGTGCCACCGAATGATCCTTTAGAACAATACCTGCTAGACCATGAAAATGGTATGCATATGAATGAGAGATGGGAAATAGATGAAATATTCTTTAAATAGGGACCCGTATTGCAAAACAACTTGCCTGTTGAAATCCTAGGGGATCCTCCTCCACCCAAGGGTGATCCCGCGTTTGAACTTAAACCTTTGCCTCATAATCTTAAGTATGATGAAAAGAAGATATATCCTGTTATTATTAGTGCTAACCTTTCAGAGCAGGAAGAAGAAAAATTATTGAAAACTCTGAAGAAGCACCGTGCTGCTATTGGATATACTCTGGATGATCTTAAGGGCATTAGTCCCACTATATGCCAACACAAGATAAAATTGGAAGAAAATGCTAAACCGGTTATTGATCATCAACGATGGTTAAATCCTAAGATGAAAGAAGTGGTAATGAAGGAAATACTAAAGCTCCTAGAGGCAGGTATTATCTATCCAGTTTATGATAGCCAGTGGGTAAGTCCTGTCCATTGTGTTCCTAAGAAAGGAGGTATGACTGTCGTTCCTAATGATAAGGATGAATTGACCCCGCAAAGAATAGTTACAGGTTACAGGATGGTAATTGATTTCCGTAAGTTAAATAAAGCTACTAAGAAAGATCATTACCCCTTTCCCTTTATTGATCAAATGCTAGAAAGGTTATCCAAACATACTCATTTCTGCTTTCTAGATGGTTATTCTAGTTTCTCTCAAATACCTGTGTCAAAAGGGGATCAAGAAAAGACCACTTTTACTTGTCCTTTCGGTACCTTTGCTTATAGACGTATGCCTTTTGGTTTATGTAATGCACCTTCTACCTTTCAAAGATGCATGATGGCTATATTCTCTAATTTTTGTGAAAAGATTGTTGAGGTGTTCATGGATGATTTCTCCATTTACGAAACTTTTTTGATGATTTCTTAAGCAACCTTGATCGAGTTTTGCAGAGATGTGAAGACACTAACCTTGTCTTGAGTTGGGAGAAGTGCCACTTTATGGTTAATGAAGGCATTGTCTTGGGACATAAAATTTCTGAAAGAGGTATTGAAGTTGACAAAGCTAAAGCTGATGCTATTGAAAAGATGCCATGCCCTAAGGACATCAAGGTATACGAAGTTTCCTTGGTCATGCCGGGTTTTATAGTAGGTTCATAAAGGACTTCTCTAGAATTTCCAGGCCTCTGACTAATCTCTTACAAAAAGATGTTCCTTTTGTCTTTGATGATGATTGTCTAGAAGCATCTGAAATTCTTAAAAAAGCATTGATCTCTGCCCCTATTGTCCAGCCTCCTGACTGGAATTTACCCTTTGAGATTATGTGCGGTGCTAGTGATTATGCTGTAGGAGCTGTTCTAGGGCAAAGAGTTGATAAGAAATTGAATGTTATCCAGTATGCTAGTAAAACTCTAGATAGTGCCCAAAGAAATTACGCCACTACTGATAAAGAATTTTTAGCAGTTGTATTTGCTTGTGATAAGTTTAGACCCTATATCGTTGGTTCTAAAGTAACTATTCACACTGATCATGCTGCTATCATATACCTTATGGAAAAGAAAGATGCTAAACCTAGACTTATTAGATGGGTTCTCTTGCTGCAAGAGTTTGCCTTGCATATTATTGATAGAGAGGGAGCTGAGAACCCCGTAGCAGATAACTTGTCTAGGTTAGAGAATATACTTGATGACCCACAACCTATTGATGATAGCTTTCCTGATGAACAATTAGCTGTCATAAATACTTCTCGTACTGATCCATGGTATGCTGATTATGCCAATTATATTGTTGCTAAGTTTATACCTCCTAGCTTCACATACCAGCAAAAGAAAAAGTTCTTCTTTTATTTGAGACATTACTTCTGGGATGACCCACATCTTTATAAAGGAGTAGATGGTATCATTAGACGTTGTGTACCTGAGCATGAACAAGAACATATCCTACGCAAGTGCCACTCCGAAGCTTATGGAGGACACCATGCGGGAGATAGAACTGCTCATAAGGTATTGCAGTCCGGTTTTTATTGGCCTACTCTCTTCAAGGATGCCCGTAAGTTTGTCTTATCATGTGATGAATGTCAAAGAATTGGTAATATTAGTAGACATCAAGAAATGCCTATGAATTATTCACTTGTTATTGAACCATTTGATGTTTGGGGCTTTGATTATATGGGACTGTTTCCTCCCTCTAATGGGTACACACACATTTTAGTTGCTGTTGATTACGTTACTAATTGGGTAGAAGCTATTCCAACTAGTAGTGCTGATCACAACACCTATATTAACATGCTCAAAGAAGTTATTTTCCCGAGGTTTGGAGTCCCTAGACACTTAATGACTGATGGTGGTTCACACTTTATTCATGGTGCTTTTCGTAAGATGCTTGCAAAGTATGATGTCAACCATAAAATTGCACCCCCCTATCACCCACAGGCTAGTGGTCAAGTAGAACTAAGTAATAGGGAGTTGAAACAAATCTTGCAAAACACAGTTAATAAGTCTAGGAAGAATTGGTCCAAGAAACTTGATGATGCATTATGGGTCTATAGAACTGCATAAAAAAATCGTATGGGTATGTCTCCATATAAGATGGTGTATGGAAAAGCTTGTCACTTACCTCTTGCGCTAGAATATAAGGCATATTGGGCTATCAACGAGCTCAATTATCATTTCAAACGTGCCGGTGAGAAGAGGTTATTTGACATTAGCTGCCTTGATGAATCGAGAACCCAGGCCTATGAGAATGCCAAACTGTTTAAAGAAAAAGTTAAAAGATGGCATGACAAAAGGATACAAAAGCGTGAGTTTAACGTAGGTGATTATGTCTTGCTATTCAACTCTCGTTTAAGAATTTTTGCAGGAAAAATTCTCTTCAAGTGGGAAGGATCTTACGTTATCGAGGAGGTCTATCGTTCCGGTGCCATAAAAATCAACAACTTCGAAGGCACAAATCCAGAGGTGGTGAATGGTCAAAGAATCAAACATTATATCTCAGGTAATCCCACAAATGTTGAAACCAATATTATTGAAACCGTAACCCCGGAGGAATACATAAGGGACACTTTCGAGAATGATTCAGCCTCCGAAAAGGAAGAGGTATGTGATACGGTAAGTAAACCGACTCCAAAACAGTTCTAAAGGCAATTTTTCTCCGTTTTGGAATATTTAGAAAAATAGGAAAATAAGAAGCAGTCCAGAGGGGACACGAGGCGTCCACGAGGGTGGAGGGCGCGCCCCCCTTCCCAGGGCGTGCCCCCTGCCTCGTGGGCACCCCGTGTGTCCCCCGGACTCCGTTTTCTTGTGGGTTACTCCTTTTGATCGGTAAAAATTCATTATATATACCCCCGAAGGTTTTGACCTCTGTATCACGCAATAATCCTCTGTTTTCGTTTTGAGCTGCTATTTTTGACAGATCTAGATCATCATGGCGTCCTCCAACACCCCCAAGGACAAGTTCTTCGAGAAGGTCATCAACCCCTACCTTGCGGAGGTGCTGCACCACCCTAAAACCATGGAGTTGCATGAGGGGGTGCTGCACATCCGTGATGTTGAGGGGCCGAGGAGGACCGGAAGCGTGGAAACAAGACTCGAAGCAATGGAGCAGCAAGTTTTCAAGTGCCAAGGTATGGTGGAACGAGGACTCAACACCAACCACATGATGATCTCGGAGCTCGCCAACAACCTCAAGCTGGATTCAAGGATCTTTGGGGAAGCTATCTCCAATCTTCAAGAGAAGATCGAACACCTCCAAGCCCAGATCTATGACCTGCAAAACCAAAACTGTGAGTATGAATATAGATTCAAGAAGATGAGTTTGGCTGCAGATTTGACTATGCCGGAGACTCGATCATCCTTCTACGATGGTGAACCCATGCCTTGGAAGGTGGACAACAAGCCTACATCATCAACCACTCCATCACCACCACCCCCGAAGAAGGAGACATAATAATATGGGTATGGGCACTCCCCTTGGCAACTACCAAGCTTGGGGGAGTGATCCCGGTATCGTATCACCATCACTCCTATCTTTACCGTTTTACTTATTTCGATCCTTTTGGTAGTATCTTGATCTAGTAGAATAAAGTTAGCATGATCTAGTTGTGAGCTTTTGCCTTATGAGCTTTACCCTTTGTAATCGAGTCCGTGAGCTATATAATAAAGATTAGTGTTGAGTCAAGGGCTTGATTTCCTCACTTGGGTCATGATAAAAAGAAAGAAAACATAAAGAGTATCAAAGAGATCATATCTATCTTATGGTAACTAATGACTTCACATACAAGAGTATGGTAAATAAAAGTTCTTGGGAGTTGACAAACATAGTTTTGGTCATCGTTGCGATTAATAGGAAGTAATAAAAGAAAGAGGCTTCACATACAAATATACTATCTTGGACATCTTTTATGATTGTGAGCACTCATTAAAGTATGACATGCTAAAGAGTTGATGTTGGACAAGGAAGACAACATAATAGGTTATGTCTTCTTATATCCACAATAAACTATATTGTCATGGATCATCCAACATGTTGAGCTTGCCTTTCCCCCTCATGCTAGCCAAAACTCCTCGCACTAAGTAGAGATACTACTTGTGCTTCCATGCATCCTTAAACCCAGTTTTGCCATGAGAGTCCACCATACCTACCTATGGATTGAGAAAGATCTATCCAAGTAAGTTGTCATGTTGTAAACTCGCTAAAATATGTATGATTTATTAGTGTGGGAGAAATTAGCTTTATATGATCTTGTGATATGGAAATAATAAAAGCGACGGACTGCATAATAAAGGTCCTTATCACAAGTGGCAATATAAAGTGAAGTTCTTCTATGCTAAGACTTTGTGCATCCAACCATAAAAACACATGACAACCTCTGCTTCCCTCTGCGAAGGGCCCATCTATTATTCTTGCCTTATAAGTGTCAAGGTGAAATCCACCTTTCCTTTTTACATTTTATCCTTTGGCAGGCGCATTGTGTTGGAAAGATCCTGACATATATACCCACTTGGATGTAAGTTTTCATGATCTATTACTGTTGACATTACCCTTGAGGTAAAAGGTTGGGAGGCAACACCATAAGCCCCTATCTTTCTCTGTGTCCGATTAGAACTCCATAAACATAAGTATTGCGTGAGTGTGAGCAATTGTGAAAGACTATATGGTAGTTGAGTATGTAGGCTTGATGAAAACCTCCTATATTGACTCTTTCCGATGTTACGATAAATTGCAATTGCTTCAATGACCGAGATCAAAGTATGTCAGTTTTCAATAAAGTTTATGATTCTTACTTGATATTGTGGATGAATTGTTACTTTAGCATAAGAATCATATGACTATATTTATATAATTTGCTATTATGAGAATGATCATGATGCCCTCATGTCCGTATTTTGTTTTTATCGACACCTTTATCTCTAAACATGTGGGCATATTTTTTGATATCGGCTTTCGCTTGAGGACAAGCGAGGTCTAAGCTTCGGGGAGTTGATACGTCCATTTTGCATCATGCTTATATGTTGATATTTATTGCATTATGGGCTATTATTATATGTTTTGTCACAATACTTATGCCTTTTCTCTCTTATTTTACAAGGTTTACATGAAGAGGGAGAATGCCGTCAGCTGGAATTCTGGGCTGGAAAAGGAGCAAACTCTGGAAACCTATTCTGCACAACTCCAAAAGCCCCGAAACTCAACAAAACTTCGTTTCAGAAAATATAAAAAATATCTGGCGAAAGAAGTCCACGAGGGGGCCCACCGGCCGTCCACGAGGATGGGGGTGTGCCCCCCTTCCCAGGGCGCCCCCTGCCTCGTGGGCCAGCTGGAAGGCCCCCGATGCCCATCTTCTCCTATATGAGGTGTTTTGACCAAGAAAAAAAATCAAGAGGAGGCTTTCGGGACCAGACGCCGCCGTCTTGAGGCGAAACCGAGGCGGAAACCAATCTAGGGCTCCAGCAGAGCTGTTCTGCCGGGGATACTTCCCTCCGGGAGGGGGAAATCGTCACTGCCGTCATCACCAACAACTCTCCCATCTTGGGGAGGGCTATCTTCATTAACATCTTCACCAGCACCATCTCCTCTCAAACCCTAGTTAATCTCTTGTATCCAATCTTTGTACCCAAACCTCAGATTGGTACCTGTGGGTTGCTAGTAGTGTTGATTACTCCTTGTAGTTGATGTTAGTTGGTTTACTTGGTGGAAGATCATATGTTCAGATCCATTATGCATATTAATATCCCTCTGATCATGAACAATATTATGTCTTGTGAGTAGTTACTTTTGTTCCCGAGGACATGGGAGAAGTCTTGCTATTAGTAGTCATGTGAATTTGGTCTTCGTTCGATATTTTGATGAGATGTATGTTGTCTCTCCACTAGTGGTGGCATGTGAACGTCGACTACATGACACTTCACCATTATTTGGGCCTATAGGAATGCATTGGGAAGTAATAAGTTGATGATGGGTTGCTAGAGTGACAGAAGCTTAAACCCTAGTTTATGCGTTGCTTCGTAAGGGGCTGATTTGGATCCATATGGTTCAGGCCATGGTTAGGTTTACCTTAATACTTCTTTTGTAGTTGCAGATGCTTGCATTAGAGGTTAATCATAAGTGGGAGGTTTGTCCAAGTAAGGAAAACACCCAAGCACCGGTCCACCCACATACCAAATTATCAAAGTACCGAACGCGAATCAGATGATTGTGATGAAAACTAGCTTGATGATAATTCCCATGTGTCCTTGGGAGCGCTTTCTTTATATAAGAGTTTGTCCATGATTGTCCTTTGCTACAAAAAGGATTGGGACACCTTGCTGCACCTTATTTACTTTTACCTTTTGTCACTTGCTACCAATTACCTTATCACAAAACTATATGTTACCTATAATTTCAGTGCTTGCAGAAAATACCGTACTGAAAACTGCCTATCATTTCCTTCTGCTCCTCGTTGGGTTCGACACTCTTACTTATCGAAAGGACTACGATAGATCCCCTGCACTTGTGGGTCATCATTGTTTACGTTGTGTTGCTTGGTACTCCTACTGGTTCGATAACCTAGGTCTCTCATCACCGAGGGAAATACCTACCGCTGCTATACTACATCATCCCTTCCTCTTTGGGGAAGTACCAACGTAGTTCTAGCAGACATCACGCACCCTTGCCGCGGGCGCTTTGAGGAACGGGTCCTTAGCAGCCTGCCGGGGGTGTCGTTGCCGGCAAGACACCTTGCCATTTTTAGCGCAGCCACTTGGACTATTGAGAAGACTCAAAACAGAGCAAGGGCGCAAACAATTGTGACAAGGTTCCTTCGCGTGCTAGTTTCCCATACAAGAACCGGAATCATTCAAGAAAAATAACCTCACATTTGAAAGAAATACAATCAAGGTTTCACGACTTAGCTTTTCGCTGATGTACTCTTTCTCGCAAGATACCACTTCGAACGTCGCTTGTTGGCGTCCATACACCATACCTTCACCCCTCAGCAAACTTGTATGCGAGGGAACCTTCTACCCTTTAAGGAAAAGAAAGAAGAGAAAATAGGGATACGGAACCTTGGTGGTTCATCAGTACTTGCTGGAAAGGAACGTAGCACAATATCCTGGACATGCATGCATATAGATAAATATGGAAATCAACAAGAACTGTACATACTTAACTTTATTCAACTACGCACAGGGTCTGCACGTGGCTCTGTACATAGGGTTATATGCCTTGCCGGCAAGGCTACTACAAAAGGGGGTTGCCTGGTGACTCGTCTCCAACGTATCTATAATTTTTGATTGTTCCATGCTATTATATATTCTGTTTTGGATGTTTAATGGGCTTTATTATACACTTTTATATTATTTTTGGGACTAACCTACTAACCCAAGGCCCAGTGCAAGTTGATGTTTTTTGCCAATTTCAGTGTTTCGCAGAAAAGGGATATCAAACGGAGTCCAAACAGAATAAAACCTTCAGGAGAGTTATATTTGGAACCGTATCTTCACAGAAGACTTGGAGTACTCGCAAGGGAACGAGAGAGGCGGCCACAAGTGTCCAGGGCGCGCCCAGGGGGCAGGCGCACCCCACACCCTCGCGGGCCCCCTCTGGCTCCCCCGGTGCCCTCCTTCCTCCTATATATATCCTTGTACCCTGAAAACATTGAGGCAACAGAGAAAACCCTAATTCCACTGCCGCAACCTTTTGTTCCTGTGAGATCCCATCTTGCGGCCTGTTCCGGAGCTCCGCCGGAGGGGGGATCGATCATGGAGTGCTTCTACATCAACACCATATCCTCACCAATCAGTTGTGAGTAGTTTACCATAGACCTTCAAGTCCATAGTTATTAGCTAGATGACTTCTTCTCTCTTTTTGGATCTCAATACAAAGTTGTCCTCGATCTTCGAGGTGATCTATTCGATGTAATCTTTTTGCAGTGTGTTCGTCGGGATCCGATGAATTGTGGGTTTATGATCAAGATTATCTATGAACAATATTTGATTATTTTCTGAAATCTTTTATGTATGATTATAATATCCTTGCAAGTCTCTTCGAATTATTGGTTTGGTTTGGCCTACTAGATTTATAGTTCTTGCAATGGGAGAAGTGCTTGGCTTTGGGTTCAATCTTGCGGTGTCCTTTCCCAGTGACAACAAGGGCAGCAAGGTACGTATTGTATTGTTGCCATCGAGGATAAAAAGATGGGGTTTATATCATATCGCTTGAGTTTATCCCTCTACATCATGTCATCTTGCTTAATGCGTTACTCTGTTCTTATGAAATTAATACTGTAGATGCATGCTGGATAGCGGTCGATGTGTGGAGTAATAGTAGTAGATGCAGAATTGTTTCGGTCTACTTGTTACGGACGTGATGCCTATATATAATGATCATGCCTATATATTCTCATAACTATGCGCTTTTCTATCAATTGCTCGACAGTAATTTGTTCACCCACCGTAGAATTCTGCTTTCATGAGAGAAGCCACTAGTGAAACCTATGCCCCCCGGGTCTATCTTTATCATATTACTTTCCCTTCAACTAGTTAATTTCTAGTGCCATTGATTATTTGCTTTATTTACTTTCTGTTCTTATACCAAAAATACCAAAAATACTATCCTATCCTATCTATCAGATCTCACTTTCGTAAGTGACCATAAAGGGATTGACAACCCCTTATTGCGTGGGCTGCGAAGTTCTTATTTGTTTGTGCAGGTGCGAGGGACTCGCACGTGGTCTCCTACTGGATTGATACCTTGGTTCTCAAAAACTGAGGGAAATACTTACGCTACTGTGCTGCATCACCCTTTCCTCTTTGAGGGAATACAACACAAGCTCGAGAAGTAGCAAGAAGAATTTCTGGCGCCGTTGCCGGGGAGGCTTACGCAAAAGTCATATACCAGGTACCTATCACAAACCCTTATCCTTCGCATTACATTTTTTGCCTCTCGTTTTCCTCTCCCCCACTTCACCCTTGCCGTTTTATTTGCCCTTCTTTTTGCTGTGTGTTTACCGTTCGCTTGCATCTTGTTTGCTTGTGTCTTGGATTGCTTGCTTGTCACTATGGCTTAGAACAATACCAAATTGTGTGACTTCTCCAATACCAACAATAATGATTTTATTAGCACTCCGATTGCTCCTATTACCGATGCCGAATCTTGTGAGATCAATGCTGCTCTGTTGAATCTTGTCATGAAAGATCAATTTTTCCGGCCTTCCTAGTGAAGATGCCGCTACCCATCTAAACAACTTTGTTGATTTGTGTGATATGAAAAAGAAAAGGGATACATATAACGATATTGTTAAATTGAAGTTATTTCCGTTTTCACTTAGAGATCGTGCTAAAACTTGGTTTTCCTCTTTGCCTAGAAATAGTATTGATTCGTGGAATAAGTGCAAAGATGCTTTTATCTCTAAGTATTTCCCTCCCGCTAAGATTATCTCTCTTAGAAACGATATTATGAATTTTAGGCAACTAGATCATGAGCATGTTGCACAAGCTTGGGAGAGAATTAAATTAATGATACGTAATTGCCCTACACATGGTTTGAACTTATGGATGATTATTCAAAACTTTTATGTTGGCTTGAATTTTGCTTCTAGAAATCTTCTAGATTCGGCCACATGAGGCACTTTCATGGAAACTACCTTAGGAGAAGCTACCAAACTCCTAGATAATATTATGGTTAATTATTCTCAATGGCACACTGAAAGATCTACTAGTAAAAAAGTACATGCTATTGAAGAGATTAGTGTTTTGAGTGGAAAGATGGAGGAGCTTATGAAATTATTAGCTGCTAAGAGTACTTCTTCTGATCCTAATGATATGCCTTTATCCACACTGATTGAAAATAATAATCAATCTTTGGATGTGAATTTTGTTGGTATGAATAATTTTTTAACAATGCTTATAGAGGAAACTTTAATCCTAGGCCTTTTCCTAGTAATTCCTCTAATAATTATGGTAATTCCTACAACAACTCTTATGGAAATTTTGGTAAGATGCCCTCTGAATTTGATACTAGTGTTAAAGAGTTTATGAATTTGCAAAAGAATTTCAATGCTTTGCTTGAAGAAAAATTGCTTAAGATCGATGAGTTGGCTAGAAATGTGGATATAATTACTCTTGATGTTGATTCTTTGAAACTTAGATATTGTCGGTGTACTAAGGTAGGGGTACCCTAGTACCCCAACTTGTGCACGGGCAGTAGCAGCTTCCCGCGGCAGGGCTTACCACGCGCTTGCCAAGGCCCGCTCCAGACCCCTTCAAGCCATTCAAGAACAAAGTATTCAAGTTAGAAGACAAGACCCCGGCAAGAGGAGCTTGCCGGGAAGGCCGCACCAGGCTCAAGGACATCTTTTCAGCACAAGACCCTGGCAAGAGGTGCTTGCCAGGAAGGCCAAAGGATAAACACCGCAAAAGATACATCACGGCGCATCGTGCGCCCCGGCAGGGCCCGGGAAGCGGCAAGCTTCCGGGCCCGGCAAGATAGCGGCCCCGACAAGGTGCTTGCCGGGGGAAGCTCACACTGTGTGCCTGCGCTCCAGCTCATTCGGCCACGCGTCGCCCTGGGGCCCTTCCAGGGGCACGTGGCAGATGGCTGTGCAGCCTGAGGGACACGCTGGCGAGCCACGGTGACGAAGCTACCGCCGTGGCGAACGGAGACGCATAGACAGACGCTTTTGGGGTCGACGGCGACGGGCATTAAATGCCCTTGTCCCCCACCGTCAAGGTTAGGTGAAGACCACTGTTCATGCACTGTTGCAACTACCACCAAATTTACACTTTTACCCTCCTCTACGTTGACACCTGTCGGTGACCCCTTTGAGCTATAAAAGGAGGCCCATGCACAACGTAGAGGGGGCTCGATCCCAGAAACTCGTTCACTCCCTCGCTCGGTGCAGCTGGTACTGTAGATCTTCAAGCTCCCGAGCCCAAAAACTCAATACAACCAAAAGCAGGACTAGGGTTTTACGCGTCATCGCGGCCCGAACCTAGGTAAACTGCCCGCGTGTGCCCCTCGATCTGCTCTCCGTGCTCCCTCCGCTCCCTTACCGCAACGTAGAAGGGGCTCCGGTCCCATAGGTGCTCGTGGGAGGACAGTTTCCCCCGACATCTTTGGCGCGCCAGGTAGGGGGCGTCGAGGTTGTGCGAACCTGATCCGGCGCTCACGCGGGCGCATTCTTCATCAACTTCTCCAACCTCACCAACAACATCAAGCAAGCCTCCGAAGAAGAAGGCTTCGGAGGTCGGAGGCCCGTCCGCGTCGATCCCACCACCACCAGAGCCGACGGTTGGTGGGGGAGGCGCCGGCGGAAGGGTGGACGCCGGTGGGGACACTCACGGCGCCACCAAGTCCAAGGACAAGACGGACGACCGGGCGAACTCCAAGGCCTCGGTGTCCGTACACGCACCACGTCCCTCTCAGGAGGTGCCAGACCAGCAGCGACGTGGTACCGGAGGTACCATACGCTTGCTGGGGCGTGGCCAAGCCGGCGAGTCACGGGACGCTCAAGGCCAACGCCCTGGCACGAGCAAGGCGCGGTCGCCGAGGCGGGAGCATGCTCCTTCTAACGCGGTTAGAAGTCCGAGCGTGTCCCGCTCCTCGCACAGTTCGCCCCCATTTCCCTCCTCTCCAGCAGAAGCCCTGGCCAGGGCTCAGCTGCTCTTCGACTTCCCTCCAGCGGCGGACAAGGCCGAAGACTGGAGGGCGACGATCCAGAGCCTCATCGCCTTCGCCAACAACGACGCGCCGCAGCAGCCGGCAACTTCACGGCCTCGGCAAGTCGACCAAGCGAAGGCCGATAGCGACAAGACCGCCGGGGGTGCAACTACCGTGCACTCCCCGCCGCGGAAGCAGAAAACGCCACCCCGTCGGATCAACGTCGACGACGACTCCACGGCGTCGTCGGATCCGCGGGCTCGCCGCGATCAGCGCCAAGTCCTCGACGACAGGCGACAAGAGGACGCTCGAACCCGCATCGAGCGTCGACGAGAAGCTCGAAGGCAATCTGATCAGCGCGCTGGGACCGCTGTTGACATGCACGCGCCCGGTGAACCAGGCGACTTGCCGTACGCGGCAGGCTGCCCTGTGTTCACCCGAGAGCTGCGGCAAGTCCAGTGGCCCAGCATGAAGAATTT
Organism: Secale cereale; assembly: GCA_902687465.1. Lineage (NCBI taxonomy): Eukaryota > Viridiplantae > Streptophyta > Magnoliopsida > Poales > Poaceae > Secale > Secale cereale. The sequence goes on along the minus strand of LR738715.1, from coordinate 601,743,463 downwards.
TAAGCCCGACGTACCCGAGAAGTACGACGGCAAAACTCACCCCTCGGAGTTCCTCAGCATCTACACCATTGCGGTGCAGGCTGCCGGGGGACGCGACGAGAAGATCCTAGCCAACTACTTCCCGCTCGTGCTTAAGCCAAACATCAGGTCTTGGCTTATGCACTTGCCGGAGAACTCCATCTCTTCATGGGCGGATCTGTGCCACCAGTTTGTTGGCGCCTTCACGGGCGGCCACAAACCCCACGGCCATGAGAGCGATCTCCACATCTTAGCTCAGAAGGAGGGAGAGTCCCTGCGCAAATACATCCAAAGGTTCAGCCGTGTACAACACAACATTCCCGATGTCCACCCTACCGCGGTTATCAACGCGTTCCACCAGAACGTGCGTAACCGCCGGATGAGGGAGGAGATGGCTATGACCAAGATCCGGGACGTCAACGAGCTTTACGCTCTGGCTGACAAATGCGCACGTGCTGAAGAGGGGAGAAGACTCCCCGGAGAGGATACTAGCGCAGGAGGAAGTGACAGCGAGGATGCCGCCCCGGCAAGGAAAGGCCGCCGGCGGAACAACAGGAAAAATAAGAACAAGGAGGTACTGGTTGTCGAGCAGTCCGACAAGGAGGCTCCCGCCAAGAAGACACAGGCTGGTGGCTCCGGCAAGGAGCCCGCCCCTGTAGCAGCAGCCGACAAGCAGGACGGCTCCGACAAGCAGTACTGCAAGATCCACCGCACCTAGGGCCACGATCTCCAGAACTGCAAGAGGGTAGAGTACCTCGTAGAGCAGCAGAAGGCTGAATACGAGCGTCGCGACAAGGAGAAGGCCCAAGGAGGCGGATGAGAGCCCAGCAAGAAGCGGCCGTTCAACGGCCGGGGAGGACGCCGCGGCAAGGCCAAGCAGCGGCAAGGAGACAGACCTCCCCGGGGTCGCGACAAGGATGAAGACGAGGACGATGATGAGGATATGGACGAAGGAGACAACAGCGAGCAGGAGTTCCAGAAGTTCTGTGCGTCGATGGAGGTGCCTTTCTGCACACTTCCCACCGCCAACTCAAGCAATGGGCGCGGGAAGTGAATGCGGCTGAGCCACCCGTCGAGTCGCGCAAGCTCCTGAAATGGTCTGGCACGCCCATCATCTTTGACCTTGAGGATCACCCTGACCGCACAACCGCGGTCGGGTGCTTGCCGATGTTGGTTTCACCAACTATCTGCAACCTCAAGGTCACCAAGATGTTGGTTGACGGCGGGGCCGGCCTCAACTTGATCTCCTCCGCTGTGATCAAGAAACTGCAGATCCCCGACAGCGAGCTCGAGGAAACCGGGACGTTCCAAGGAATCTACCCGGGGAGGAGCAAGCCGAAGGGGAAGGTTACACTGCCAGTGACCTTTGGTGGGGATCTCAACTTCAGGACGGAGAGGATCACGTTCGACGTCGCCGACATCCCATTGCCGTACAATGGGATACTTGGCCGTCCTGCGCTCGCCAAGTTCATGGCAGCTTCCCACTACGCGTACAATATTCTCAAGATGCCAGGGCCGATAAGCGTCATCTCTGTCCCCGGCGACAAGAAAGATGCGCTTATTTGCGCCGACAAGATCTACCGGGATGCAACAACCGCGGCAGACAGCAAAACACTTGCGCTGAAGCTCCCGGGGGGAAGACCAAGACCAAGTCCAGCAAGAGCACTGGGGCCCACTCCGGCAAACGCACCTCTTCGGAGTGCTGCGCTGCCGTCGAGGACGCACCATCGAGCTCCACCGGCAAGTGTAAGAAAGGAATGGCAGCTCCACCGGCAACCAAGAAGGTGTCCGCGAAGGAGGATGGCACTGGTGGTACCTTCACCATCAGTGCTACACTCGACCCCAAATAGGAAAGCGCGCTCGTTGCTTTCCTGCGAGCGAATGTCGACGTGTTCGCATGGCAACCGTCTGACATCCCCAGCGTTCCCAGGAAGGTAATTGAGCACAAGCTTGCTGTTTGTCCTCATGCGCGGCCCGTCAAGCAGAAGGTCAGGAAGCAAGCCGTGGAGCGCCAAGAGTTCATTGCCGAAGAGATAAAGAAGTTGGAAGCAGCAGGCCTGGTTAGAGGCGTAATCCATCCTATGTGGTTGGCCAATCCAGTTGTTGTGCGCAAGGCCAATGGGAAGTGGAGACTTTGTATAGACTTCACTGATGTGAATAAAGCGTGTCCCAAGGATCCATTTCCCTTGCCGCGTATTGACCAAATTGTTGACTCCACCGCCGGATGTGAGTTGCTTTCATTCCTTGATACATACTCAGGTTATCACCAGATATTCATGGCCAAGGAAGATGAAGAAAAGACTGCATTCATTACTCCATGCGGCACATACTGCTTCATACGCATGCCCTCTGGATTAAAGAATGCAGGCTCGACATTTGCAAGGGTGGTGCACACTGCTTTTGAGCCACAGATATACAGAAATGTAGAAGCCTACATGGATGACATAGTGGTCAAGAGCAAGAGCAAAGATACCCTTATCCAAGACTTAGAAGAAACCTTTGAGAATCTGCGCAAGATACAACTCAAGTTGAACCCCGAGAAGTGCGTCTTCGGAGTCCCTCCGGCAAGCTTCTCGGGTTCTTCGTGTCCCAGAGGGGGATTGAAGCCAATCCCGACAAGATTAAAGCCATCGAGCAGATTGAAGCCCCGAAGCGCGTCAAGGACGTAAGGAGACTTGCTGGTTGTGTGGCTGCCCTCAGCAGGTTCATTTCAAAGTCTGCAGAACGCGCCCTACCTTTCTTCAAAATCTTGAAAAAGGCAGGTCCTATGAAATGGACTCCGGAAGCAGAGGCTGTGCTGCAAGACTTGAAAGGATACCTATCCTCCACTCCAATGCTTGTCGCACCTAAACCACAAGAGAAGTTGCTGCTGTATTTAGCGGCGACCAATCAAGTGGTTAGTGCTGCGTTAGTAGCGGAGAGGGAGGCGGATGAGGAACCCACACCTCCGACAAGTGCATCCAGCGGCAAACAGGGGGCTTCCCCGACAAGCTCTGGCCCCGACAAGGACAAGTCTGCGCAAGAACAAGAAGAAGTGCGAAAGAAGATGGTGCAGCGCCCAGTTTATTTTGTAAGTTCCCTCTTGCAGGGGGCTAGATCAAGATACTCTGGGGTGCAGAAGTCGCTTTTCGGCCTCCTCATGGCCTCAAGAAAGCTGCGCCATTACTTCCAAGCACATGAGATAACAGTGGTCACTCGCTTTCCATTGAAAAGGATATTGCAAAATCCAGAAGCGACAGGCAGGATCGTCGAGTGGGCACTGGAGCTGTCAAGCTTTGGTCTCAAGTTTGAGAGTACTTCAACCATACAGAGCAGAGCTTTGGCAGAGTTCATAGCAGAATGGACCCCAACACCGGATGAAGAAGTTCCAGAGACAAGCATCCCCGTCCAAGAAGCAAGCAAGGAGTGGATAATATACTTCGATGGTGCCTTCTCGCTGCAAGGCGCCGGTGCCGGCGTGTTGCTCATAGCGCCCACCGGAGAGCACCTCAAGTATGTTGTTCAAATGCACTTTCCCAAGGAGCAAGCGACAAACAATACTACTGAGTATGAAGGACTGCTTTCCGGCCTCAGAATTGCAGCCGAACTTGGGATCAAGAAGTTGATTGTGCGGGGAGATTCACAATTGGTGGTCCGACAAGTGAACAAAAGTTATCAGAGTCCCTTGATGGAAGCTTATGTCGATGAAGTGAGGAAGCTTGAAGACCACTTTGAGGGCTTGCAGATGGAGCACGTCCCAAGAGCTCAGAATGATATCGCAGATAGCCTCTCAAAGTGTGCTGCAATGAAGTTACCTGTGGAACCAGGGACCTTCATGCTCAAGCTAACTCAGCCATCCGTTACACCATCAGTAGGGCAGAGCAAGAAGAGGAAGTTGGTCTCCGGCGACTACTTGCCGGCGGATCTTCCTGAAGCCGCCGCTAAGGTCCCCAAGATCAACAACCAAGATGCTGAGGAACAGTCTGCTCCTGCTGACCCAAGGGTCTGTACAGTTGAAGCAGGCCTTCCCGACAAGCCTTGCCCCGGCAGGCTTGCCGGAGAACCCTCAGCTCCGGCAGAACCGCAAGATCTTGCCGTAGAAGCTGAGGTTCCCGCAGCGGTCCTGATGCCTTTAGTCCTTGTTGTTGAGCCTCAGGCTCCAGCATGGGCGCAGCGAATCATCCGTTTTCTTCAAACTGGAGAACTTCCCGAAGAACCAGAAGAGATAGAGAGGATAACCAGACAGTCAAGTATGTACCAGTTCGTCGACAACGAACTGTACAGAAGAAGACTCAATGGTGTCAGATTGAAGTGCATTTCCTGGGAAGATGGACAGAAGCTGTTGGCAGAGATACACGGAGGCATATGTGGTCACCACATAGGCGCAAGAGCACTTGCCGGAAAGGCATTCTGGCAAGGTTTCTTTTGGCCAGAAGCCCTCCAAGATGCAACTGCACAAGTAATCAAGTGTGAAGCGTGCCAGTTCCATGCCAAGCAAATTCACCAGCCAGCTCAAGCTCTCCAGATGATCCCTTTGTCCTGGCCCTTCTCGGTCTGGGGGCTCGACAACCTCGGCCCCTTTCCCCGCGCTGCCGGGGGCTTTGAATACTTGTACGTTGCAATCGACAAGTTCACAAAGTGGCCGAAAGTGGAACCAGTGAGGAAGGTGACAGCACAATCAGCAGTCAGGTTCTTCAGATCAATAGTTTGCCGTTTCGGAATCCCTAACAGGATCATCACCGACAACGGCACACAGTTCACGAGCCGCACCTTCATGCAGTACGTCCAAGACCTTGGCGCCAAGGTCTGCTTTGCTTCTGTTGCTCACCCAAGGAGCAACGGTCAAGCGGAGAGGGCCAATGCTGAAGTGCTGCGTGGGCTGAAGACAAGAACCTTTGACAGGCTGCACAAGTGTGGAAGAAACTGGATAGAGGAGTTGCCGGCGGCACTTTGGTCAATCAGGATGACACCGAATCGAGCCACCGGACAGACACCCTTTGCTCTTGTCTATGGAGCAGAGGCAGTTCTCCCCACGAAACTCGTATACGGATCTCCTCGAGTGCTCGCTTACGACGAGCTCGAGCAAGAGCAACTGCGACAAGATGACGCGCTGCTCCTCGAGGAGGAACGTCTCCAGGCTGCTGTACGAGCTGCTCGATACCAGCAAGCCTTGCGTCGCTATCATAGCCGCAAGTTCAAGCCCAGGAGTCTCGAGGAAGGCAACCTTGTTCTTCGGCGTGTTCAGTCCGCCAAGAATTCCAACAAGTTGACGCCGAAGTGGGAAGGCCCTTATCGGGTGAGACAAGTCACAAGGCCCGGCGCTGTCCGCCTTGAGACCGAAGAAGGCTTACCGGTGAGCAACTCCTGGAACATAGAGCATCTTCGCAAGTTTCACCCATAAGGCGCGGTTGCTGTGATCCACTCCGGCAACCACCTTTTGTACAAGTCTTGCCGCTGTCGCATGTAAACCTTTGTACAAAGCCGGGCGCAGACCCCGTGCATCAGTAAAACTTTCGTGCTTCGCAACATTTGTCATTTCATGCTCTTCCTTTTACTTGCACGTATTATCTGACATTTTATGCAGCACACGCTCCCGGTAAGCGGTAACAAGCCGCAAGGCCCCGTACTTGTATTTTCTTCTCTTTGGTCTTTCTCTCTGAAACAGAAGGAGCGTTCCTCGCGCACAAGTTTGCCGGGGGGGAAGGAGATGGAAGTATGGACCAAGTGCTGTTCAAGAAAGAAAAGTCTTGCCGGGAAGCAAACAATCCAATGAAAGCTAAGTTACCAAAGTTTGAGCATTCAAATTTTTAAATTTTCCGTTATCTTCCTTGAACAACCACACTTTGTATGAAAAACCTGTGCGCAGAGGAACCTACCCGTGGCTAGCCGCGCCCTTACTTTGTTTCGAGCACGCTCAACGGCTTAAGTGAGCTGCGACAAGTGTCATGCCCTTACTTCGTTTTCGAGTTCGCTCAGCAATCTAAGTGTGCTGCGACTAGCTGCGGCAAGGTTTCTTGCAGACAAGGTCTTTGCTAAGCAGGCTGCTAAGAGTCCCGCACTCAGCGCTCGCGGCAAGGGCCCCTTGCCGGCAAGTTCCCTAAAAGCGTAGGGTAAAAAGCATACAAAGTGAACCAAAACCAAGGGAGATAACACTGCATTGATTACCCAAAACAAGAATATATATTACAGAGATAACTTGCCGCTGTTCTAAACAACTACTGCCTATGACTTAATTGGCAGCGGCGAAGGAAGCAAGGTGCCTAATTCCTACGGTCTCCGTCTACCCTCTGGATCTTGCCCACCTTGGCTACAATGTGGGCAACTTGGGCCTTCAACGCCTCCTTGTTAGCTTCGGGCGGCAGGGTCCGGAGAACGTTGACAAGGTTGATCCCGGGGTTGCGGTAGACAATCTTCGACAACACCCGCTCCATGGTGCCCATGCAGAGCCGGCGCGCCTCGTCGGCCAGTTGCTCGGGGATCTTCTCCCGCAGCCTCACAAGCGCCGGCGCCACCCCCCTGAAGATCAGACTCAGTTTGCCGCTGTGAGGGAGGTTCTCGTCGGGGGAGTACACGAGATGCTCCGCCCTCAACGCCATCATCTCCATGTCAATGTTGGCGGCGGAGGTGATGAGGTCCTCAGTCCATCGCTCCACCGTCTGCTGGAATTGGTTTTGCGAGACGGCGGTGCTTTCCAGCACGGCCCTCTCGGCGCGGAGATCGTCCTTCAGCTTCGTCTCGCGGTCCCGGGCAGCGTCAAGCGAGTCAGTCAGGGTGGAGACCTTCAGCTCTAGATCGGCAATGGAGTCCCTGGCATCAGTGAGCTCTTGACCCTTCTCGAAGAGGCGGATTTGCAGCTCCGAGTTGGTGTGGGCATCCTTCTCCCGCTCCACGTTGAGCGCGGTGACCCTGTCTTCGCTTGCCTTCAAGAACAGCTCCAACTGTGCCACTCTGGCCTCCAGATCCTTCTTGGTGGTCTCTGCGGCGGCGGCAGCATCCCTCGCCTCCCGCAGAGCCCCGCCAATAGCCTGCTCCCGGGCGGTGAGGTCGTCCTCGTGGCTGTCGAGGTCGACCTTCCGCTGGTTGAGCGCCCCTTCCCGCCGAGACAGCTCTTCGGCGGCCAGACGCTGCTGCTCCTCGACCTCGGCCTTTTCGAGGACGAATGCTTGCTGCGCCCCGGCAAGCTCCTCGCGCTCCTCCGCCAAGTTCCGAAGGGCCGCCTGGTTGGCGGCACGGAGCTCCGCGGCGCGCTTCTCCAGGTCAGCACCAGCCTTGGCAGCCAGAGCCTCCCGAGACTCCAGTTTCGCCTGCCTGGCCCAGTACAAAGACAGGAGCCGGCGAAGGAGTCGCTCCTCTTCGGGCTCGTCGCTGCTTCCGGGCGCATCCACAACCTTCAGCCCGGCGGAGGTGAGAACCTCTCCGTCGAAGGTCTCTCCCTCCGCGGGTACCCTAGACGAGGACGCCCACGGGACTTGAATGAAGACCCCGTTGGCGGCCTCCAGATAGACACCCGACCGCTCCGCGGAAGCGGAGGGGTCGGCGGCCGGTGCAGCGTCCGACGCTCCTGCAGCCTCCGGGCCAGCAGTGTGGTCGCCGGTCCCTTCTGCAGCCGCGACGTCGGCGGTTGGAGCGGTCTCCTCGACGGCTAGCTCGTCAGCTCCAGCCATTCCCTCAGCAGTAGTGGCGTTGCCGCCGTCGCCATGCACGCCCTCCTCGGCGGTGGCCTCCGTCTCCATCACCTTCGGGGCGGGAGGGTCTGACAACAGAAGAAAAAGAAAAGAAAGATTTGTCAAGCAAATATCCAAAAATAAGAATTCGAGAAGAAGAAACTACAAGGGCTTACCTGCGCGGGCCTCTTCAATGACGGGGTCCCTCGCAGGGGAGTTATCCCTTGGCGGCGTAGAAGAAGCCCCCGCCGGCGGAGGGCCTCCGGTGCCCTCCCTTGGCGGGGAGTCCGCTCTAGTCGGGGTGCTCGCCCTTGGCGGGGTACTCGCCCTTGGCGGAGTACCCATCCTTGGCGGAGCACCGTCCCTTGCCGGGGAGCTCGTCCTTGGCGGGAAGGGTGGAGCAAGTGGCTCGTCGGGGGCAACCTCCTGGTGCTCCTACGGCTGCGGCTCCACTTCTGCACAAGACAACAAGACATCAGTACTGACAATGACCTCAAGCGCACCCATCAAGCAGGGAAGTGAACACCCAGACTTACGCTGGGGGCTGCTCCTCGGAGCAGCAGGCTGATCCGGCAAGTCTGCCGCCGGCGCGTCTCCTGCCGCTGCGGCGGGCTCGTCGTCCTCGATCTCGACCACAGGAATCTTGGCCCTCTTCGCCATCAGCTGGGTCAAGGTCCTGCAAAACAAGATCAAGATCAGAACCAAGCAAAAGAAATCAAGACAAAATCGAAAGAAATGAAAATTGCAAGTACTTACTCTTCCTCCTCTTCGTCGGAGCTGAGAGCGGAGAAGTCAAATCCCGCCTCGGGAGCTCCAGCGCGAGGAGCGGGAGGAGAGGGCTCCCTCGGGCGCTTGGCGGGCTCCGGAGCTGCGGGCTGTGAAGACCCAGCACCGGTCGTCGCTGAGGGCCGAGGAGCAGAAGGCGCCCCGGAGTCACTCCGGGAAGACCCCCCACCGCTTGTCGCTCGGGCACGGGGCGCCTCCTTGGCGACCTTGCTCGTCGTGGTGGCGCGCGTCGCCCGGCGCTGCGGTCGCTGTTGAGGCGCCGGCGGCCTTGCCGTCTCGACGGCCTTGCGGACGCGCTTCTTCGGCTGCGGCGGAGGGCTTGGGCTTGGTGGTGGCGGAGAGTTCTCCGAGGACGAGGAGGCGTCGTCGTCAAGATTCAAGGATCCGCCGGAGTCTTCATCAGAATCACCGGACTCGGCCTCCTCCTCCTCCTCCTCCTCGGCAGGTCCGCTCGACTCGGTTCCCTGCCCGGCAGCCTCGCCAATCCCGGCAGGCTCCCCGGTGGGCTCCCCGGCAAACTCCTCGGACGTGATCTGCAGTAGCTTGAGGATTTCCTCCTCCTCGGCCTGGCTCACCGCGTCCGCCGCCTCCGCTTCATCAATGGTGTATCCAAACTCGCCTGCCGCTGCTGCCGCGGCGGCCTCCTCCATCCTGGAGGCAATGTACGCCACATCCCGCGCGGTGGTCTCCCGGGTGAGCCCCTTCCTCTCATCGGCGTTGCGTGGTTTTTCAACCAAGTTGTCGAAGAAGGCTTGCACGGTCTCCGCCGAGGGCTCCAGCCAAGTGGGGACGACCCCGTGGGAGTCGCACTCTGGCATTGTCGCGCGGATGGCACTGAGGGCGGTGTTGTTGCACAAAGGGACTACTCCGGTCGACAGTTTGAACCACTCCGGGTGCTTGGGGTCGTGTTTGAACAGTTCCCGGACCAGACCCTTCAGCTCCAGGACGGTGAAGTTGTAGTTCAACCCGGGGCGCAGCCTCATGCGGTGTGCCGCGTTGCCGAACTCCCAAGCGGGCCTCTTCCTTTCCTGCAGAGGGGCGATGCGGCGGCGGAGGAAATCAGCTCCAACTTCACCCACAGTCAGATTGGCAGCCCGGAGACGAAGAATCCTAGTTAAGGCGATCTGCAGCTTGTCGTCCTCCGGGGCCAAGTCACTCCAATCCTTGCCGCGCACTATGGCAGTCTGGCGCGGCAAGGTAAACTGCTCGGGATCCTTTTCCAGAATCCAACACCAATCTGCCCTCCACTCCTCCCACTTGCCGCGGAGCTCTCCCTTCAAGTACGCCTCCTTCTTGTTCAGCCTGAAGATCCAAGAGATGCCGCCGGAGAGGGGGGATCCGGACTCTACTCTAGGCGTGAAGAAGTGGCGGAAAAGAGCTACATTTGGGTGGACTCCAACGTAGTTTTCGCACAGATGTGCGAAAACGGCAAGGGTGAGAACGGCGTTGGGGGTGAAATCTAAGAGACGGAAGCCGTACGTATTCATCACGTTGCAGAAGAACTCCGAGAACGGAGGGCAAAGACCGCAGTAGAAGAATGCAGCGAAGAAGTAGTAACCTCCCGGGAACATGTCGACGGCCACGGCGGGGAGGACTTGGGTGCGGGGATGGTCCTTCGTCTCCCTCGCCCAGAACAAGTAGTACTTGTCCCGCAGCTCCCTCGGGCCGAGCCTTGGCGGGAAGACCACCCTCTTCCTCCGCATGGCTGCCAGCCTCGCCGCCTGCTCGGACTTCTCCTTCTTCGCCTTGTCGCCCTTCGCCTTGTCGCTCTTCGTCTGGTCGCTCTTCGGGGCCATGGCGGGGGCGGCGAGGGGGAACGGCGGCACGGCGGGTGGGGAAGATGGTGGGGGAAGGGCAGAGGCAGGGAACAGCGGGGATTTCTGAGGACTCAAGGCGCAATGAAGATGATGGGGGAAACTGCCCCTGCTTCCTCTGCTTTTAAGGGGGAAGTGGGGGACGTTCCACATTTCCCATTAAAGAACAGGCCACGACCTCTCCCACGACGCCGCAATCGACGCGTGCCGTTAGGGAGAGGTGCGGCGGATACGGAGAGGGATACGGCTCGCCGTGGGCCGCGTGTGCCCATGCACTGTCTTGGGCCTGGCCCAACAGCGCTCGGCACCGTGTGTGGCCCAGGCCCGGGGGCTCCTGTCGGTGTACTAAGGTAGGGGTACCCAAGTACCCCAACTTGTGCACGGGCAGTAGCAGCTTCCCGCGGCAGGGCTTACCACGCGCTTGCCAAGGCCCGCTCCAGACCCCTTCAAGCCATTCGAGAACAAAGTATTCAAGTTAGAAGACAAGACCCCGGCAAGAGGAGCTTGCCGGGAAGGCCGCAGCAGGCTCAAGGACATATTTTCAGCACAAGACCCTGGCAAGAGGTGCTTGCCAGGAAGGCCAAAGGATAAACACCGCAAAAGATACATCGCGGCCCCGGCAAGGTGCTTGCCGGGGGAAGCTCACACTGTGTGCCTGCGCTCCAGCTCATTCGGCCATGCGTCGCCCTGGGGCCCTTCCAGGGGCACGTGGCAGATGGCTGTGCAGCCTGAGGGACACGCTGGCGAGCCACGGTGACGAAGCTACCGCCGTGGCGAACGGAGACACATAGACAGACGCTTTTGGGGTCGACGGCGACGGGCATTAAATGCCCTTGTCCCCCACCGTCAAGGTTAGGTGAAGACCACTGTTCATACACTGTTCATGCACTGTTGCAACTACCACCAAATTTACACTTTTACCCTCCTCTACGTTGACACCTGTCGGTGACCCCTTTGAGCTATAAAAGGAGGCCCATGCACAACGTAGAGGGGGCTCGATCCCAGAAACTCGTTCACTCCCTCGCTCGGTGCAGCTGGTACTGTAGATCTTCAAGCTCCCGAGCCCAAAAACCCAATACAACCAAAAGCAGGAGTAGGGTTTTACGCGTCATCGCGGCCCGAACCTGGGTAAACTGCCCGCGTGTGCCCCTCGATCTGCTCTCTGTGCTCCCTCCGCTCCCTTACCGCAACATAGAAGGGGCTCCGGTCCCATAGGTGCTCGTGGGAGGACAGTTTCCCCCGACAGATATATTCCACCTAAGCATGATATCAATGAGTCTCTCAAAGCCATGAGAATTTCCATTGATGAGTGCAAAGAAAGAACCGCTAGTATGTGTGCTAAAAAAGATTGCTTTATGAAAGCGTGTTCTTCTAATTATCATGAAAATAAAGATGAAGATCTGAAAGTTATTGATGTGTCTCATATTAGATCCTTGTTTTCTAGTATGAATCTTGATAAAGATGGGACTGGAGATGAGTCTACTTTAGTTAAAAGGCGTCCCAATGATTCAGAGTTTTTAGATCTTGATGCTAGAATTGTTAAAAGTGGGATTGAAGAGATTAAAACTTTGCATAGTGATAAACCCACTATTTTTGATTTCAAGGGATTCAATTATGATAATTTCTCTTTACTAGATTTTATTTCCTTGTTGCAATCCGTACTAAATTCTCCGCATGCTTATAGTCAAAATAAGGCTTTTACCAAACACATAGTTGATGCTTTGATGCAATCTTATGAGGAAAAGCTTGAATTAGAAGTTTCTATCCCTCTAAAGCTTTATGATGAGTGGGAACCTACTATTAAAATTAAAATTAAAGATCATGAATGCTTTTCTTTGTGTGATTTGGGTGCAAGTGTTTCTACAATTCCAAAAGCTTTGTGTGATATGTTAGGTTTCCATGAGCTTGATGATTGTTCTTTAAATTTGCATCTTGCGGATTCTACCATTAAGAAACCTATGGGAAGGATTAATGATGTTATTATTGTTGCCAATAGGAATTATGTGCCCGTAGATTTCATTGTTCTTGATATAGATTGCAATCCTTCATGTCCTATTATTCTTGGTAGACCTTTCCTTAGAACGATTGGTGCAATTATTGATAAGAAGGAAGGAAATATTATATTCCAATTTCCGTTAAGGAAGGGCATGGAACACTTTCCTAGAAATAAAATTAAATTACCTTATGAATCTATTATGAGAGCCACTTATGGATTACCTACCAAAGATGGCAATACCTAGATCTATTCTTGTATCGTGCCTAGCTAGGGGCGTTAAACGATAGCGCCTATTGGGAGGCAACCCAATTTTATTTTCTTTGTTTTTGCTTCTGTTTAGGAATAAATATTGAGTCTAGCTTCTGTTTAGATGTGGTTTTGTGTTTCAATTAGTGTTTGTGCCAAGTAGAACCTTTGGGAAGACTTGTGTGAAGTTTATGTGATCATGCTGTAAAAAACAGAAACTTTAGCGCTCATGAGATTGGCTGTAATTTTTTACTGGTGAGTGCTTTTTAGTAGATTCTTTTTGCAGATGATTAATAGACAAATTCCTCACGTTTACCAATTTATTTCAATTTTTTTGGAGTTACAGAAGATTCGAAAGTTACAGATTACTACAGACTGTTCTGTTTTTGACATATTCTGTTTTTCGTGTGTTGTTTGCTTATTTTGATGAATCTATGAGTAGTATCGGGGGGTATGAATCATAGAGAAGTTGGAATGCAGTAGGTTTAACACCAATATAAACAAAGAATGAGTTCATTACAGTACCTTTGAGTGGTGGTTTGTTTTCTTATACTAACGGAGCTCACGAGATTTTTGTCTAAGATTTGTGTTGTGAAGTTTTCAAGTTTTGAGTATGGCTTTGATGGACTACGGAACAAAGAGTGGCAAGAGTCTAAGCTTGGTGATGCCCAAGGCACCCCGAGGTAAAATTCAAGGACAACCAAAAGCCTAAGCTTGGGGATGCCCCGGGAAGGCATCCCCTCTTTCGTCTTCGTCTATCGGTAACTATACTTGAGACTATATTTTTATTCACCACATGATATGTGTTTTGCTTGGAGCGTCATGTATGATTTGAGTCTTTGCTTTTCATTTTGCCACAATAATTCTTGCTGGACACACCTTTTGAGAGAGATAAATATGATTTAGAATTTATTAGAATACTCTATGTGCTTCACTTATATCTTTTGAGCTAGATAGTTTTGCTCTAGTGCTTCACTTATATCTTTTAGAGCATGGTGGTGGTTTTATTTTATAGAAATTATTGATCTCTCATGCTTCACTTATATCCTTTTGACAGTCTTTTAGAACAGCATGGTAATGTGCTTTGGTTATAAAACTAGTCCTAATATGATAGGCATCCAAGATGGGCATAGTAAAAACTTTCATATAAAGTGCGTTGAATATGATGAGAAGTTTGATACTTGATGATTGTTTTGAGATATGAGGATGGTGATATTAGAGTCATGCTAGTGGAGTAATTATGAGTTCAAGAAATACTTGTGTAAAAGTTTGTGATTCCTGTAGCATGCACGTATGGTGAACCGCTATGTGACGAAGTTGGAGCATGATTTATTTATTGAGTGTCATCCTTTGTGTGGAGGTCGGGATCGCGTGATGGTTAACTCCTACCAACCCTTCCCCTAGAAGCATGCGTTGAATACTTTGTTTTGATGACTCGTAGATTTTTGCAATAAGTATATGAGTTCTTTATTACTAATGTTGAGTCCATGGATTATACGCGCTCTCACCCTTCCACCATTGCTAGCTTCTCTTGTACCGCACAACTTTCGTCGGTACCATACACCCACCATATACCTTCCTCAAAACAGCCATGCTACCTCTTGAGCTTGCATTGTATTCCCTCGAAGAGGAAAGGGAGATGCAGCACAGTAGCGTAAGTATTTCCCTCAGTTTTTGAGAACCAAGGTATCAATCCAGTAGGAGACCACACGCCAGTCCCTCGCACCTGCACAAACAAATAAGAACTTCGCAGCCAACGCGATAAGGGGTTGTCAATCCCTTTACGGTCATTTACGAGAGTGAGATCTGATAGAGATGATAGTTCTATTTTTGGTATTTTTAGTTTAATAAAACATCAAATAAAATAAATAAAAGTAAAGTAGATGTAGATTGATATGTTGAGAATAGACCCGGGGGCCATAGTTTTCTCTTGTGGCTTCTCTCATGATAGTGGTATTCTACGACGGGTAAACAAATTACTGTCGACCAATTGATAGAAAAGCGAATAATTATGAGACTATCTAGGCATGATCATCGTATATAGGCATCACGTCCGAGACAAGTAGACTGAAATGATTCTGCATCTACTATTATTACTCCACACATCGACCGCTATCCAGCATGCATCTAGTGTATTGAGTTCATACGAACAGAGTAGCTCCTTAAGCAAGATGACATGATGTAGAGTGATAAACTCAAGCAATATGATGTAAACCCCATCTTTTTATCCTCAATGGCAACAATACAATACGTGCCTTGCTGCCCCTACTGTCACTGGGAAAGGACACCGTAAGATTGAACCCAAAGCCAAGCACTTCTCCCATTGCAAGAACTATAGATCTAGTAGGCCAAACCAAACCAATAATTCGAAGAGACTTGCAAGGATATTATGAGCGCACATAAAGAGTTCAGAGAAGAACCAAATATCTTTCATAGATAACCTTGATCATAAACTCACAATTCATCGGATCTCGACAAACACACCGCAAAAAGAGATTACATCAAATAGATCTCCTCGAAGACCGAGGAGAACTTTGTATTGAGATCTAGAGAGAGAGAAGAAGCCATCTAGATACTAGTTATGGACCCGAAGGTCTCTGGTAAACTACTCACAACTCATGGTGAGGGCGATGATGATGATGATGAAGGCCTCCGTGATGGATCTGCTGGGGAACGTAGTATTTTCAAAATTTTCCTACGATCACGCAAGATCTATCTACTAGATGTATAGCAACGAGAGGGGAGAGTGTGTCTACGTACCCTCGTAGACCGGGAGCGGAAGCGTCAAGTGACGCGGTTGATGTAGTCGAACTTCTTCGCGATCCAACCGATCAAGCACCGAACGTACGGCACCTCCGCGTTCAGCAGACGTTCAACTTGATGACGTCCCACGAGCTCTTGATCCAGTTGGGCTTCACGGGAGAGTTTTGTCAGCATGACGGCGTGGTGACAGATATGATGTATCTACTGGCGCAGGGCTTCGCCTAAGCACTGCAACGGTATAACCGATGTGTGTTTCTGTGGAGGGGGGCACCGCACACGGCTAAAACAATTCAACTTGTGTGTCCTAGGGTGCCCCCTGTCCCCGTATATAAAGGAGCAAGGGAGAGGCCGGCCCTAGAGGGGGCGCGCCAAGTGTGGGGAGTCCTACTAGGACTCCCAAGTCATAGTAGGATTCCCCTTTCCTTTTCGGAGTAGGAGAGAAGGAAAGAGGTGGAGAGGGAGAAGGAAAAGGGGGCTGCACCCCTTGTCCAATTCGAACCTGAGGGGGGGCGCGCGCCTCCTTCCTTTTGGCCTTTCTCTTTTATTCCCGTATGGCCCAATAAGGCCCATATACTCCGAAAAATACCCGAATCACTCGGAACCTTTCCGATGTCCGAATATAGTCGTCCAATATATCGATCTTTACGTGTTGACCATTTCGAGACTCCTCGTCATGTTCCCGGTCTCATCTGGGACTCTGAACTCCTTCGGTACATCAAAACTCATAAACTCATAATACCGATCGTCATCAAACCTTAAGCGCGCGGACCCTACGGGTTCGAGAACTATGTAGACATGACCGAGACTCATCTCCGGTCAATAACCAATAGCGGAACCTGGATGCTCATATTGGCTCCTACATATTCTACGAAGATCTTTATCGATCAAACCGCATAACAACATATGTTGTTCCTTTTGTCATTGGTATGTTACTTGCCCGAGATTCGATCGTCGGTATCTCTATACCTAGTTCAATCTCGTTACCGGCAGGTCTCTTTACTCGTTCCGTAATACATCATCTCGCGACTAACTCATTAGTCTTTTGCTTGCAAGGCTTATTATGATGTGCATTACCGAGAGGGCCCAGAGATACCTCTCCGCCACTCGGAGTGACAAATCCTAGTCTTGATCTATGCCAACACCACGAACACTTTCGGAGAAACCTGTAGAGCATCTTTATGATCACCCAGTTACGTTGTGACGTTTTATAGCACACAAGGTGTTCCTACGGTATTCAGGAGTTGCATAATCTCATAGTCATAGGAACATGTATAAGTCATGAAGAAAGCAATAGCAGTAAAACTAAACGATCATAGTGCTAAGCTAACGGATGGGTCTTGTCCATCACATCATTCTCCTAATGATGTGATCCCGTTGATGAAATGACAACTCATGTCTATGGTTAGGAAACATAACCATCTTTGATCAATGAGCTAGTCTAGTAGAGGCATACTAGGGACACTCTGTTTTGTCTATGTATTCACACAAGTACTAAGTTTCCGGTTAATACAATTCTAGCATGAATAATAAACATTTATCATGATATATGGAAATATAAATAACAACTTTATTATTGCCTCTAGGGCATATTTCCTTCAGTCTCCCACTTGCACTAGAGTCAATAATCTAGCTCACATCGCCATGTGATTTAATACCGATAGTTCACATCGTTATGTGAATAACACCCATAGTTCACATCGCCATGTGACCAACACCCAAAGGGTTTACTAGAGTAAATAATCTAGTTCACATTGCTATGTGATTAATACCCAAGAGTAATAAGGTGTGATCATGTTTTGCTTGTGAGTGAAGTTTAGTCAACGGGTCTGTCACATTCAGATCCGTATGTAGTTCGCAAATTTCTATGTCTACAATGCTCTGCATAGAGCTACTCTAGCTAATTGCTCCCACTTTCAATACGCATCCAGATTGATACTTAGAGTCATCTGGATTTAGTGTCAAAGCTTGCATCGGCGTAACCCTTTACGACGAACTCTTTATCACCTCCATAATCGAGAAACATTTCCTTAGTCATCCTGTTACTAAGGATAATTTTGACCGCTGTACAGTGATCTACTCCTGGATCACTATTGTACCCCCTTGACAAACTCATGGCAAGGTACACAACATGTTTGGTACACAACATGGCATACTTTATAGAACCTATGGCTGAGGCATTGGGAATGACTTTCATTCTCTCTATATTTTTCTGCCGTGGTCTGGCTTTGAGTCTTACTCAACTTCACACCTTACAAGTCAGGCAAGAACTCCTTCTTTGACTGATCCATTTTGAACTACTTCAAAATCTTATCAATGTATGTACTCATCGAAAGTCTTATCAAGCGTCTTGATCTATCTCTATAGATCTTGATGCCCAATATCTAAGCAGCTTCACCAAGGTCTTTCTTTGAAAAACTCCTTTCAAACACTCCTTTATGCTTTCCAGAAAATTCTACATCATTTTTGATCGACAATATGTCAT
The DNA here is from genome assembly GCA_902687465.1 of Secale cereale. Classification (NCBI taxonomy): domain Eukaryota; kingdom Viridiplantae; phylum Streptophyta; class Magnoliopsida; order Poales; family Poaceae; genus Secale; species Secale cereale. The sequence goes on along the minus strand of LR738715.1, from coordinate 601,725,715 downwards.
TCACATATACTTATCAGAAAGGTTGTAGTGCTCCCACTCACTTCTTGTAAATACAGGCTTCACCGCAAGTCTGTATAAATCTATATGCTTTGATCAACTTATCAAAGCGTATATTCCAACTCCGAGATGCTTGCACCAGTCCATAGATGGATCGCTGGAGCTTGCACATTTTGTTAGGACCTTTAGGATTGACAAAACCTTCTGGTTGCATCATATACAAGTCTTCTTTAATAAATCCATTAAAGAATGCAATTTTGTTATCCATTTGCCAGATTTCATAAAATGCGGCAATTGCTAACATGATTCGGACAGACTTAAGCATCGCTATGGGTGAGAAAGTCTCATCGTAATCAACTCCTTGAACTTGTTAAAAAACTTTCGTAACAAGTCGAGCTTTGTAAACAGTAACATTACCGTCAGCGTCAGTCTTCCTCTTGAAAATCCATTTATTTTCGATGGCTTGCCAATCATCGGGCAAGTCAACCAAAGTCCACACTTTGTTCTCATACATGGATCCCATCTCAGATTTCATGGCCTCAAGCCATTTTGCGAAATCTGGGCTCATCATCGCTTCCTCATAGTTCGTTGGTTCATCATGGTCCAGTAACATGACTTCCAGAACCGGGTTGTCGTACCACTCTGATGCGGAACGAACTCTGGTTGATCTACGAAGTTCAGCAGAAACTTGATCTGAAGTTTCATGATCATCATCATTAGCTTCCTCACTAATTGGTGTAGGAATCACTGGAACTAGTTTTTGTGATGTTCCACTTTCCAATTCGGGAGAAGGTACAATTACCTCATCAAGTTCTACTTTCCTCCCACTCACTTCTTTCGAGAGAAACTCCTTCTCTAGAAAGGATCCACTCTTAGCAACAAAGAGCTTGCCTTCGGATCTGTGATAGAAGGTGTACCCAACAGTTTCTTTTGGGTATCCTACGAAGATTTACTTCTCCGATTCGGGTTCGAGCTTATCATGTTGACACTTTTTCACATAAGCATCGCAGTCCCAAACTTAAAGAAATGATAGCTTAGGTTTCTCGTCAAACAACAGTTCATACGGTGTCATCTCCACGGATTTAGATGGTGCCCTATTTAACGTGAATGTAGCTGTCTCTAATGCATAACCCCAAAAGCGATAGTGGTAGATCGGTAAGAGACATCATCGATCGCACCATATCTAATAAAGTACGGTTATGACGTTCGGACACACCATTACACTATGCTGTTCCAGGTGGCATGAGTAGTGAAACTATTTCACATTGTTTTTACTGAAGGCCAAACTCGCTAACTCAAATATTTTACCTCTACGATCATATCGTAGAAACTCTTATTTTCTTGTTACGATGATTCTCCACTTCACTCTGAAATTCTTTGAACTTTTCAAATGTTTGAGACTTGTGCTTCATTAAGTAGATATACCCATATCTGCTCAAATCATGAGTGAAGGTCAGAAAATAACGATACCCGCCGCGAGCTTCAACACTCATTGGTCCACATACATCTGTATGTATGATCTCCAACAAATCTGTTGCTCGCTCCATTGTTCCGGAGAACGGAGTTTTAGTCATCTTGCCCATGAGGCATGGTTCGCAAGCACCAAGTGATTCATAATCAAGTGATTCCAAAAGTCCATCACTATGGAGTTTCTTCATGCGCTTTACACCATTATGACCTAAACGGCAGTGCCACAAATAAGTTGCACTATCATTATTAACCTTGCATCTTTTGGCTTCAATATTATGAATATGTGTATCACCAGGATCGAGATCCAACAAACTATTTTCATTGGGTGTATGACCATCGAAGGTTGTATTCATGTAAACAGAATAACAATTATTCTATGACTTTAAATGAATAACCGTATTGCAACAAATATGATCAAATCATATTCATGCTCAACGCAAATGCCAAATAACATTTATTTAGGTTTTACACTAATCCCGAAAGTATAGGGAGTGTGCGATGATGATCATATCAATCTTGGAACCACTTCCAACACACATCATCACTTCACCTTTAACTAATCTCTGTTCATTCTGCAATTCTCGTTTCGAGTTACTAATTTTAGCAACTGAACCGGTATCAAATACCCAGGGGTTGCTATGAACACTAGTAAAGTACACATCAATAATCTGTATATCAAAATATACCTTTGTTCACTTTGCCATCCTTCTTATCCGCCAAGTATCTAGGGAAGTTCCACTTCCAGTGACCATTTCCTTTGCAGTAGAAGCACTTAGTTTCATGCTTGAGTTTTAGCTTTGGGTTTCTTCACGGGAGTGACAACTTGCTTGTCATTCTTCTTGAAGTTCCCCTTCTATCCCTTTGCCCTTTACTTGAAACAAGTGGTCTTGTTAACCATTAACACTTGATGCTTTTTCATGATATCTACCTTCGCCGACTTCAGCATCGCGAAGAGCTCGGGAATTCCTTTCGTCATCCCTTGCATATTATAGTTCTTCACGAAGTTCTACTAACTTGGTGATAGTGACTAGAGAACTTTGTCAATTACTATCTTATCTGGAAGATTAACTCCCACTTGATTCAAGTAATTGTAGTACCCAGACAATCTGAGCACATGCTCACTGGTTGAGCTATTCTTCTCCATCTTGTAGGCAAAGTACTGTCAGAAGTCTTATACCTCTCGACACGGGCATGAGTATGAAATAATAATTTCAACTCTTGGAACATCTTATATGCTCCGTGGCGTTCAAAATGTTTTTGAAGTCCCGGTTCTAAGCCGTAAAGCATGGTGCACTTAAACTATCAAGTAGTCATCATACCGAGCTTTTGCCAAAACGTTCATAACATCTACATCTGCTCCTGCAATAGGTCTGTCACCTAGCGGTGCATCAAGGACATAATTCTCTGTGCAGCAATGAGGATAATCCTCAGATCACGGAACAATTCCGCATCATTGCTACTAACATCTTTCAACTTAGTTTTCTCTAGGAACATATAAAAAATAAATGGGGAGCAACATCGCGAGCTATTGATCTACAACATAGATATGCTAATACTACCAGGACTAAGTTCATGATAAATTAAAGTTCAATTTAATCATATTACTTAAGAACTCCCACTTAGATAGACATCCCTCTAGTCATCTAAATGATCACGTGATCCAAATCAACTAAACCATGTCCGATCATCACGTGAGATGGAGTAGTTTCAATGGTGAACATCTTATGTTGATCATATCTACTATATGATTCACGCTCGACCTTTCGGTCTCCAGTGTTCCGAGGCCATATCTGCATATGCTAGGCTCGTCAAGTTTAACCCGAGTATTCTGCGTGTGCAAAACTGGCTTACACCCGTTGTATTTGAACGTAGAGCTTATCACACCTGATCATCACGTGGTGTCTCAGCACGAAGAACTTTCGCAACGGTGCATACTCAGGGAGAACACTTGTACCTTGAAATTTTGTAAGGGATCATCTTATAATGCTACCGTCGTTCTAAGAAAAATAAGAAGCATAATAAAATAAACATCACATGCAAATCAAAATATGTGACATGATATGGCCATCATCATCTTGTGCTTTTGATCTCCATCTCCAAAGCACCGTCTTGATGACCTTCGTCACCGGCGCGTCACCTTGTTCTCCATCGTAGCATCGTTGTCGTCTCGCCAACTATTGCTTCTACGACTATCGCTACCGCTTAGTGATAAAGTAAAGCAATTACATGGCGTTTGCATTTCATGCAATAAAGCGACAACCATATGGCTCCTGCCAGTTGCCGATAACTTTACAAAACATGATCATCTCATACAAAACCGTATATCTCATCATGTCTTGACCATATCACATCACAACATGCCCTGCAAAAACAAGTTAGACGTCCTCTACTTTGTTGTTGCAAGTTTTACGTGGCTGCTACGGGCTTAGCAAGAACTGTTCTTACCTACGCATACAAAACCACAATGATTTTTCGTCAAGTATGTGTTGTTTTAATCTTCACAAGGACCGGGCATAGCCACACTTGATTCAGCTAAAGTGAGAGAGACAGACACCCGCCAGTCACCTTTAAGCAACGAGTGCTCATAACGGTGAAACCAGTCTCGCGTAAGCGTACGCGTAATGTCGGTCCGGGCCGCTTCATCTCACAATACCGCCGAAGCAAAGTATGACATGCTGGTAAGCAGTATGAGTAGTATCGCCCACAACTCATTGTGTTCTACTCGTGCATATCATCTACGCATAGACCTGGCTCATGATGCCACTGTTGGGGAACGTAGTATTTTCAAAATTTTCCTACGATCACGCAAGATCTATCTACTAGATGTATAGCAACGAGAGGGGAGAGTGTGTCTACGTACCCTCGTAGACCGGGAGCGGAAGCGTCAAGTGACGCGGTTGATGTAGTCGAACTTCTTCGCGATCCAACCGATCAAGTACCGAACGTACGGCACCTCCGCGTTCAGCACACGTTCAGCTTGATGACGTCCCACGAGCTCTTGATCCAGTTGAGCTTCACGGGAGAGTTTCGTCAGCACGACGGCGTGGTGACAGATATGATGTATCTACCGGCGCAGGGCTTCGCCTAAGCACTGCAACGGTATGACCGAGGTGTGTTTCTGTGGAGGGGGACACCGCACACGGCTAAAACAATTCAACTTGTGTGTCCTAGGGTGCCCCCCTGCCCCACGTATATAAAGGAGCAAGGGAGAGGCCGGCCCTAGAGGGGGCGCGCCAAGTGTGGGGAGTCCTACTAGGACTCCCAAGTCCTAGTAGGATTCCCCTTTCCTTTCCGGAGTAGGAGAGAAGGAAAGAGGTGGAGAGGGAGAAGGAAAAGGGGGCTGCACCCCTTGTCCAATTCGGACCAGAGGGGGGGGCGCGCGCCTCCTTCCTTTTGGCCTTTCTCCTCTATTCCCGTATGGCCCAATAAGGCCCATATACTCCGAAAAATACCCGAATCACTCGGAACCTTTCCAATGTCCGAATATAGTCGTCCAATATATCGATCTTTACGTCTCGACCATTTCGAGACTCCTCGTCATGTCCGCGATCTCATCCGGGACTCCGAACTCCTTCGGTACATCAAAACTCATAAACCCATAATACCGATTGTCATCAAACGTTAAGCGTGCGGACCCTACGGGTTCGAGAACTATGTAGACATGACCGAGACTCATCTCTGGTCAATAACCAATAGCGGAACCTGGATGCTCATATTGGCTCCTACATATTCTACGAAGATCTTTATCGGTCAAACCGCATAACAACATACGTTGTTCCTTTTGTCATTGGTATGTTACTTGCCCGAGATTCGATCGTCGGTATCTCTATACCTAGTTCAATCTCGTTACCGGCAAGTCTCTTTACTCGTTCCGTAATACATCATCTCGTGACTAACTCATTAGTATTTTGCTTGCAAGGCTTTTTATGATGTGCATTACCGAGAGGGCCCAGAGATACCTCTCCGACACTCGGAGTGACAAATCCTAGTCTTGATCTATGCCAACACCACGAACACTTTCGGAGACACCTGTAGAGCATCTTTATGATCACCCAGTTACGTTGTGACGTTTGATAGCACACAAGGTGTTCCTACGGTATTCGGGAGTTGCATAATCTCATAGTCATAGGAACATGTATAAGTCATGAAGAAAGCAATAGCAGTAAAACTAAACGATCATAGTGCTAAGCTAACGGATGGGTCTTGTCCATCACATCATTCTCCTAATGATATGACCTCGTTGATCAAATGACAACTCATGTCTATGGTTAGGAAACATAACCATCTTTGATCAATGAGCTAGTCTAGTAGAGGCATACTAGGGACACTCTGTTTTGTCTATGTATTCACACATGTACTAAGTTTCCGGTTAATACAATTCTAACATGAATAATAAACATTTATCATGATATAAGGAAATATAAATAACAACTTTATTATTGCCTCTAGGGCATATTTCCTTCAGGATCCCCCTCCCAGAACAGGCTCCAAGATGGGATCTCCACAGGAACAGAAGCTACGGCGGTGGAATTAGGGTTTTCTCTCTGCGTATGGAGTTTCTGGGGTACGTAGGTATATATAGGAAGAAGGAGGGCACCGGGGGCCACAAGGGCCAGCCTTGAGGCAGGGTGCGCGCCCCCAGCCTGGAGGGCAGGCCCTCTGTCCCCTGACTTGGTTCTGACGTTTCCCGAGCGTGATTTTCTCCAAAAATATCTCTCGCGAAGGTTTCATTCCGTTTGGACTCCGTTTGATATTCCTTTTCTGCAAAACCCTAAAATAGGCAAAAAAACAGCAATCTGGACTGGGCCTTTGGGTTAGTAGGTTAGTCCCAAAAATGATATAAAAGTGAATGATAAAGCCCATTAAACATCCAAGACTTCATAAATAATAGCATGGAACAATAAAAAATTATAGATATGTTGGAGACATATCAAGCATCCCCAAGCTTAATTCCTGCTCGTCCTCGAGTAGGTAAATGATAAAGAAAGAATTTTTGATGTGGAATGCTAACCAATATAGTTTTTCAATGTAATTCTCTTAATTGTGGCATGAATGTTCAGATCTGAAAGATTCTAGACAAAAGTTTATATTGACATAAGAAATAACAATACTTCAAGCAATACTAACAAAGCAATCATGTCTTCTCAAAATACTATGGCTAAAGAAAGTTATCCCTACAAAATCATATAGTGTTGGCTATGCTCCCTTATTATCACACAAAAATATTCATATCATGCACAACCCCGATTTCAGCCAAGCATTTGTTTTCATGCTCTATCTTTTCAAACCTTTCAACTTTCACGCAATAAATGAGCGTGAGCCACGGATATAGCACTATGGGTGGAATAGAGGTGGTTGTGGAGAAGACAAAAAGGAGGGAGATAGTCTCACATCGACTAGGCGTATCAACGAGCTATGGAGATGCCCATCAATAGATATCAATGTGAGTGAGTAGGGATTGCCATGCAACGGATGCACTAGAGCTAAATATGAATGAAAGCTCAACAAAAGAAACTAGTGGGTGTGCATCCAACTTGCTTGCTCACGAAGACCTAGGGCATTTGAGGAAGCCCATCGTTGGAATATACAAGCCAAGTTCTATAACGAAAATTCCCACGAGTATATGAAAGTGACTAAACATGAGACTCTGTACAATGAAGAACATGGTGCTACTTTGAAGCACAAGTGTGGAAAAAGATAGTAGCAATTGTCCCTTTTTTCTTTTTCTTTTTCTTTTTTTGGGCCCTTTTTTTTTCTTTGGCCTTTTTTCCCTTTTTTTTTTGTTTTTGCGGAGGGGCTTTATAGATTTAGCCTTTCCTACCATGGGACAATGCTCTAATAATGATGATCATCACACTTTCATTACAACACGACATTATAACTCGATACTACAACAACAAAGTATGACTCTATATGAATGCCTCCGGCGGTGTACTGGTATGTGCAATGAAACAAGAGTGACATGTATGAAATAATTATGCATGGTGGCTTTGCCACAAATACGATGTCAACTACATGATCATGCATGGCAATATGACAGTATGATGCGTGTCATATAAACGGAACGGTGGAAAGTTGCATGGCAATATATCTCGGAATGGCTATGGAAATGCCATGATAGGTAGGTATGGTGGCTGTTTTGAGGAACAATATGGTGGCTGTTTTGAGGAAGGATATATAGTGGGTTTATGGCACCGGCGAAAGTAGTGCGGTACAAGAGAGGCTAGCAATGGTGGAAGGGTGAGAGTGCGTATAATCCATGGACTCAACATTAGTCATAAGAACTCATATACTTATTGCAAAAATTTACGAGTCATCAAAACAAAGCAATCAATGCATGCTCCTAGGGGGGAGGTTGGTAGGAGTTAACCATCGCGCGCCCCCGACCTCCACACAAAGGTTGGCACTCTACAAATACCTCATGCTTTAACTTAGTCACACAATGGTTCACCATATGTGCATGCTACGGGAATCACTAACCTTAACACAAGTATTTCTCAATTTCATAATAACTCCACTAGCATGACTCTAATATCACTATCCTCATGTCTCAAAACAATTATCAAGCCTCCAACATCTCTTTCTATTCAATGTACTTGGTGTGAATTTTTTTACTACATTGACGTTGGATGTCTATCATGTGAAGACTAGTTTCTTTAGCCTAAACACATTACCATGCTGTTTTAATAGACTCTCAAATGGATATAAGTGAAGCATGAGAGTTTAACAATTTCTACAAAATACTACCACCACCGTGCTCTAAAAGATATAAGTGAAGCACTAGAGCAAAACTATTCAACTCAAAAGATATACCTGAAGCACATAGAGTGTTCTAACAATTTATAGGCCATATTTAACTCTCTCAAATAGGTGTGTCCAACAAGGATGATTGTGGCAAACTAACAAGCAACGACTCAAATTATACAAGACGCTCCAAGCAAAACACATAGCATGTTGCGAATAAAAATATAGCTCCAAGTATAGTTACCGATGGATGAAGACGAAAGAGGGGATGCCTTCCCGGGGCATCCCCAAGCTTAGGCTTTTGATTATCTTGAATTTACTTGGGGTTCCATGGGCATCCCCAAGCTTAGGCCTTTGCTACTCCTTGTTCCATAGTCCATCAAAGCAAACTACCACTCAAAGGTACATCAATGAATTCATTCTTTGTTTATATTGGTGTTAAACCTACTGTACTCCAAGTTCTCTATGGTTTATATCCTATAATATTACTCATAGATGCATCGGAATAAGTAAACAACACACGAAAAACAGAATCTGTCAAAGACAGAACAGTCTGTAGTAATCTGCAGAGTTTGCCTACTTCTGGAACTCCAAAAAATCAAACAAAATTGTTAAATTTGCGAAATTTGTCTACCAATCAGCAGCAAAAAGAATCAACTAAAAAGCACGCTCCAGTAAAATCCCACCACTACTTTAGCGAGCGCTAACAATTCTGTTTTTCACAGCAAGATCATATAAACTTCACACAAGTCTTACCAAAGGTTCTACTTGGCACAAACACTAAACAAAACACAAAACCACATCTAAACAGAAGCTAGATGCAATATTTATTCCTAAACAGAAGCAAAAAAAAATTGGGTTGCCTCCCAACAACCTCTTTCTTTATAGCCATTAAGATAGGCTTGAGAATTCAATGATGCTCACATGAAAGATAAAAATTGAAGCACAAAGAGAACATCATAAAACATGTGACAAACACATCTAAGTCTAACATACTTCCTATTCATAGGCATTTTATAGGAAAACAGATTAGCAAGACAAGCAAGATCTATCATATGCAAGGAAGAAGAAAGAAACAAGATCAATCTCAACATGTAGAGAGGTAATTTAGTAACATGAAGATTCATACAACCATATTTTCCTCTCTCATAATAATTGCATGTAGGATCATAAGAAAATTTAACAAAATAGCTATCACATAACATATTCTCAACACGATCCTCATGCATGCAAATTTGACACTCTTCCAAAATAGTGGGATTAACATTAACTAAAGTCATGACCTCTCCAAACCCACTTTTATCAAAAAATTCATAAGATTGAAGATTCTCCAAATATGTGGGATCTAAAGTTGACACTCTTCCAAACCCACTTTCAATATTATTGAAAGCATTATTATCAATCTCATATTCATCATGGGGCTTAAATAAATTTCCAAGATCATAAGAAGAATCACCCCAATCATTATCATTGCAACAAGCAGTGAGCATAGCAATACTAGCATCCCCAAGCTTAGGGTTTTGCATATCATTAACACAATTGACATTTATAATAGCATCATGCTTTTTATTTAAGGATCTAACATGAATCACTCTTTCTTTCAACAATTCCTCACAATTTTCAAATTCATAAATTTCAAGCAAAAGCTCATAAAGATAATCTAGTGCACGCAGCTCACTAGCAATAGGTTCAACATAATTGGATCTCTTAAAGAGATTAGCAAGTGGATGAGGATCCATACTTTAGCAAGCGAAGATGCAAGTTAATTGAGGGCACATAGCAACACAAGCAAACAAGAGGCAAGCGAACGGTAAACACACGACAGAAGAAGGGCAAATAAAATGGCAAGGGTGAAGTGGGGGAGGGGAAAACGAGAGGCAAAATGTAATGCGAAGGATAAGGGTTTGTGATAGGTACTTGGTGTAATGCCCAGGATGGGACTATACCTCCTACGTGTCGAGGCACGACTTAAAGGTATAAGCCCATCCTAGAATGATCTCAAGTTTGGTATCTTTGCACGACTCATGTAAAAGAGGGATTAAAATGCAAAAGGAGATAGTTGGCTTACACTCGCCACTTCACACAATACAATACATGAGCAATACATCATTCAAAAGATCACAACCCGACTACGGGTGAAGAACCAAAAAGAAAGATACCAAAACAACATAAAGCCACAGGTCAGGATCGAATCCTAGTAGAAACCACTACTGATCGTCGAAACGTCACAAGCATAAGGCCACTCTCTTCATCGAGCTCCCAGTGAAGAACTTGAACCAGCTCTTGCATCGAACTCGGCTGAACCTGCATCTGGTGTTGTAGTATCTGTGAGCCACGAGGACTCGGCAGAGGATTCGATCCTGACCTGTGGCTTTATGTTGTTTTGGTATCTTTCTTTTTGGTTCTTCACCCGTAGTCGGGTTGTGATCTTTTGAATGATGTATTGCTCATGTATTGTATTGTGTGAAGTGGCGAGTGTAAGCCAACTATCTCCTTTTGCATTTTAATCCCTCTTTTACATGAGTCGTGCAAAGATACCAAACTCGAGATCATTCTAGGATGGGCTTATACCTTTAAGTCGTGCCTCGACACGTAGGAGGTATAGTCCCATCCTGGGCATTACACTTGGTATATGACTTTTGCGTAAGCCTCCCCAACAACGGCACCAAAAATTATTGTTGCTACCTCTTGAGTTTGCATTGTATTCCCTCGAAGAGGAAAGGGAGATGCAGCACAGTAGCGTAAGTATTTCCCTCAGTTTTTGAGAACCAAGGTATCAATCCAGTAGGAGACCACGCGCCAGTCCCTCGCACCTACACAAACAAATAAGAACTTCGCAGCCAACGTGATAAGGGGTTGTCAATCCCTTTAAGGTCACTTACGAGAGTGAGATCTGATAGATATGATAGTTATATTTTTTGGTATTTTTGGTTTAATAAAATAGCAAATAAAAGCAAGAAAAGTAAAGTAGATGTAGATTGATATGTTGAGAATAGACCCGGGGGCCATAGTTTTCTTTAGTGGCTTCTCTCATGATAGCGGTATTCTACGGTGGGTAAACAAATTACTGTCGAGCAATTGATAGAAAATCGAATAATTATGAGACTATCTACGCATGATCATCGTATATAGGCATCACGTACGACACAAGTAGACCGAAACGATTCTGCATCTACCACTATTACTCCACACATCGACCGCTATCAAGCATGCATCTAGTGTATTGAGTTCATACGAACAGAGTAACGCCTTAACCAAGATGACATGATGTAGAGGGATAAAATCAAGCAATATGATGTAAACCCCATATTTTTATCCTCGATGGCAACAATACAATATGTGCCTTGCTGCCCCTACTGTCACTGGGAAAGGACACCGCAAGATTGAACCCAAAGCCAAGCACTTCTCCCATTGCAAGAACTATAGATCTAGTAGGCCAAACCAAACCAATAATTCGAAGAGACTTGCAAGGATATTATGAGCACACGTAAAGAGTTTAGAGAAGAACCAAATATCTTTCATAGATAACCTTGATCATAAACTCACAATTCATCAGATCTCGACAAACACACCGCAAAAAGAGATTACATCGAGTAGATCTCCTCGAAGACCGACGAGAACTTTGTATTGAGATCCATAGAGAGAGAAGAAGCCATCTAGATACTAGCTATGGACCCGAAGGTCTGTGGTAAACTACTCACAACTCATGGTGAGGGGGATGATGATGATGATGAAGGCCTCCGTGATGGATCCCCCTCCCGGAACAGGCTCCAAGATGGGATCTCCACGGGAACAGAAGCTACGGCGGTGGAATTAGGGGTTTCTCTCTGCGTATGGAGTTTCTGGGGTACGTAGGTATATATAGGAAGAAGGAGGGCACCGGGGGCCACAGGGGCCAGGCTCGAGGCAGGGGGGCGCGCCCTGGGAAGGGGGGCGCGTTCCCCACCCTTGAGGGAAGGCCCTTTGTCCCCTGACTTGGTCCTGACGTTTCCCGAGCGTGATTTTCTCCAAAAATATCTCTCGCAAAGGTTTCATTCCGTTTGGACGCCGTTTGATATTCCTTTTCTGCAAAACCCTGAAATAGGCAAAAAACAGCAATCTGGACTGGGCCTTTGGGTTAGTAGGTTATTCCCAAAAATTGTATAAAAGTGAATGATAAAGCCCATTAAACATCCAAGACTTCATAAATAATAGCATGGAACAATAAAAAATTATAGATACGTTGGAGACGTATCAAGCCACCATACCTACCTATCATGGCATTTCCATAGCCATTCCTAGATATATTGCCATGCAACTTTCCAACGTTCCATTCATATGACATGCTTCATCATTATTCACTTAGAGTCATATTTTATTCTAGCTTTGAGTTGTAATCTTTGAGTTGTGAGTCAATAAAAATGTGATGATCTTCATTATTAGAGCATTGTCCCATGTGAGGAAAGGCCAAAAAAAAAGAGATGGCCCAAAAAAATAGAGAGGGGCTAATAAAAAAAGAGAAAGCCTGTCATGCCCAGGATCGGATTATACCTCCTACGTGTCGAGGCACGACTCAAAGGTATAAGCCCATTCTAGAATGATCTCAAGTTTGGTATCTTTGCACGACTCATGTAAAAATAGGGATGAAAATGCAAAAGGATAGTTGGCTTACACTCGCCACATCACAAAATACATTACATAAGCAAATCATCATCCAAATAACATCTCAACCCGACTACGGGCGAAGATCCAAATGAAAGATACCAAATACATAAAGCCACAAGGTCCGAATCGCCCCTAGTAGAAACCACTACTGATCATCTGGATAGTGCACATAGTATCGACTACGTTCTTCATCGAACTCCCAGTACAGCTCCGTGCCGTCACCTGAGTAGTTCACTATGGTACCTGCATCTGGTGTGGTGTAGAACCTGTGAGCCATAGAGGACTCAGCAATCCCGTTCCCGGGTAGCAAAACTATCTAAGCCTTGGGTGTGGAACAAGGCTGAAGAAAGATAAAAGGTTGCAGCTGCACTAGCACTAGCTTACGTGTTTAGAGCGAGAAGAGAAGCGCCGCGAGCGTCAAAGTGATCATGAAGTGATCCTATCTAAGCACGTCAATCATAACCCCACCGTGTTCAATTCCCGAACCCCTTTCAGAAAATGACCGTCACGGTTACTCACGCTGGTAGTGTGTTCTGAACATGGTGTCAAGTTTTCTACAACCCGACATTAACAAATTCCAATCTACCACATAACCGCGGGCACGGCTTTCGAAACTTCAAAACCCTGCAGGGGTGTCCCAACTTAGCCCATTACAAGCTCACGATCCGCGGAGTCGCAACTCCAAGGTGGGAAGGCCCGAGTATTCTCGGAATCCCGTGCTCAAGATACTCCGACTAAGGTAAGACTAATCCAGCAAATCCTCCTGGCGTGCCGACACCCTGACAGTAGCCGCGCGTATCTAGTCTCAGGCCATGACCGGATGGGACAAGCTACAGGTTTTTACCAGCCCTTGAGTTTCCTCGAGGTGGCCCCGCAGCACGCCTAGTTTGGACCCACACTCATGTGGAGCACTGGCCCGGGTTGTTGATTAAGAAGAGGGTTTATAACTCCCTATGCAAGTTTTAGTTGGTTAGGCAAATGTAATACCAATGTTGGGACTTGCTGGAAAAGCCTTAGCGTTAAGCGGTTTATCGAGGGGGTCCCATGTAACATCCCAAATTTTCAATTTGGAATGTTATACATAGATCATAATTGCATTTGCATATTTTTACATTTTGTTCGTGGAGTTCCTCGAAATTCTACGCAACTCAAGGACCTACAGAGAGAGTTGGGGATTTTACCGTTTTCGTATTAGAGTTCGTTCGAATACCGGTACGAGGACAGTGTGATTCTAATTATTTTTCTCTCCTAAAAATATTTCTAAATAAAATAAATGAGCAGAGATAACATGACATCTCCAAAATAACATAAATATTGGAGGAAAAATATTAAAATCGCTTTTGGTATTTTTCTGGATTTATTTTCGGATTTATTTGCATAGGAAAAATACGCGTTTTTCAAAATTGCATTTAGGTCCAGGAAAAATGTTCACTTTGTCCGAAATATTATTAGAGGACAGAGAAAACTTATTTCGGGAATTTTTGAGTCCGTTTGATATTTTTTTCGTTAGTTTTACTGCGCCGGGACTCTATTTTAAAAAAAAACGGGAACCGACCTAGTCTCGTACCGGACCGGGACTCTGGGCTTTATATAGTGCCCAGGCCGGCACGACTCGCCCTCAGCCCGCCCCGCGCCTAACCCTAGCCGCTAGCCGCCGCCACCACCGCTGCCGCGCCGCGCCGCCACCCGCGCCCGCCCCACCGCCGTCCGCCGCCCCGCCGCCGACGCCGCCGCCCGCCGCCCCTCGCCGGACCCCGCCGCCCCGCCGCGACCTCGCCGACGCCGCCGCCCGCCGAAGTCGAGGTAGACGCCGCCGTTGTTGTTTTTTTTGAGAGATCAGATCAGTTTTATAAAAAAAAAGAACCCTAGATCTGTTTTTTTCCGGTTTAGATTGGTTTTCGTCGGTTTAGTTAAATAGCGGACGTTCGTCCGTACGTTCGTTTTAACGAACGGTTTTCGTTAGTTAATCGCAGACAGCGAACGTTCGTTCGTTAGCCTGTTCGTCGTTTTTCTTTTTCGGGGTATTTTATCCACGATTTTTCCGATCGCGATTTCTGCCCTGATCTTGTTATTCGTTTTTCTTTTCGCTCGAGAGACGGAATCAGGTGATTCAAAATCCCAGATCTTCGTCTCGAAGCCCTCTTTACGTTTAAACAACTTGAACAAAGTTTTGGCTACTGTAAAATTTGACTTTAGGACAAATAGTAATTCGGAGCTCGTTTCTTTTGCAGTTTGAGTTTCGTTGCTTTTTTCGAGCTGATTCTTTTTGCAAACCGGAGTTCTTAAGTTGAACTTTCTGGTTAGATCTCTTATTTGAGTTTTACCCGTGCATTAGTAAAGTACTTATTGTATGCTTGTTGTTTGATTGCGATAGAGTACCCGGAGTGCGCCGCTTGCTACTTTGAGTCTCTAGGTTTTGCGGATCATCAGCAAGGCAAGTAACACTTTGATCATGCTTTCTAATTACCCAGTTTTCATTGCATTAGTCAAACCCCTCACACATTGCATGAATAGGATCAATTAACTTGTGGGATTGGGAAGTAGTTGAGGTAGTACCTATTACCTGCATTACATTCAAACCCTTGGGAGTTACTCTACGTTTGCTGTTAGGACATGCTATGCTCGTAGACGTGGTTTGGGTTTGAGTGAAATCCATGATAGATGTGAGTTGCTAATTAATGGTTCAACTTAAGGTGGCAACCTTAATACACATCTGGGTGGATTGAGGCATCTGGGTATTCCAGGATTGCCTGTTTTTCTTTTGGACCGCCACCCAGGCTCAAAGGGATCATGAGATTTTTCATGCTAGAAACTTCCGTGTGCACCCACATGCCAATATGGGCTCTGGCATAGTTGAGTAAGTTGTGGGAAACCTTTCCATGATGGGCTAGCAGATGTAGTTGGGTTTTGTAGGTGTACCGGCCTATCTATCTGGTTAAGGGGACCTCTTCGGAAAGACTGTGTCTCGGTCATCCGTTTCTCAAACACCATGCAGTGCGAGAAACCAAACGGAGGCGATCGAGTCTTGTGGGGAAAGTGTACAAACCTCTGCAGAGTGTACAAACTGATCATGATTAGCCGTGTCCCCAGTTACGAACATCTTGAGTATCTGGTATTTGGATTATCATGTGCATCTCAACATGTTACTCTAATTTAATTTTGTTGGGTTTAATGATTACTTTTAATTGGGGTTGAGAGGATGTCTATCTTCTCAACGATGTTTCAACTACCATGATAGTTAATTAAAATACATTTCTTTGAAGTAGGGAAAAATTGGCTTTACGCAAAAACTTAGCCATAGAGCTTTCCACCAGCCATATTGCATATAGTATAGCTTTACTTTCATTGCATCTCTTGTGTTACCTTGCCAGCATATTCCATGTGCTGAGCCGTTTTTCGGGCTACAACGTTTCATGTTGCAGACTTTTCAGACGACGAGTAAGATGCCCTTTTAGGTCGTGGTTCTATACTTAGTGATGCCGCTGGAGTTGATGGACTCACTTATCTTCCAAGCCTTCCGCTGTTATCGTGTTAGATGGCCTTCAGCCATGATTTATGTAATAAATTCATCGTTGGACTATCGATGTATTACGTGTGTGATTGCTACTCTGTTATAAATCCTTCGAGTACCATGCGTGTCAGCATTACTGATCCAGGGATGACACTGATGCATGGAGATTAGACTGTTTGAGGTCTGGTCGCTACAAAGATGGTATCAGAGCACATACTGACTGTAGGACACGACCACTAAGACAAGCCCTAGAACACAACTCACTCTTCTCTCTTCTGACTCCTCATCTTTTCTATTCTTTAGGATGGTGGAAGCAAAGCACAAGTTCATGCAACCAGATGACGACACACCTTTTAGACGACACCTGAAGGAAGTCACCAGATATCTACACATTGGATTACCAAGTTTCACTGGAACCTACAATGCCACTCTACCTGAGGAAGAGCGTTGGTTGATTCAAGCCCAAGTTCCAGGAAGGACGTATGCACCCGTCACCCCACTCATAGCATTTTCCTTTAATGCACCCACATGGAGCCTAGGAAGGAGTATGGCAGCCCACATTGCTATGGGAAGGATTGGAGAAGTCTACAAGCAGGAGTTAAAGGACACCATCTACCAGATTTGTGGATGCCGAGATGAGAATTGGGATATGATCAGCACTAGGAAGGGTATATCCATTGCAGCATTCATCCAGGAGTTGAACCACCACATTCGTCGCCAGGAGCACCAGATGTGTGCTGGGATGGTAGATTTGAAGAAGGCCCTAAATAGGAATTTGGAGTTAGAGGAAGAACTCAAGTCTACACGCGACGGATATGAGGAGGATATGAAGATACTTGTGGAGAAGAATGATGATTTGACTCGGAAGTTAGGGATACTCATGGGAGAAGAAGACGAGGAAGAAGAACCCAAGGAGATTCCACCGGAAGATTATATCATCATAGACGACACGGATTCGGAAGCTGAAGATAGCAAAGATGAAGATTATGAAGATGAGGCTGGGGCAGATATTATGGAATCCTCTGCCGACCAATATTTTTAGATGGCCACCCTATGACTAGTAGTTTACCACCAAGTATTAGATTTAGATCACTTTTGTAAACGATCGTTAGATTTGTAAGACCTTGTTTGAAATTGATTGGTGTGATATGATTGTGTGTTTGTCTCATGAGCATATGGGTAGTGATTTTCCCTTAGACCTCTATTCTATTCTAATCTCTTCCCTCTACACCCATCAGATGCCTCCAAGACGTGAATTCGAGTTTCCCCCTGAGCTCACCCAGTTGATCCAGCAGCAGAACACCGTGATGCAACTTCTTGTCCAGAACACCCAGAACAACCAGAACAACAACAACAACAACCCTCCACCACCACCACCACCTGTGGACAACCTGTCACGTTTCTTAAGGTTGCAACCACCTGTGTTTGCTAGCAGCATCGAACCAATTGTGGCTGATGACTGGCTACGCAAGATTGAAAGGGATTTGACCACCGCCAATTGCTCGGATGCTGAGAAGGTGCGATTTGCCGCACAACAGTTGTCTGGACCAGCCGCAGCATGGTGGGAGAATTACACAGCCACTTACCCCGTAGCCAATGTGACTTGGGATCAGTTTCAGCAAGCTTTTCGTACGGCCCATGTCTCGACTGGAGCCATGAGTATGAAGAGGCAGGAGTTTCGCAACTTGCGCCAAGGGAATCGTACAGTAGCCCATTACGTGGATGAGTTTAGTACCCTATCTCGTTATGCCCCAGATGATGTGGCTACAGATGCCAAGAAGCAGGAGAGATTTATGGAAGGGCTGAATGATGAGATGAGTGTACAGCTGATGGTGGTAACTTTCAATAACTATCAGGAGTTGGTTGACCGAGCCCTGATGATTGAAAGGAAGCATCAACAGATTGAGAGTCGCAAGAGGAAGTATGGGCAAGGGAAGTATAATTCTGGAGCTCAGCAGAAGCCTCGCTTTACCCCTAAAGCAGTAGGACAGTTTCAGCATACCCATGGAGGAAGTAGCTCACACAACCACAATGGCACCAAGAATGGCAATGGTAATGGGAGTGGGAATGGAGCCAATGGAAACCAGAACCGCCCTGCACCGTCCACACCCACCAAGAGGGATTTTAGCCATGTCACTTGTTACAAGTGCGGGAAGACTGGACATTATGCTAATGAATGCCCAGAAGTTAAGAATGGGAACGACAATGGAAGCGCCGGGAAGAAGCCCAACCCGTTCAACAAAGGACAAGTGAACCACGTGACCGTGGAGGAGGTAGAAGAGCAACCAGATGCTGTTGTCGGTAAGTTTTTGGTTAAGACATTTACCGCAATAGTTCTTTTCGATACTGGTGCATCACATTCGTACATTTCAAGGGGATTCGTGAATAGACATAGGATGTCCACCCGAGTTCTAAAGACCCCCATGTTAGTAAGTTCACCTGGAGCAGATTATATGGCACACCAAGGATGTTTTCAGACGCCATTGACCATAGGACGCCACACTTTCCCCTCTGACCTAATAGTTCTGGAGTTACAAGGATTGGATGTGATATTAGGTATGGATTGGCTATCGCAGTATGGAGGTAACATTGACTGTGCCAGTAAGTCTATTTTTCTCACCACCCCGCAGGGAAAAATGATTAAGTATGTATCTAGGCATTCGCCTACAAGGACTCAGGTATATTCTCTCACGGGAGTTGTTCAGGAGGAAGTGCCAGTAGTGAAGGATTATCCGGATGTGTTTCCAGAGGAGTTACCTGGCATGCCACCGGATAGAGATATAGATTTCTTGATTGAACTTTTGCCAGGCACCGGGCCAATTTCTAAGAGACCATATAGGATGCCCGCAAAGGATTTCGAGGAGATAAAGAAACGGATTAAGGAGTTACTGGATAAAGGATTCATACGCCCAAGTTCTTCGCCTTGGGGTTCACCAGTACTTCTAGTGGAGAAGAAGGATGGATCGTTAAGAATGGTTGTTGATTACCAAGGATTGAATGAGGTAACGATCAAAATACCCACTGCCAATGGTCAATGATCTGTTCGATAGATTGCAAGGAGCTAAGGTATTTTCTAAGATCGATCTGCGATCAGGGTACCATCAATTGAAGATTCGAGAGCAAGATATCCCTAAGACGGCCTTTACCACTAGGTATGGGTTGTATGAGTATACCGTTATGTCGTTTGGTCTGACAAACGCACCGTCCTACTTTATGAACCTGATGAACAAAGTGTTTATGGAGTATTTGGATAAGTTCGTCGTAGTGTTCATAGATGATATTTTGATCTTCTCGAAGGATGAAGAGGAGCATGAGGAACATTTGCGTTTGGTATTGAAGAAGCTCAGAGAGCATCAGCTGTATGCCAAGTTTAGCAAATGTGAGTTTTGGTTGAAGGAAGTCGGATTCCTCGGACATGTTATATCCGGAGAAGGAATAGCAGTAGATCCCGCTAAGGTGGAGACTGTGACCAATTGGGAAGCACCGACGACCGTTGGAGAGATCCGGAGTTTTCTTGGACTGGCAGGATACTACCGGAGATTTATCGGGAATTTCTCGAAGATTGCCAAGCCAATGACGGAGTTGTTGAAGAAGGAAACCAAGTTCAGTTGGACCGAAGAATGTGAGACTAGTTTCCAGGAGTTGAAGAAAAGGTTGGTATCATCCCCTGTGTTGATTCTGCCAGATCAACATAAGGATTATGAGGTGTACTGTGACGCTTCACGTCGAGGACTTGGAGCAGTTCTTATGCAGGAAGGAAGAGTTGTTTCGTACGCTTCACGACAACTGAAACCTCATGAGATGAACTATGCCACCCACGATTTGGAGTTAGCAGCCGTAGTGCATGCGTTGAAGACGTGGAGACATTTTCTCATAGGAAACCATTGTGATGTATATACGGACCATAAGAGTCTGAAGTATATATTCACTCAGAAGGAGTTGAATCTTAGGCAAAGGAGATGGCTGGAACTCATTAAGGATTATGACATGAGATTGCATTACCATCCCGGAAAGGCTAACGTAGTAGCTGATGCGCTAAGCCGTAAGAGCCATGTCAATACCCTAATGATGGAGGAGTTTCCAAAGGAGTTAGCCGAGGACCTACGAGAACTACGTTTGGAGATAGTTCGGAGAGGCTATGTAGCAACGTTAGAAATCCAGTCTACCTTGATGGATAAAATCAGAGAAGCTCAGAAAGTTGACAAGGAGATTGTCGCTATAAAGGAGAGGATGAGCGAAGGAAAAGCTAAAGGTTTTCGTGAGGATGAGCACGACACCTTGTTGTTTGAGGATCGAATCTATGTGCCCAATGACCCGGAGATTAGGAAGTTGATTTTACGGGAGGCCCACGATTCGCCATACTCGATTCACCCAGGAAATACTAAGATGTATTTGGATTTAAAGGATACTTTCTGGTGGACTGGTATGAGGAAGGATATTGCGGAGTATGTAGCAGTTTGCGATGTATGCCAAAGAATAAAGGCAGAACATCAGAAGCCAGCAGGATTGCTACAACCTATGCCAATTCCCGAATGGAAGTGGGAGAAGCTTGGTATGGATTTTATCACCGGATTGCCCAGGACCAAGGCAGGGTATGATTCAATCTGGGTAGTAGTAGACCGATTGACGAAGGTAGCCCACTTTATCCCGGTGAAAACCACATATACCAGTGCGAAGTTGGCTAAGATATACATGACCGGAATTGTATGTCTGCATGGAGTTCCGAGGAGTATTGTATCTGATAGAGGAACCCAGTTTACCTCAAAGTTCTGGAATCAGTTTCATGAAACTTTGGGAACCAGGTTAGAGTTTAGCACAACGTTTCATCCACAGACTGATGGACAGACGGAGAGAGTCAATCAGATACTGGAAGATATGCTTAGAGCCTGTGCATTAGATTATGGATCTAGTTGGGATGACAACTTGCCTTACACGAAGTTCTCATAGAACAATAGTTACCAGGCCAGTTTGAAGATGGCACCGTTCGAGGCATTATATGGAAGGACATGCCGAACACCGTTGTCGTGGGATGAAGTTGGAGACCGACAGTTGTTTGGACCAGACTTAATCAAAGAGTCTGAGGAGAAGGTGAAGTTGATCCGAGATAGACTGAAGGTAGCTCAGTCCAGGCAGAAGAGTTACACCGACTCGAAGCGCAAGGAGATAGACTATGAGATCGGAGACAGAGCGTACTTGAGGGTATCGCCTCTGCGAGGAGTTAAACGTTTCAGAGTTAAAGGGAAGTTAGCCCCGAGATTTGTTGGACCTTACCGTGTTTTGGAACGCATGGGAGAGTTTTCCTATAAGTTGGAGTTGCCCGAAGGATTGTCAGGAGTGCACGACGTGTTTCACGTTTCGCAACTGAAGAAGTGCCACGCGGAGATGGCCGACATACCGCTTAGAGACACAGTACCCCTGAAAGCAATTCAGTTGGACAGTGACCTGACCTACGAGGAGAAGCCCGTTAAGATTCTCGAATTTTCTAGTAGAGTTACCCGTAGCAAGGTTATCAAGTTTTGCAAAGTTCAGTGGAGTCACCACACCGAGGAAGAAGCCACCTGGGAACGAGAAGATGATCTACGCAAGGACCACCCACACCTGTTCTCTAGCCAAGCCGAATCTCGAGGGCGAGATTCATTCTAAGGGGGTAGGTTTGTAACATCCCAAATTTTCAATTTGGAATGTTATACATAGATCATAATTGCATTTGCATATTTTTGCATTTTGTTCGTGGAGTTCCTCGAAATTCTACGCAACTCAAGGATCTACGGAGAGAGTTGGGGATTTTACCGTTTTCGTATTTGAGTTCGCTCGAATACCGGTACGAGGACAGTGTGATTCTAATTATTTTTCTCTCCTAAAAATATTTCTAAATAAAATAAATGAGCGGAGATAATATGACTTCTCCAAATAACAGAAATATTGGAGGAAAAATATTAAAATCACTTTTGGTATTTTTCTAGATTTATTTTCGGATTTATTTGCATAGGAAAAATACACGTTTCTCAAAATTGCATTTAGGTCCGGGAAAAATGTTCACATTGTCCAAAATATTATTAGAGGACGGTGAAAATTTATTTCGGGAATTTTGGAGTCCGTTTGATATTTTTTTCGTTAGTTTTACTGCGCCGGGACTCTATTTTTTTTTAAAAAAAAAACGGGAACCGACCTAGTTTCTTATCGGACCGGGACTCTGGGCTTTATATAGCGCCCAGGCCAGCCCGACTCGCCCTCAGCCAGCCCCGCGACCAACCCTAGCCGGTAGCCGCCGCCGCCGCCGCCGCGCCGCGCCGCCACCCGCGCCCGCCCATCGCCGACGCCGCCGTCCGCCGCCCCGCCGCCGACGCCGCCGCCCGCCGCCCCTCGCCGGACGCCGCCGCCCGCCGCCCCACGCCGGACCCCGCCGCCCCGCCGCGACCTCGCCGGAGCCGCCGCCCACCGGAGTCGAGGTAGACGCCGCCATTGTTTTTTTTGAGAGATCAGATCGGTTTTATAAAAAAAAGAACCCTAGATCTCTTTTTTTTCGGTTTAGATCGGTTTAGTTAAATAGCGGACGTTCGTCCGTACGTTCATTTTAACGAACGGTTTTCGTTAGTTAATCGCAGACAGCGAACGTTCGTTCGTTAGCCTGTTCGTCGTTTTTCTTTTTCGGGGTATTTTATCCGCGATTTTTCCGATCGCGATTTCTGCCCTGATCTTGTTTTTCGTTTTTCTTTTCGCTCGAGAGTCGGAATCAGGTGATTCTAAATCCCAAATCTTCGTCTCGAAGCCCTCTTTACGTTTAACCAACTTGAACAAAGTTTTGACTACTGTAAAATTTGACTTTAGGCCAAATAGTAATTCGGAGCTCGTTTCTTTTGCAGTTTGAGTTTCGTTGCTTCTTTCGAGCTGATTCTTTTTGCAAACCGGAGTTCTTAAGTTGAACTTTCTGGTTAGATCTCTTATTTGAGTTTTACCCATGCATTAGTTAAGTACTTATTGTATGCTTGTTGTTTGATTGCGATAGAGTACCCGGAGTGCGCCGCTTGCTACTTTGAGTCTCTAGGTTTTGCGGATCATCAGTAAGGCAAGTAACACTTTGATCATGCTTTCCAATTACCCAGTTTTCATTGCATTAGTCAAACCCCTCACACATTGCATGAATAGGATCAACTAACTTGTGGGATTGGGAAGTAGTTGAGGTAGTACCTATTACCTGCATTACATTCAAACCCTTTGGAGTTACTCTACGTTTGCTGTTAGGACATGCTATGCTCGTAGACGTGGTTTGGGTTTGAGTGAAATCCATGACAGATGTGAGTTGTTAATTAATGGTTCAACTTAAGGTGGCAACTTTAATACACATCTAGGTGGATTGAGGCATCTGGGTATTCCAGAATTGCCTGTTTTTCTTTTGGACCGCCACCCAGGCTCAAAGGGATCATGAGATTTTTCATGCTAGAAACTTCCGTGTGCACCCACATGCCAATATGGGCTCTGGCATAGTTGAGTAAGTTGTGGGAAACCTTTCCATGATGGGCTAGCAGATGTAGTTGGGTTTTGTAGGTGTACCGGCCTATCTATCTGGTTAAGGGGACCTCTTCGGAAAGACTGTGTCTCGTTCATCCGTTTCTCAAACACCATGCAGTGCGAGAAACCAAACGGAGGCGATCGAGTCTTGTGGGGAAAGTGCACAAACCTCTGCAGAGTGTACAAACTGATCATGATTAGCCGTGTCCCCGGTTACGGACATCTTGAGTATCTGGTATTTGGATTATCATGTGCATCTCAACATGTTACTCTAATTTAATTTTGTTCGGTCTAATGATTACTTTTAATTGGGGTTGAGAGGATGTCTATCTTCTCAACGATGTTTCAACTACCATGATAGTTAATTAAAATACATTCCTTTGAAGTAGGGAAAAATTGGCTTTACGCAAAAACTTAACCATAGAGCTTTCCACCAGCCATATTGCATATAGTATAGCTTTACTTTCATTGCATCTCTTGTGTTACCTTGCCAGCATATTCCATGTGCTCACCCGTTTTTCGGGCTGCAACGTTTCATGTTGCAGACTTTTCAGACGACGAGTAAGATGCCCTTTTAGGTCGTGGTTCTATACTCAGTGATGCCGCTGGAGTTGATGGACTCACTTATCTTCCAAGCCTTCCGCTGTTATTGTGTTAGATGGCCTTCAGCCATGATTTATGTAATAAATTCATCGTTGGACTATCGATGTATTAAGTGTGTGATTGCTACTCTATTATAAATCCTTCGAGTACCATGCGTGTCAGCATTACTGATCCAGGGATGACACTGATGCATGGAGATCAGACTGTTTGAGGTCTGGTCGCTACATCCCATAACCCCAACCGTGTGAGGAACGCAAAATCAAGGAACATAACACCGGTTTATACGGTTCCTAGGGAGGCATGCGTGGAACAAATCACCAAGCAAGAGGCTGAGCCTTCCACCCATTGCCAAGTATATAGATGATTTAGCTTAAGAGTTTATATAGTGTGATATCCCAACAAACTTCAACATGAAGCAAGAATCTTCAAATCTACTTCTGCAACTAGCAATGCTATAAGAGGGGTTGAGCGAAGCTTACGTAGCCAAACAAAGGTTTGCTATGTTGGGTGGTTAGACAGAGTCATCGTTACAATAGGAGGCTGACAAACAATCATGGGCATCGAGGCAATAAGCTAAAGAGAGAGACTTCTAGCAATAGGCAAAGATAGTAATGATATCCGGGTCGGGTCATCTTGCCTGTCGAGTCGTCGATGGGATCGTAAGACGGCTCCTCGTACTCAACCTCGGTAGTAACCTCGTTCTCGTTCTCGGTCTCGGCTTCCGGTTCTACTCAACACAAGAACACAACGAGGCACGAAATCAAAACAAGGTGCAATGCACATTCAACATGATGCATGTATGATGCATGACAAGTCTATATATGATGCAATACATGGCAAGGAAGGAAGCGAGAAACAACACAAGAACATGACAATATGCTCAAGCAAGTATCATGCAAGACAAGTCTATATATGATGCAAAACATGGCAAGGCAGGAAGCGCAGAGAAACAACACAAGAACAACAAGTTTAAATGAGGCCGAAATCTACATATAGCGAATCCGGTAAGTCCTCATATGCCTAAGTTGAAAAATGGTCCAGATCTGAACAAACCTTAAGTTAAAGTTTTTAAACAGCAAGTTAACATGCACCATGATGATCTACACAAAATTCTAGTCAAGTTTCATATAAAGTTTTTTTTAAACGGAGCTACGGTCTAGAAGATATGAGCAAAACAAGTTAAACATGGCAACGGTGCAAGATGCACCCAAACATCAAGCAAACATACTCCAAATATGTAAACAAGATGATATTATGATTCTACATGCAAAAACACACAAGTTTCATGTAGGGCACGCTCAAAACGGAGCAACGGTTCAACACATACACTCGAAACAAGAAACAATGCAAAGCTGCAATTAACAGCCACATAGCAAATTTGGAGCAAGAAATATATACTCTACAGCACTCAAACATGGTGACAAGAAGCATGGACATGAAGTAGACATATCCTACAGCAAACAACTCCATTGGAGCAACTCCATAGGAGGCATGGATCAATAGCAACAAGCTACAACATTTTGATCATGACGTTAAAACCCTGACAGCAATATTTTATAGCAACTTGGGAGCAAGAATTAAATAAGCTACAGCAACCCATATGAGCAAGTGAGTACATGGATGGATAGACAACAACATGTACAACAAGGAATGATCAATGGCCACCCCAAAACTAACATGGATTTACCTAGGGCATCAAGCAAACATACCATCAGGATATGACAGATTCCAGACTTAGTGAAATTTCACTAAGTATAAAACTGATATGTTGGCATGGCATGTTTACAAGCATGTTTAAGTCACCTCAAGGCATATCATGGAAAATGGTTTGCACCACAGCAAAGACCACATGATGGAGATTCTAAAACATATTAACATGTGACATGGGGACAAACACATCAATAGCAACAAGCTCTTCAAATCAGCATCTCATAACATGTTACAAAACTTAACAGCCACATGCACTTTTGCAACAGAGATTAACATGGCAATAAGAACCCTAACATGCATGCTACAACAACCATCATGTAGAGCATCTCATAATGAACATTTTGACATCTCATTTGCTTCATTTGGATAAACATGCACCAAGTTATCACATCTCAAACATGGCATGAAAATAACAAGTAGCAGCAGTTTATATCAAGTAGCACTCTTGTCACGAAGATTAAGACCTCTATATGGACTCAAACAAGCATGACACAATGGAACAAAACATAGTGCACATCACCACGGTCATTTTGACATAGCATATGCACAATTTGGACTTACACACAAAAAGATACAACCATCACAAAATGCCATCAGACAACAAATTCAAAAAGACTTAGAGAAAAAAGCAGGGCTACCTCGCGGATCGGGTCCACGGGGCAGATCGGGTCAACGTGAAGCGGGTGCGGGTCGGGTCCGGACCCGTTAGGGTTTCGGCCCGGCGGCTGGATCGGACGCTCGCCCGATGGGATCTGGATCGCGGCGAGGCGGGCGGCGGCCCTCAGCGGCCGATCGACGGCGCCGGCCGGCGGTTCGGCGAGGAGGAGCCGCGGCGGTGAGGGGTTCGTCCGGCGGCGGGGCGAGGCGCGCCGGAGGCGGCGGCGGTGACCGGCGCCGGTGGGCGCGGCGCGGTGGCCGGCGGGCGCGGCGGCCCTTGCGGCGGCCGGCCGCGCGGAGCCCCGGCGGCAGAGCTCGCACCCGACGGCGGCGACCTCGGGCCGGACGGGAGCGAAGGGGCGGGGCGGCGCGGTGGCTTCGGCCCGGTTGGCGGTGGCGGCGGGCCTGCGTCGGGCCTGTGGGCCGGCGCGGTGGGAGGCCGGCGGGGGACACGTGTCGCCCGCGGATTGGAGCGGAGGTCGGCCGGACATGTCCGGCGACGTACGGACGTGTCCGGCGCGGCGGGGAGGAGTGGAGGTAGGGTTTTGGACGAAAAAAGGACATGGGGGGACGTTTTTATAGGCATAAGGAGTTAGGAGACTCCAAATGGGGAGCGGTTTTCGGCCACGCGATCACAATTCGACGACCGAGATGATGGGAAGGGTTGTGCTGGGTTAATGGGCTGTTGTGGAGGGGGTCTTGGGCCTCAAAGAAGAGATTCTTTTAGCCCACTAGGTTAACCGTTGGAGTACCAAACGAACTCCAAACGCGACGAAACTTGACAGGCGGCCTACACGTACCAAAACAACATCACACGACAAGTCTCACGTCATTCCGGAAATGTTTCATGGCCACACACGAAAGAAGGACTCGGGGACGCCACGGGCATGTGTGAGAGCATCGGAACTCGAAACGGACAACGGGAAGAGACGAGTGGGACCGGATGCAAGTGACAACACAAATGCAATGCATTGCACATGACAACATGACATGGATGAAATGCACCCACGCACACGGCAAAACGAAGAAACCCGAAATGAAAGAAGAGCTCGGAAGGAATTGATGAAGCCAAAGTTTATATATTGCCATATTGGGAAAGTGTTACATCTGGGGCATTACAAAGCCCCTCCAAAAAAATGAGAGAAAAGAGAGAAGGGACAATGGTACTATCCTTTCCACACTTGTGCTTCAAAGTAGCACCATGATCTTCATGATAGAGAGTCTTTTGTTTTGTCACTTTCATATACTAGTGGGAATTTTCATTATAGAAATTGGCTTGTATATTCCAATGATGGGCTTCCTCAAAGGCCCTAGGTCTTCATGAGCAAGCAAGTTGGATGCACACCCACTTAGTTTCTTTTGATGAGCTTTCATATACTTATAGCTCTAGTGCATCCGTTGCATGGAAATCCATACTCACTCACATTGTTATCTATTGATGGGTATCTCCATAGCCCATTAATACGCCTAGTTGATGTGAGACTATCTTCCTCTTTTGTCTTCTCCACAACCACCATTCTATTCCACCTATAGTGTTATATCCATGGCTCACGCTCATGTATTGCGTGAATGTTGAAAGGTTTGAAGAAAAAATTGAGTATGAAACAATTGCTTGGCTAAAACCGGGGTCGTGCATGATTTAAATATTTTGTGTGATGAAGAGGGAGCATAGCAAGACTATATGATTTTGTAGGGATATCTTTATTTGGCCATGTTATTTTGAGAAGACACGATTGCTTTGTTAGTATGCTTGAAGTATTACTATTCTTATGTCAATATAGACTTTTGTCTTGAATCTTTCGGATATGAACATTCATGCCACAATAAAGAAATTACATTGAGAATTTTGTTGGTTAGCATTCTACGTCAAAATTTTTGTTTTTATCATTTACCTACTCGAGGACGAGCTGGAATTAAGCTTGGGGATGCTTGATATGTCTCCAACGTATCTATAATTTTTTATTGTTCCATGCTATTATATATTCTGTTTTGGATGTTTAATGGGCTTTATTATACACATTTATATTATTTTTGGGACTAACCTACTAACCCAAGGCCCAATGCAAATTGTTGTTTTGTGCCTATTTCTGTGTTTCGCAGAAAAGGGATATCAAACGGAGTCCAAACGGAATGAAACCTTCAGGAGAGTTATTTTCGGAACCGTATCTTCACAGAAGACTTGGAGTACACACGAGGGAACGAGAGAGGCGGCCACGAGGGTCCAGGGCGCGCCCAGGGGGACAGGCGCGCCCCCACCTTCGTGGGCCCCCTCTGGCTCCCCCGGTGCCCTCCCTCCTCCTATATATATATATATATATATATATATATATATATATATATATATATATATATATATATATATATATATATATATATATATATATATACAGCCGGTCTATTCTCATAACATTATGAGAATAATATTCTCATAACACTTCCGAACTGCATTGCAAAAATGCATTGGAGAGCTAAACGCACCGCACCACAGAGACCAGCGAACTTCATGTTGAAAAAACTGTACGTGTTGTTTTTTCTGTACCTTTTTTGCTCTAGTTTTTTAACCGTTTATCGGAATTATGCGTGTAATATACCGTTGAAAAGCTATGGAGTAGACGCATCTTCGCCATGTTGAACACTTTTCCAAATTCATCATAGTTTAAGAGCAGTTTCGAAAATCGTGCGGCTCACAACGAATAGCAGCGAGCGTTTTTTGGCGTTTTTTTCTAAACTGCTCGTCGGAACGAAACATATGATACACCGTTGGAAAGGTATCGTCGCCACGCATCTTTTTCGTATCTATTATTTTTTCTAATTCGATACGGTTTAAGAGCAGTTTTGAATTTACTAAATCGCGGAATTGTGTTTTTCGATTTTTTTTCAAATTTTCGGTACTGTTTTCACTCTAGTTTTTTAACCGTTTGTCGGAACAAGGCGTGTAATATACCGTTGGAAAGCTACGAATGAGGCGCAACTTTCATATGTTGAAATGTTTTTGAGATTCCTTATGGTTTTTAGTTAAATTTGAAAGTCGTGTGGCTGGCTACGAACTGCAGCGCGTTGAGAAGTGTTTGAGAAGTGAGCTGCTTTCCGATGTGTGTTTTGTTTTCTGATCACGAAGTGAACCGCATTACTCTTTTTGTGTTGTTTTTTGCGCGAGTTGAGAAGTGTTTTGAGAAGTGAGCTGCTTTCCGTTGTGTGTTTTGTTTTTTGATCACGAAGTGAACCGCATTACTCTTTTTGTGTTGTTTTGGTAACAAATTTTTTTT
>LR738715.1:601592096-601695511 GCA_902687465.1 Secale cereale | reverse complement strand
TTTTTTTGAGATTTCGCTATTTTTTTTTTTGCATTTTCATGTTTGAGAAGTGAGCTGCTTTTCCGATGTGTTTTTGTTTTTTTGGATCACCAAGTGAACCGCAATGTTTTTTTATGGCCAACTTCGTGGAGAAAAACAAAGTGAGCTTCAAAGAGTCCTTTGCAATGGACTTTTTTTAGACCAAAGTGCACTGCATTTGTTTGTTTTTTAAATATAGCTTCAAAAATGTGAGCTTCAAAGATACATTGCACTGCATTTGTTTGTTTGTTTTTTAGACCAAAGTGAGCTTCAAAGATACACTCAGAGATACATGTTGGTTCAGTTTGAGATCCACATGACATTACAAAGTGAGCTTCAAAAATTTACATACTAGACACTGTTTTGTTTACCAAGTGAACCCCATAGGATTTTACACTGAAACACATGTAAGCATCATTTTTTACAACAAATTTGGCCTTGCAATTCTGTTACACATGTTGTACACACAATTCACATAAAAATTAAGTGAGGATAGCACCACGAGGCCCTCAACGGGACTCTGAAACCAAAACTGCACTGCATTGCACTGCGGTACTGCGCTAAACACACAAACTCTAAACTTTCTTGGTTTGGATGGATGTGCTGCTGCAAAAATAATCAGAAACTGGCACTCAAACTACACGATGTAGTGCGGACGCGATGTGGACTCGCCAGAGAGAGTTTGCTCGGCGGAGGTGAGCTGCACGGGGGCGGCAAGCGAGCTGCACGGGGAGAGGCAACCGAGCTGCACAGAGGCTGGCGATGTGGAGCTCCTTGTTTGGGATGGGAACCTTGTCTTCTGAAGGCATGTCCTTGCCGCTTGAGATGTCTGAACCTGTAAACCACATTACGGAAATGAGCAATTAACTGCTAGTCCACGCACGTGAACACATGGGGGAGAGGGGGGCGGTGCTACCTTTGTTGGCCATCTGGTTGAGGAACGGGAGCAGCCGTCGGTAGCCGAAGCAACTCGGATCACGCACGAGCTTGGGCCGCGACAGCATCTGATCCATTCACCAACGAAGCGGGATGGGATGTGGAATAGCAGAGAGGTTGAGAGATGCGCAAGGTACGATACAGATGAAGAAACGACCGAGGGAGGGAGGGGGGGACTCACCGGCTTCCTCTCGCAGTCTTCGGCCGCCGCCCCCGGCTCCGGCGGGGTGCACTGGATCTGGACGGATCCGGGCTTGGCGGCGACAGCGGCACTGTCGACGGCCGCTCCTCCCACCTGCCCCACCCGCTCCTCGAACGGCGCCGGGCGTGGCGGCGCGGGCGTGGGCGCCGCATAGATGAGAGGTGGGGCGATGCAGCTTGTTCGGGCCTGCCCGGATCCGGCCGTGGTAGAGACTGGGGCGAGGGATCCCGTCGCCGACCCATTGCGGGGGCGTGGCCTGCTGCCGGCTGACTCCGGCTGATGGGCGGGGAGTGGCGCGGGGAGTTTTGTGGATCGGGGCCTGTGGGCGGTGCAGGGGTGGAAGAAGGCGGGATTTGGTTGGGGCTGGTGGGCTTAGTCCCCGGGGGGTGGGCGGTTGGTTTCCATAAGCTTGTTGTAGCTACTACAGACGGATCGGGGTTGTTATGAGAATAAGTCCCGGTGTTAGGAGAATAAGGTCTTAAGGGGTGTTATGAGAATAGACCCACCCTGAAAACATCGAGGCAACAGAGAAAACCCTAATTCCACCGCCGCAACCTTCTGTTCCCCTTGAGATCCCATCTTGGGGCCTGTTCTGGAGCTCCGCCAGAGGGCGGATCGATCACAGAGTGCTTCTAAATCAACACCATAGCCTCACCAATGAGTTGTGAGTACTTTACCATAGACCTTCGGGTCCATACTTATTAGCTAGATGGCTTCTTCTCTCTTTTTGGATCTCAATACAAAGTTCTCCTCGATCTTCGAGGTGATCTATTCGATGTAATCTTTTTGCGGTGTGTTTGTCGAGATCCGATGAATTGTGGGTTTATGATCAAGATTATCTATGAACAATATTTGATTCTTTTCTGAAATCTTTTATGTATGATTATAATATCCTTGCAAGTCTCTTCGAATTATTGGTTTAGTTTGGCCTACTAGATCTATAGTTCTTGCAATGGGAGAAGTGCTTGGCTTTGGGTTTAATCTTGCGGTGTCCTTTCCCAATGACAGCAGGGGCAGCAAGGCACGTATTGTATTGTTGCCATCGAGGATAAAAAGATGGGGTTTATATCATATTGCTTGAGTTTATCCCTCTACATCATGTCATCTTGCTTAAGGCGTTACTCTGTTCTTATGAACTTAGTACTCTAGATGCATGCTGGATAGCGGTCGATGTGTGGAGTAATAGTAGTAGATGGAGAATCGTTTCAGTCTACTTGTTACGGACGTGATGCCTATATATAATGATCATACCTAGATATTCTCATAATAATGCTCTTTTTTATCAATTGCTCGACAGTAATTTGTTCACCCACCGTAGAATTCTGCTTTCTTGAGAGAAGCCACTAGTGAAACCTATGGCCCCCGGGTCTATCTTTATCATATTACTTTCCCTTCAACTAGTTAATTTCTATTGTTGTTGCTTATTTGCTTTATTTACTTTCTATTCTTATACCAAAAATACTATCCTATCCTATCTATCAGATCTCACTTTCGTAAGTGATCGTAAAGGGATTGACAACCCCTTATCAATTTGGCTGCAAAGTTCTTATTTGTTTGTGCAGGTGCGAGGGACTCGCGCGTGGTCTCCTACTGGATTGATACCCTGGTTCTCAAAAACCGAGGGAAATACTTACACTACTGTGCTGCATCACCCTTTCCTCTTCGAGGGAATACACCGCAAGCTCCAGAAGTAGCACCTGGGGACCCGGTAACCGCGCCTCATGGGTAAAACTTGCGAAGATGTTCGATATTCTAGGAGTTGCTCACTAGAATCCCATCTTCAGTCTCCAGGTGGACTGCGCCGAGCCTGGTGACTCGCATTACCCGATAAGGGTCTTCCCACTTTGGTGTCAACTTGTTGGAATTCTTTGTTGACTGAACGCACCGAAGAACAAGGTCACCTTCCTCAAGGCTTCGGGCATGAATGTTGCGGCTATGGTAGTGGCGCATGGCTTGATGGTAGCACGCGGCTCGCACAGCAGCCTGAAGATGATCTTCCTCAAGGAGCATTGCATCATCTTGGCGCAACTGCTCTTGCTCAAGCTCATCATAAGCGAGCACTCGAGGCGAGCCATATATGAGTTCCGTGGGGAGAACTGCTTCTGCCCCGTATAACAGGGAGAAGGGCGTCTGGCCGGTGGCTCAATTTGGTGTCGTCCTAATTGACCAAAGAACTATCAGCAACTCATCAATCCAGCGTATTCTGCACTTGTGCAGCCTGTTGAAAGTCCTTGTATCGAGGCCCCGCAGCACTTCAGCATTTGCCCTTTCTGCCTGGCCATTGCTTCTCGGTTGAGCAATAGAAGCAAAACAAATTTTGTTGCCGAGGTCTTGGATATATTGCATGAACGTGTGGCTCGTGAACTGTGTGCCCTTGTTGGTGATGACTCTATTTGGCACACCAAAACGGCAAACTAGTCCTTTGAAGAACTTGACGGCTGACTGCGATGTCACCTTTCTCACTGATTCCACTTCCGGTCACTTTGTGAACTTGTCGATTGCGACATACAAGTACTCAAAGCCCCCGACAGCACGAGGAAAAGGGCCCAATATGTCGAGCCCCTAGAACAAAAATGGCCAGGAAAGAGGGATCGTTCGAAGAGCTTGAGCTGGCTGATGGAGTTTCTTTGAATGGAACTGGCACGCTTCACACTTGGTTATTAGTGCAGTTGCATCCTGGAGAGCCATGGGCCAAAAGAAACCTTGCCAGAATTCCTTGCCGGTAAGAGCCCTTGATCCTATGTGGGAACCACATATGCCTCCATGTATCTCTGCCAACAGCTCCAGTCCGTCCTCCCAGGGAATGCACTTCAATTTCACGTCGTTATTTCTTTTTCTATACAGGACATCATGCACAAACTGGTACATATTAGACCGACGAGCTACTTTCTCTGCTTCTTCCTGTTCCTCGGGGAGTTCCCCTGTTTGGAGGAACTGGACGATGTGTTGTTCCCATGCTAGAGCCCGAGGGTCGACGGCGAAGACTAAAGGCATGTCTTCTTCTATGGGAGCAATTGTCTCTACAGCAAGGGCCTGAGGCGCTACCGGAGCCTATTGCCCCCCGGCAAGCTTGGCGTTGTCCCCGGTAACCTCCTTGTCGGCGGCTCCTGGGAGCTCAGCGAGAAAGTACTTGTCTGGGCCCAACTTCCTTTGCTTATCATGCATTGCTGATGGTTCAACGGATGGCTGAGTCAGTCGGAGCACAAAAGTCCCTGGTTCCACGAGTAACTTGAGGGCAACACGTTTTGACAGGTCGTCAGCAATGATGTTCTCTGCTCGAGGAACATGCTCTACTTGGAGACCATTAAAACGCTCCTCCAATTTCCTCACTTCATCTACGTAAGCTTCCATCAATGGGCTCTGGTAGTCTTTGTTGACTTGCATGACGACAAGTTGTGAATCACCTCTGATAATGAGCTTCCTAATCCCAAGGTCTGCCGCGATCCTGAGACCGACAAGCAGTCCCTGGTACTTTGAAGTGTTGTTTGTTGATCTCTCCTACGAAAAGTGCATCTGGATCACGTATTTAACGTGCTCTCCGGTGGGTGCGACAAGCAGTGCACCAGCACTGGTGCCTTGCAGTGAGAAAGCCCCATCAAAATACATAACCCAATCACGACTCGCTTCCTTGCCGGGGAGGGTGGTTTCCCGAATCTCCTCATCAGGCGTTGAGTTCCATTCTGCAATGAACTACGCCAAGGCTCTGCTCTGAATTGTTGAAGTACTTTCAAACCTGAGACCAAAGCTTGACAGTTCCAACGCCCACCCCACAATCCTTCCAGTTGCATCTGGGTTGTGTAGGATCCGTTACAACGGGAAGCGAGTGATGACGGTGATATCATGTGCCTGGAAATAGTGGCCCAGCTTCCTCGAGGCTATAAGGAGGCCGAAGAGCAACTTCTACACATCGGAGTATCTTAATCTAGCCCTCCTGCAAGAGGGAGCTGACAATAAACTGGGTGTTGCACCATCTTGTTCTTCTGCATCACTTCATTTGCTTGCGCAGATCCCGCCTTGTCGACATCAGACTCTGCCGGGGGTCTTGCCTTGCCAGCGCTAGACCCTGCCGGGGGTCTTGCCTTGCCGTCACCAGACCCTGCCGGGGGAGCCCTGCCTCATCATCCGATGGTCTTGCCACTGCTGCTTCTTCTTCATCAACTTCCCTCTGCGCCACTAGTGCAACACTGACCACTTGATTCGTTGCTGCTAGATATAGCAGCAATGGTTCTTGCAGTTTAGGCGCGACTAGTGTTGGCGTAGACAAGTGGTACTTCTTCAAATCTTGCAGCGCTACCTCCGCTTCCAGAGTCCACTTCATTGGACCTGCCTTTTTCAAGATCTTGAAAAAGGGGAGGGTGCGCTCAGCAGATTTGGAGATGAACCTACTCAGAGCAGCAACATAACCAGCAAGTCAATGCACATCTTTGACTGATCTTGGTGCTTCAATCTGCTCAATTGTCTTGATCTTGTTCTGGTTTGCTTTGTTCCCATGCTGAGACCCAAAGAATCCAAGAAGCTTGCCAGACGGGACGCCGAACACACAATTCTCAGGATTGAGCTTGAGATTGATCTTGCGCAAATTTTCAAATGTTTCTTCTAAATCTTGTATGAGTGTCGCCCTGTCCTTGGTTTTGACCACTATGTCATCCATATAAGCTTCCATATTTCTATGTAGCTGGGGCTCAAAACCGATCTAGACTGCTCTGGCAAACATTGAACCAACGCTTTTCAACCCGAAAGGCATTTGTATAAAACAATACGTACCACATGGGGTGATAAACGTGGTCTTCTCTTCATCTTCCTTCGTCATGAAGATTTGATGGTACCCTGAGTAAGCATCAAGAAATGACAGCAAGTCACACCCGGCAGTGGAGTCCACGATCTGGTTGATGCGCGGCAAGGGGAAAGGATCCTTTGGACATGCTTTATTGATGTATGTATAATCAATGCACAGCCTCCATTTTCCATTTGCCTTGCGCACCACAACCGGATTGGCCGACCATGTTGGGTGAAGCACTCCTCTGACCAAGCTTTCTACTTCCAACTTCCTAATCTCTTAAGTGATGATCTCTTGCCGCTCCAAAGCTTTCTTCCCGACCTTCTGCTTGACGGGCCGCGCATGAGGATAGACAACAAGATGGTGCTCAATCACCTCCCTGGGAATGCCGGGGATGTCAGATGCTTGCCATGCAAACACATCGACATTCGCCCACAGGAAGGCGATGAGCGCGCTTTCCTATTTGCCGTTGAGGGTGGAGCTTATACAGAAAGCTCTGCTCGTGTCATCCTCCTTGACGGGCACCTTCTTGGTTTCTGGTGATGCTGCCTTGGATTTCTTGCTCTTGCTGGTGGAGCTCTCTGGCATGTCCTCGATGGGAACACGGCATTCCGAGGAGGTGCGCTTGCCGGAGTGGGTGCAATAGGTCTTGTCGGTGCAAGAGGTCTTGTCGGTCTTCTTCCCCTCGGGAGCTCCAGTGGCAGGAGCAGGCGCCTTGGTGGCGGGTGCTACAACTGCTTCCCGGTAGAGTTGGTCAGCACATATGAGTGCATCTTTCTTGTTTGAGTTGACATGGATGATGCTTATCGGGCCGGGCATCTTCAGCGTGTTCTAGGCATAATGTGATGCCGCCATAAACTTGGCCAATGTGGGATGGCCAAGGATCCCGTTATATGGCAACGGGATCTTGGCGACATCAAAAACGATTTTCTTTGTCCTGTAGTTTAGTTCACCACCAAATGTAACTGGTAGTGTGATCTTACCCTTGGGTTCTTCCTGGATTGATCCCTTGAAACGTGCCGGTTTCTTTGAGATCTCCGTCAGGAATTTGTAACCTCTTGATTACCTCGGGCGATATCAGGTTCAAACCGGCCCCGCCGTCTACTAACATTTTCGTCACCTTGAGGTTGCAAATTGTTGGCGAAACCAACAATGTCAAGCACCCGATCGCAGTTGTGCGATCAGGGTGATCCTCGGTGTCAAAAATGATAGGCGTGTGGGACCATCTCAGTGGCTTCTGGGCATCGATCGATGGCTCTGTCGCATTAATCTCGCATGCCCACTGTTTAAGCAGGCGATGAGAAGAATGTAACGAAGCACCTCCATCAATGCACATGGCCTATGTAGCTTTTTGAAATTCATGCTCGCTGGACTTGCCGTCCTCTTCATGGTCATCGCCTCCCTCTTTCTTCCTGCGGCCCCGAGCAGGCCTCTCCTCTTGCTTCTCCTTGCCGCATGGCCTCCTCGGCCACCATGCTTCTTGCCGAACCCCTCTGCACCGTCCTCGCCCTTCTCCTTGTCTCACCTTTCGTATTCAACTTCCTGCCTTTCCACAAGCTGCTCAACTTGCCGGCAGTTCTGGAGGTCATGGCCTTTGGTGCGATGGATCTTGCAATATTGCTTGTCTGATCCCTCTGGCTTGTCGGCAGCCACCAAGGCCTGGCAGGCAGCGCACCCGACAACTTCCTTGCCGGGGTCGTCAACCTTTGCCTTCTTGGCGGTGTCGGGGTTGCCGGATTCCTCGACGGCGAGCACGGTTTTTCCCTTGCGTTTCCTGTTATGCCGTCAGCCCTTCTTTGTCGGGGCGACGGCGCCTTCATCCCCGGAGTCTGTTCCCGCGCCGGTATCTTCGCCGGGGTACTTCCTTCTTCAACCCGAGCACATCTATAGGCCAAAACATAAAGCTCGGCAACATCCCTAACCTTGTTCATCGCCAGCTCTTCATGCATCTTGCGGTTGCGCACATTCTGATGAAATGCACTGATAACAGCGGCATGATGAACATCTGGGATGTTGTACTGCACACGGCTGAATCTATGTATGTATTTTCAGAAGGGTTCGCCATATTTGAGGAATGAGATGTAAATCACTTGCCTGGCCAGGAGCTTGGTGGCCTCCAGTAAAGGCGTCAACAAACTCGTGGCACAGATCTGACCAAGAGGAGATGGAATCTACTGGCAGGTGCATCAGCCACGACCTGACGTTGGGCTTGAGTACCAACGGGAAGTAGTTGGTGATAACCTTGCTATCTCGAGCCCCGGTAGCTTGCATCGGGATGGTGTAAATGCTCAGGAACTCGTACAGATGAGTCTTGCCATTGTATTTCTCTGGGACCTCTGGTTCGAACGTGCGGGAAGTGGGCCACTGGAATCGGCGCAGCTCACGGGTGAAAGCTGGTCAACCCACCTCGTAAGGCATGTCACCACAAACCCTCGACGCTGGCCTGTCTACAGTGGGCCCTGCGCGCCTATCAGATTGATGGTGCGCTTCCCGCCGCCGCTCGATGGTAATTCGAGCATCTTCCTTGACCCGTTCCTGAAGAACTTGACGCTGGTCGCGACGAGCTCGTGGATCGGACGATGTCGTGGATCCATCATCGCGGTCATTGACCCGTCGAGATAGCAACCATTGCTATCGTGGTAGAGAAGAGTGCATCGTGGTTGCAGTGCCTCCGATCCTTCCACCGTCGGCATGCGCCGGCTCGGTGGAC
Organism: Secale cereale; assembly: GCA_902687465.1. Classification (NCBI taxonomy): domain Eukaryota; kingdom Viridiplantae; phylum Streptophyta; class Magnoliopsida; order Poales; family Poaceae; genus Secale; species Secale cereale. Next base: position 601,686,868 of record LR738715.1, on the reverse strand, counting down.
CAATGCCGCGAAGGACCCACTTCCTGGTGCCCATCCTTATTGACGAAACCAATAAGGCTATGGATAGCAGCTCTCCATTCCTCTAGCTTCTAGCTTCTCTCGTGCCAATGCTTCGACTGGTGTAGGTGGCAGCGACAGGCATGAAGAACGGGAGGTGCTCGGACTTCTAACTGTGTTAGAAGGAGTCCCGTCACAGTTCCACGGCCGTGCACTGTCTCCAACAGCATCTTCGCGTGCATGTCGGCCTAGCGTATCTCGAGAATGATGCTGAGGGCTCTTTCCATGGGGATGCTTGGGGTCACCAGTGTCGTGGCGCTGCTCATCGCGCACGACCTGGGAAGATCGCGACGCATACGCTGGCGGGGACGTCTTGGAGGTCGCTATGTCGCCCATAGGCAGCACGGCTCTGTCCTTGGACCCATCGGCGCACGGGTCATCGTCGCGGCCGCGGATGATGCAGCTGGCCTGGCTCCGGCGGCCAGAACGTCGTGGATGCTCGACATCTTCACCTCCACCAGGGCCCACTCCATCGCCCGTTGGTGCTGGCACAGGCGGATCGGCCGCAGATGAACCGATCACCGTGATCGTCTTCCTCTTGGGAGACATGGTGATCAATAAACTGACGCGCTTGCCCCTACCTGGCACGCCAAAGATGTCGAGGAAACGACACTTACAGAATCACATGGGTCCCTTCTACAGTTTGGCAGGGAAGAGGAGTGCACAAAGAGCAGATCTAACAATCAACACGAGGGATTTTTACCTAGGTTCGGGCCGCTGAGAAGCATAAAACCCTAGTCCTGCTTTGAGTGTATATTCAGTGTTCTTGAGCGTCGGCTAGCTGCCGCACATGCAAACTGGGCCGGAAAAGTCCAAAAGTCCCCCATGTATCGCCTTGGGCCTCCTTTTATACTAAGGGGCGTCCACAGTGGTGTACAGGCACACAAGATGTGTAAAGGTGCTACAGTGTGTGTGCTTATCACTGACGTCTTAGGACAAATGCATTAAATGCGCTGGTTACGTGCCCCTAACTTTATCGGGGACAAAAACAGAGCCCGTCTCATCCGTCGCCGCCTCACCCCGTCTTGACACGCACCCAGGATGACGAGGCATGCAATGCCAAGCTGACTGGCTATCCGCTACGGTAGAACGGTGGAGGGATCTTCACGAAGATCTGCATGCCTCCACACAGGTGCTTGCCAGGCTGGCTGGCTGGTCGCTGTGTTGGAGCGGTGGCAGGGCGGCGGAACCTTGCCGTGCGCGAGCCTTGCCGACCTCACGAATGTCCCCAGCAAGAATCTTGTCGGGGCCTCGCAAACGTCCCCAGCAAGAATCTTGTTGGGAACCTTGCCTTCTGGTCTTCACAAATATCTACATGCCACTACGCAGATGCCCCTGGATCTTGGTCTTGGCATTGTCGATGGTCTCAGAGCTCTCACCCTCAAGGGTGATGGTCTTGCTGGTGCTTCGCAAATCATCCCGGCAAGGACCTTGCCGGGGGTTCAATTGTGTCTTATGTTCTCTGATTACTGGCTCGGATGATATCTTGGTTGCCTTATATTTGCTCCCAGCTGTCCCCAACAGGCCTTGCCGCGGGTGTGGCTGCAACTACCCGTGCACAAGTACGGGGGTACTAAAGGGCCCGATCTTTAGTGCACCGACAATCTTGCAGTGTCCTTTCCCAGTGACAAAAGGGGCAACAAGGCACGCATGTATTGTTGCTATTAAGGATAAAAAGATGGGGTCTATTCCTACATGAGTAGATCTTGTCTACGTCATGTCATCATTGTTATTGCATTACTCCGTTTCTCCATGAACTTAATTCACTAGATGCATGCCGGATAGCGGTCGATGTGTGGAGTAATAGTAGTAGATGCAGGCAGGAGTCGGTCTACTAATCTTGGATGTGATGCCTATATACACGATCATTTTCTTATATACCGTCATAACTATTCGCTTTTCTATCAATTGCCCAACAGTAATTTGTCTACCCACCGTTTGATATTTTTCGAGAGAAGCCACTAGTGAAATGTATGGCCCCCAGGTCTATTTTCTTATCATATACTTTGAGATCTATATTACCATTTGCTTTTTCCTTTATTTGCAAATATTATTTCCAGATCTATATTATCAAGAACCCAAAAATACCTCACTGAGTTTTATTTACTGTTGTTCCATTTGCCATTACTCATCTATCCTTTTACCATTCAATTACCCAGGAGGGATTGACAACCCCTCTTACACATCGGGTTGCAAGTATTTGTTATTTGTGTGCAGGTACCGTCTACATAGTGTTGCTTGGTCCTCCTATTGGTTCGATAACCTTGATCTCATCACTGAGGGAAATACCTACCGTAGCTGTGCTGCATCATCCCTTCCTCTTTGGGGAAATACCGACGTAGTTCAAGCGACATCAAAAGGAATTTCTGGCGCCGTTGCCGGGGAGGCATCATCAACATCTATTAGGTTCCTAATCACATATCTTATCTCCTTGCAATTACATTATTTGCCATTTGCCTCTCGTATATTTGATTTGGGGAAATACATATGTATTGTACAAGAGTCCATGTATAGTTGATTTCATTAGTAGCTTCTGCTACATCACAGACTATGCAATAAATCCATACATTTGAGCATGTTGGTCACTAAAAGTATGTGAACATCATCACCAATATTATAGTACATGGGAACATTAATACATCCACTTGAAATCATAACTAAGCATACATTTCAAATTGCACGATCCCGGACCAAACACAACATAAGAGACACACATACATAACTTATCAAGTGTAACATAGCACCTACGACCATCCTCCTTAAATCTACAACCCAGACCAGTAAATGGATTTTATTAGTTATTGATGCTTAGAGAAAAACTAATTTTCAATGAGAAATATAAAAGGACTGTGATCTTTTACACACATTAAAAGAGAGAGGAATTTGTTAAATCTACCAGCTCCAGGGTTCAAATACATGGAGATTGACACGAAGCACAAAATGTAACAATACTTTGGTTGAGACGAATTTGACGGTCACCAGTCACCACAATCAAACAACACTAGAGACCATACCTCCAACTAAGCATATGCTACCATGCAATACAACCTAAAGGGGGTACTGAAAGTCTCCTGATATTGAGTGTCTAATTGTGTTGTACACAAAATCGAGATACTGAGAGTCTCCTAAAACATATCAAATTAAGGAAGTCATCTCCAATAGTCAGGTTGCAAATTAGAAGGTACAATCTTATTTTACACGCGGAAGACTACAATGAATGCAAACTAAAACAAAAATGATATACTTCAACTTCTCGGTTAAATATATACACTATTCTCTAACTATTGGTCAGGTGAATTCGATAATTAAAAATCTAAAACAACACATGAACACACTGCTAGTTATATTCAAGTTTCTCAGCCTCTCACCAGAATCTACTATGTTCATCTGGTTTTGCTCGAACCCTCTCCGCACTCCTTTAAAAATTAAAGCAATAAGCTTGTCTGCTTCATCAAATATAGTTAAAACCACGGGTGAGGCGCTTTGGAGCTCAACCTCCATTGAACCACTTTTTTTGGAAAATACAAAATGCATATTCGAAAGTAGAACCAAATTCTGAACAAAAATCTAACATGTACGTATACACTACATATGTGTAAATTTCAATAGATGGATATACTTCTTCTTAAACACAACATAGCACAAAATATGAGCTACAATGACAAATGTTGACAATCTTCAGACCCATGTGTTTTTGGATAGCATAGCACAACTAAGTCCTATCAATAAGCATCATGCTTTTTTTAATAATAAAATAATACCAGTGAAAGCCATCCAAGTCGTCAAAGGAGAGGGAAGCTACCATTAAAGAGAAATCTGTAGGAGGGAGAGGGGAGAGGGGAGTGGGAGAAACGCAGATGACCTTGTTGTTGATCATGCGAGGTGAAGGAGGTGAGGAGATCGAGCACCATGAGCTTGCCTCCGGTGAGATATTATTGGATCTAGGAGCACAGGGGAGGAGGAGACCGTGGCAGCATCACGGTGCACTAGACCAGTACGAGGTTGCCTCCCGATCTAGAATATGCAGCTGAGCGGATGGGGTGCCCATGGCCACCAGGGAGGAGGAATCGTGGTGGCAGTGGCGGTCCGGTCGCTAAAGACGATGCACAGTGTGATGTTGGGTGCCCCGGGGACGGTGCCAAGCGACATGGATGCCGGACTAGGAGGGGACGAGACAGGGAGCATGTGTCATGGGAGTAGCCGTCGTCCACCAGGGAAGCACCGAATCGAGAGATTGGGGAACAGGCAAGCGAGCGACAGAGAAAGTCTATTTTAAGGAGAGGGACATGAAGAAAATTACTGGGAGCAAACGCACATATTTGCACAGAGTTGTGCCGTTACGAGTACAGATCAATCCTCGCGAATCAGTACCGTACATCCTTGATCCAACATCCCAGGATCTTTTTTCAATTCTTTCACCGTATGCCTAGATTCTATACTAGTCGGACCCCTTTGAAACTCTTAAGAAAGCCTTAACCTCTGCACCTATAGTTCAACCACCTAATTGGAACTTGCCTTTTGAAATTATGTGTGATGCTAGTGACTATGTTATTGGTGATGTTCTAGGACAAATAGTTGATAAAAAATAAATGTTATCCATTATGCTAGCAAAACTCTGGACAATGCCCAGAGAAAGTATGCTACTACTAAGAAATAATATTTTGCGGTTCTGTTTGCTTGTGATAAATTCAGATCTTACATTGTTATTTCTAAAGTAATTATTCACACCGATCATGCTGCTATTAAATATCTTATGGAGAAGAAATATGCTAAACCTAGACTTATTAGGTGGGTTCTTTTGTTACAAGAATTTGACTTGCATATCATTGATAGGAAGGGAGCTCAGAACCCCGTAGCTGATAAGTTGTCTAGGTTAGAAAATATTCTTGATGACCCACTACCTATTGATGATAGCTTCCCTCATGAACAACTAGTTGTCATTAATGCTTCTCATAACACTCCTTGGTATGCTTACTATGCTAATTACATTGTTGCTAAATTTATACCACCTAGTTTCACTTATCAACAAAAGAAAATTTCTTATTTGATTTAAGACATTACTTTTGGGATGACCCACATCTTTATAAAGGAGTAGATGGTATTATTAGACGTTGTATACCCGAGCATGAATAGAAACAAATTGTAATGCCCAGGATGGGACTATACCTCCTACGTGTCGAGGCACGACTTAAAGGTATAAGCCCATTCTGGAATGATCTCAAGTTTGGTATATGTGCACGACTCATGTAAAAATAGGGATGAAACTGCAAAATGAGATAGTTGGCTTACACTCGCCACTTCACACAATACATTACATAAGCAAAACATCATTCAGAACATCACAACCCGACTACGGGTGAAGATCCAAAAGAGAGATACCAAAAACATAGAGCCACAGGTCCGAATCGCCCCTAGTAGAAACCACTAGTGATCGTCGAAAACGTCACAAGCATACGCCCACGCTCTTCGTGGAACTCCCGGAAGTTCTGACCCATCTTCCGCGTCATCTCGGCTGAACCTGCATCTGGTGTTGTAGTATCTGTGAGCCACGAGGACTCAGCAATCCCATAACCATGGGTGTCAAGACTAGCAAAGCTTTATGGGTAGGAAGAGGTAAAGTGGTGAGGTTGCAGCAGCGGCTAAGCATAATATGGTGGCTAGCTTACGAGTACCAGAATAAGATGAGCATCTACGCAAACGGTCGCCAACTAGTAGTGATCGCTAAAGATCCTGAACTACCTACGAGTCAAACATAACCCCACCGTGTTCTCTTCTCAAAGTGAAAAGAGACAGTCACGGTTACTCACACAGTTGTGTGTTTTACCTCGGATCCTCTGTCAAGTTTTCTACAACCGGACATTAACAAATTCCAATCTGCCACATAACCGCGGGCACGGCTTTCGAAAGATCATAACCCTGCAGGGGTGTCCCAACTTAGCCCATCACAAACTCTCACGATTAGCTGAAGTGATAAATATAATATCATCACCCCTTATCTTAGGGAAATCCGATCAGGCTCGGCATCCCGGTGCACAAGACATTTCGACAATGGTAAAACTAGTCCAGCAAGACCTCCCGGCGTGCCGACACCCTGATGGTAGCCGCGCGCATCTCGTCTCAGGCCACGTCCGGATGAGCGCTACGTACAGTAACCGAAGACCCCAGATAACTGGGTGGCACCGCAAGTGGCTCTAGTTTGGGACCAACACCATCAGCACTGGCCCCCCTGTTATGTAGAATTAAGAACCCGGGGACATGACCCCCTATGCAATTAATTAATTATTAAGTTGTTATTATGAGCAAATTAAAACCAATGTTGGGCCTTGCTGGAGGAGTTTTATTCAAAGACGAACTGTCAAGGGGTCCCCATCCACCCATCGTGTAAGGAACGCAAAATCAAGGAACATAATGCCGGTTTATCGGCGCCTAAGATGGCATGAGTGGAACAAAACACCGAGCAAAAGGCCAAGCCTTCCACCCATGCCCAGTATATAGGTGTGTTAAAAATAATAATAGATATTGTGATATTCCAACAACAAGTTCCCACCTGGCACGATCTTCATCTTCACCTGCAACTAACAACGCTATAAGAGGGGCTGAGCAAGCGGGTAACATAGCCAAACAGTGGTTTTGCTAGGAAGGTTTCAAAGGTTAGAGGTTTCATGGCAACAAGGAGAGGCTGACATAAAAGATGGGTAGTGCGACATGTAACGATGGCATCGAGACAACTAAGCATGGCAATGGTAGTAAAGGTATCCAAGGGTATGATCATCATGCCTGGGATTCCGCAAGGGAGAAGAACGGGTCCATGAAGTAGTCGAACAGAAACTCACAACTCCGGAACGAACCCGAAGCTAACGAGGGAAGCAAACCGGAAAGAAACAAGCAACACGGTAAACACACAATCATAAGCATGTCATGATGCACAAGCAAGCATGATGCATGTCATGTTTTAAATATGCATGGCATGGCAGAGTGCACAAACAACACTACAAGTTAAGTGGAGCTCAATATGCAACGAGTTGCATATTGACGAAACACCACATTTTATTTATTTAGTTGACTCTCGTTTATTTACAAGACAAGATTAAATGTTTGTTAACATGGCAAGAGGTGAAGAAAAACAAACTACCTATTTAGACATTTTAAATGAGGCCGGAAAACAACAACAATTCCGGAAAATCCCCATGAGCATGTTTAGCAATTATTAAGCAAACAACAATTCACACATTTTAAATGTTGTTAACATGATGCGGATGACATGATCAAGTTTATGCAAGTTTATTAAAAGTTGACATGAAGAAGATATGAAGTATTGTCACCTGGTGGAAGAAAGGGTGCCATGGCAACGATCCAAAAATGATGCAACGGCAACATCTCGGTTCCGGTAACTCGTTGAGAGACCGGTGCAAAAGCAAAGGTGGAGTGAGCGAGCAGAACAAGATGAAAGGTGGGGTGATCCCGTTACCGGGTTCCCATGGGTCGGCGACGAGGCAACCGAGGAGCATGATAAAATACGAAATGTGCACGGTGCACACAAGGGAAAACATCTCATACAACACAAGCATTCATCCATGGGTCATCGTCTCGGGGTTATACCTTCGAAGCGTTCGTACTCGAAGCGGTTCGAGGTCGGAGGGGAAGTAGGGGAAGTAGTTGTTCACGAGGTCGTCAACGAAGTAGTCGTTCACATTCCGTTGTACACGTTCCCTAGAGGTACTTGTCGCGGCATCGGACGTAGTCGTACTTCTTGAAGAGGAACTTGACGCTCCCGAGATCCTTGGAGAAACAACAACAACAACAACAACAAACAAACATGGCAAGGTCTCGGTCTTGTCGATCTTGCTGGTCTTGAGGTTCCAAACGCCGCAACAAGGGCAAACAAAAGGCGGTAGCACGGGGTGACGAGGCCATGGCGAGGAGGAGAGGCGCGGAGACTGCTCAGGGCGACGCCGGCGCTGTCGGACCTGCAGCAGCTGCTGCCAGAGGTCGTGGCGGCATGAGGCCAGAGGCGAGGCGAGGAGGACGAGACAGGGGCCTGGGCGCGCAGGGAGCTGCCCGAGGGGGCTCCTCCCCTCGGAGAGGTGGTGGGCGGCGCAGGGACGAGGCCGGGCGCCCGGCGCTAGAGGGGCGCGTCCACGCGAGGGGCCTGAGGGCCGGTGGCGCGGGGCGATGCCGAGAAGGGCTGGCGGCAGCTCGGTCCAGAGGAGGCGGCGAAGGACAGCCATGGAGGCAAGGGCGCTGAGCCTTGGCGGCGGACAGCGCAATGCGGTGCTCGGGCTCTCTGGGAGAGAGAGCGATGGGGAAGAAGGGGACGAGGGGTTCGAGAGGGAGACGGTGCGGGGGCGCTGGGGCGAGGGAACGAGGGGTGGCGGCGACCGAGGAGAGAAAGGCTCGAGGAGATCGGCCAGCTAGGGTTAGGGGAGCGAGGGGGCTGGGCCTCGGGCCGGCCTGGAGGCTGAGGCGGCCTGGTGGCTTGGCCAGATGGGCCAGACGGGGAAGAAGGTTGGGCCAGCTGCGGCTGGGAGCCCAAATGGCCTCAGTTCGGCGGGCTTTTCTTATTTATTTCTTTAGCAGAAATAAAATAGAGAGAGTACATAATTATTAAGAAAAGAGGCCATGAACAGGAAATAAATGATGGAACATTTTTGTAAGGCTTTAAGGAATATTACCGACCCAACAAAAGTGGTTCCAACAAAATAGGGAAGTGCAAACCAAAAATATTTAGCTTGCCTTAAAGGAGTATGAAAGGAGTCTAGACTTTAGGAGGAGTCTCGATAAAAGGGAAAAGGAAAAGTTGGCAAGGTAGGAGGGAAACTTGAAGCAAAAGGGGCATGGTTATGGGAAAAATATGCAAGTGTGTTGCGGTTTATTCCAAACAATGGAATATTTATTTATAATAGCTCCATAATACCAGGAGGATATGTTATAAAGAGAAGTCATCCTTCCCTTGATTTAAATGGACCGAAGGTCCATACGATTTATTTAAGTTGAGATGCAAAAGATTAAAGACATGATGGCATGATGACATGATGCAAGGCAAAATAAATAACACAAGCACAAATGAAACCCATGGAAGAACCCGGAACATCTGGAATATTCTGGGACGTCGGTCTTCGGGCGTCACAACTCTCCCACACTAACAGAGGATCTCGACCCGAGATCCTGGAGATGGCACCGGATAAAACAGAAAAGGAAGAGGTAAAACAAAGTTGCTTCTTTGATAGACGAGTGAAACCACGAACCTTGAGAGGTTAAACAAGTTGAATAAGAGTACAATGGAGATGAACGAAGATGAAAACACTCCGTTAGAAAAGAGGAACAAGGAGCATTATGAGAACCTTGTAAGTTGAAAGACATGAAACAAGAGCTCACGGATGGCAAAAGAATTCCAAAACCACTCCGGTTAACCAAGATTGAGAAGGAATAAGAACGAAGTAATTTGGACAGCATTCCGACTGTAAATGGAAGGAATTAACGTCAGCTTGAGGAGATGATATGATACTTGATGAAATCAGCAACACATTGCCTTTGAAACAATTAAAAGAATGGCACAAGGTAAGAAAGATTTCAGGCAACACTCCAGTTGAAAAGAGAGGAAAATCTTGATAAGATGAGATAACTCGAACGTTGGGCACAACACTCCAGTTAAATAGATAAACAAGGAAAGTAACATGATCTTGACAAAACGAGATTATGGAACAAAGAGGGCAATATCACAATGCCTTCGAAATGAAAGAATATATGCTAGGTCGTTGGAAAGAAAGAACGGAGAAGAAAATGATAACTTCTCCCACGAATGAATATGAAAAATCATCCTTACGAAGAAGGGTTGAACGGAGTTGTTGGAAAAATCAACAACGAAAATAATAAGCTCGTTGTGGGCTTATGGAAAACATCTCAAAATTAAGAGGTGACAACCAGCCACTGACGAAAACAATTGATTGGATTGAGATCAACAAGGAGATGATAAACTGATCTCACCGGAATGATAAATGAAGAACTTGGGTCATTTATAAGCACCATAATTAGCAACAATTCTGAAGGAAAGTTTTTAGGTGAATTATAACCCAAGATAAATCCACGAATAAATTGAAGGGTTGAAAACATCTCCTGAACAAGGAAAAATGATGGTTTTAAATATCTCATTCCTGACAACTTGTGAATCATGAAACATGAAAGGAAATTGTCAAAAATGGCATACCACCATCTCAAACAATAAGGTAGAAAGAATTGCACTTGGAAAGCATGATGAAGAATGGTTGAGCTCCAACAAGAATCTTGATGAAGACTTCGAGGATGAATTAATTGATGATGAACCACCATGAGAACTCCGGTAATGAAAGTATGAGAAGTGAAAGATGAAAAGAATAAGATTCAAGGCCTGCGATGAATTAGATGGAGCTTTGAAATGATATAATTGAAATAACTTGGAGCTCCGGAAAACAAGATGAACAACTTAGAACCGAGAATATGATATGATGAACAAGCTCCAGACAAAAGAATTAAATCACCTTGAAGGAATAAGAATAAGAATTATGTCATGCATCTCCTTCACCAATTTAAATTGATGACAACCAAAGGATTTGGCATACTACTTATTCTCGTTGGAAAGAACTAAAGAGAGATCTCGCACAAACTTGGGTAAATCTTCAACAAACCACCGGTAGGATTATGAAAAGAACAAATGAATTGATATGATAACAAGGAAGAGTAAACTTGAATGAACCACCGTAAGGATATGGAGACGAACGAAGAGACATCAATGTAGAATATTTGGAGGATGAAGTTGAAAACTGAGAACGAAGAAATCTTCTGAGATGATGGCCTCCGGAGGATCACAATGGAAGAATTCATGAAATGCTTTGGATGGGTATAAAAGAATTCCTCACAAACGGAACACTTATGAGGATGGTATGAAGCTAGAACCACGAAACTTCAAGAGAACGGCCAAGATTTAAGAGAAACTCTTCTTCGGTCTTGAAATGCTGAGAATGACAACGAGAACCACCTTGAAGAATTTGAGATACTCCGGAAAAATGAAAAGATGGAAGGTAGAGCTAAAGATGAGAATAATTGGAACCAATCTTGGAGAAGGCATGTGACCGATGGAAATCATTCTTACGTCACACTTTGAAAAGAGTTTGAGTATAACTCCAGGAAAAAAATTTGGAAGAGTCAGGTAAGATCCTGGAAAAAGACCTGTGGGTTAGGGCCCACTAAAGAAATCCTGTTGAAAGAGATTGCTTAAAAGATATTGCACCAGATGAATTAAATGGCCGAATAAGATTATAATCCTCAAAATAGCTTCAACGGATTAAGAATGGAATTATGAATCTTCAGCACTCCGGATATGAATAGCAAGAGGAGAATGATTAATTGGTGCACCGGAATAAGAAAGCATTGTGAAAAGAGGAAAAAGGATATGATCAACTCCGAAATCTTGAATTACATCCACCGGCAGAATTTGAGAACAAAAGAATGATGAACTTGGAGTTTCCTGAGCATCTTCCTGAGAATCATCGGATAAGAACATTGAAGGAAAAAAAATAATGAAAAAAACATCACATGAATAAAATGGATATTTCATTTGAGAACTACTGGCTCCATAAGAAAAAGGGTGGGAGGGTGGGGAAAACAAAGATAACTTGGGACGAATGACACAGACAAATTGTCAGATTTCTCAACGGCGTCCGTATGGAATAACTTGAAGAGAAGGCACACCGGTTGAAAAAGGATTAACATGAAAATCTCGATGGTCAAGAAGAATTAGCACCCCCATAGAAATATGAGAACACCAATTAGGAAGGTATGGAATCAACATTTGACATCGTAGCAACTCGAATACCAGAATCAAAACGAAACAAAGGATAGATATGTTGCAACAGAATCTTCACAATATCATCCGAGCAAAGAATTGAACGAATGAATTCCGTAGGTACATCAACTTGTTGAGAAGCCACTTGGGAGAACAAAAGGGTAAATAAATAAAAAACAACATGGAGCAGATAGAACAAATACAAGATAGAAGTTTCATTCCACATATTCGTGCTGAAAGCTCATGGAACGTGTTACAAAAGGGTTTTGCAATCCCCGGATCAGCATAGCCAAGGACCCTTTAAGATGCAACTCCCGATCGGAACAAACACTCATAAACCACTTCACTCAATGTAGAACCCCGAACTTCATATCATTCACTCGTTGGAAGAATTCCTACGAGCTACTAGATGAACCCACCTATTAATTTCCGAAAGTTTTGAGTTATGCAATCAGGTGTTGGGGATACAGGGGAAGCACCGCGCACTCAACTCTAATCCTACATCCAGCTGTATCCATCCTTCAACACATAACCAGTTATTTCCGGAAACCGTTTACCTCGGACCTTCGAAACACATCTACTATACAAGCCATGGCAATACTTCCGAACTACCTCCCTAGTACTGGGTGATGTCGGGGTTATCTTGCCACTAACCGCATAGGAGAGTTTTCGATGTCGGCCGTCTTAAGTATTCTAGAACAAATGCGATATATTTGTGACGACAACACCTCGGAGCTCAACTCCCCGGGACACTGCCACAACCCCTAATGACAGGAGGCATCGAGAACAATGTTCTCGTCACAAAGACATCGGAACAATCCAAACAATACTCGCGAGATCCTAAAAAAATTGTGCAATTTTTGAGAGTAGAAGAGGCAAGAGTAATCGTCAGAAGTCCTCACCAGAGTGAAAAGAGATGAGAAGCAAAAGAAATCCTACTCTCCGATATATATATAGGACTCAAACATTTTCAAGTGTGTGCCTAGACTCAACCGTCAACGATTCGATCAATCAGTGGGGGCTTCTAGGTCGGAGATGGCTCTGATACCAACTTGTAATGCCCAGGATGGGACTATGCCTCCTACGTGTCGAGGCACGACTTAAAGGTATAAGCCCATTCTGGAATGATCTCAAGTTTGGTATCTTTGCACGACTCATGTAAAAATAGGGATGAAACTGCAAAATGAGATAGTTGGCTTACACTCGCCACTTCACACAATACATCACATAAGCAAAACATCATTCAGAACATCACAACCCGACTACAGGTGAAGATCCAAAAGAGAGATACCAAAAACATAAAGCCACAGGTCTGAATCGCCCCTAGTAGAAACCACTACTGATCGTCGAAAATGTCACAAGCATACGCCCACGCTCTTCGTGGAACTCCCGGAAGTTCTGACCCATCTTCTGCTTCATCTCGGCTGAACCTGCATCTGGTGTTGTAGTATCTGTGAGCCACGAGGACTCAGCAATCCCATAACCATGGGTGTCAAGACTAGCAAAGCTTTATGGGTAGGAAGAGGTAAAGTGGTGAGGTTGCAGCAGCGGCTAAGCATAATATGGTGGCTAGCTTACGGGTACCAGAATAAGATGAGCATCTACGCAAACGGTCGCCAACTAGTAGTGATCGCTAAAGATCATGAACTACCTACGAGTCAAACATAACCCCACCGTGTTCTCTTCTCAAAGTGAAAAGAGACAGTCACGGTTACTCACACAGTTGTGTGTTTTACCTCGGATCCTCTGTCAAGTTTTCTAAAACCGGACATTAACAAATTCCAATCTGCCACATAACCGCGGGCACGACTTTCGAAAGATCATAACCCTGCAGGGGTGTCCCAACTTAGCACATCACAATCTCTCACGATTAGCTGAAGTGATAAATATAATATCATCACCCCTTATCTTAGGGAAATCCGATCAGGCTCGGCTTCCCGGTGCACAAGACATTACGACAATGGTAAAACTAGTCCAGCAAGACCTCCCGGCGTGCTGACACCCTGATGGTAGCCGCGCGCATCTCGTCTCAGGCCACGTCTGGATGAGCGCTACGTACAGTAACCGAAGACCCCAGATAACTGGGTGGCACCGCAAGTGGCTCAAGTTTGGGACCAACACCATCAGCACTGGCCCCCCTGTTATGTAGAATTAAGAACCCGGGGACATGACCCCCTATGCAATTAATTAATTATTAAGTTGTTATTATGAGCAGATTAAAACCAATGTTGGGCCTTGCTGGAGGAGTTTTATTCAAAGATGAACTGTCAAGGGGTCCCCATCCACCCGTCGTGTAAGTAACGCAAAATCAAGGAACATAATGCCGGTTTATTGGTGCCTAAGGTGGCATGAGTGGAACAAAACACCGAGCAAAAGGCCAAGCCTTCCACCCATGCCCAGTATATAGGTGTGTTAAAAATAATAATAAATATTGTGATATTCCAACAACAAGTTCCCACCTGGCACGATCTTCATCTTCACCTGCAACTAACAACGCTATAAGAGGGGCTGAGCAAGCGGGTAACATAGCCAAACAATGGTTTCGCTAGGAAGGTTTCAAAGGTTAGAGGTTTCATGGCAACAAGGAGAGGCTGTCATAAAAGATGGGTAGCGCGACATGTAACGATAGCATCGAGACAACTAAGCATGGCAATGGTAGTAAAGGTATCCAAGGGTATGATCATCATGCCTGGGATTCCGCAAGGGAGAAGAACGGGTCCATGAAGTAGTCGAACAGAAACTCACAACTCCGGAACGAACCCGAAGCTACCGAGGGAAGCAAACCGGAAAGAAACAAGCAACACGGTAAACACACAATCATAAGCATGTCATGATGCACAAGCAAGCATGATGCATGTCATGTTTTAAATATGCATGGCATGGCAGAGTGCACAAACAACACTACAAGTTAAGTGGAGCTCAATATGCAACGAGTTGCATATTGACGAAACACCACATTTTATTTATTTAGTCGACTCTCGTTTATTTACAAGACAAGGTTAAATGTTTGTTAACATGGCAAGAGGTGAAGCAAAACAAACTACCTATTTAGACATTTTAAATGAGGCCGGAAAACAACAACAATTCCGAAAAATCCCCATGAGCATGTTTAGCAATTATTAAGCAAACAACAATTCACACATTTTAAATGTTGTTAACATGATGCAAATGACATGATCAAGTTTATGCAAGTTTATTAAAAGTTGACATGAAGAAGATATGAAGTATTGTCACCGTGGTGGAAGAAAGGGTGCCACGGCAACGATCCGAAAATGATGCAACGGCAACATCTCGGTTCCGGTAACTCGTTGAGAGACCGGTGCAAAAGCAAAGGTGGAGTGAGCGAGCGGAACAAGATGAAAGGTGGGGTGATCCCGTCACCGGGTTCCCACGGGTCGGCGACGAGGCAACCGAGGAGCATGACAAAAGACGAAACGGGCACGGTGCACACAAGGGAAAACATCTCATACAACACAAGCTTTCGTCCACGGGTCATCGTCTCGGGGTTATACCTTCGAAGCGTTCGTACTCAAAGCGGTTCAAGGTCGGAGGGGAAGTAGGGGAAGTAGTTGTTCACGAGGTCGTCAACGAAGTATTCGTTCACATTCCGTTGTACACGTTCCGTAGAGGTACTTGTCGCGGCATCGGACGTAGTCGTACTTCTTGAAGAGGAACTTGACGCTCCCGAGATCCTTGGAGAAACAACAACAGCAACAAACAAACATGGCAAGGTCTCGGTCTTGTCGATCTTGCCGGTCTTGAGGTTCCAAACGCCGCAACAAGGGCAAACAAAAGGCGGCAGCACGGGGTGACGAGGCCATGGCGTGGAGGAGAGGCGCGGAGACTGCTCGGGGCGACGCCGGCGCTGTCGGACCTGCAGCAGCTGCTGCCGGAGGTCGTGGCGGCATGAGGCCAGAGGCGAGGCAAGGAGGACGAGGCAGGGGCCTGGGCGCGCAGGGAGCTGCCCGAGGGGGCTCCTCCCCTCGGCGAGGTGGTGGGCGGCGCACGGACGAGGCCGGGCGCCCGGCGCTGGTGGGGCGCGTCCACGCGAGGGGCCTGAGGGCCGGTGGCGCGGGGCGATGCCGAGAAGGGCCGGCGCAGCTCGGTCCAGAGGAGGCGGCGAAGGACAGACATGGAGGCAAGGGCGCTGAGCCTTGGCGGCGGACGGCGCGGTGCGGTGCTCGGGCTCTCTGGGAGAGAGAGCGATGGGGAAGAAGGGGACGAGGGGTTCGAGAGGGAGACGGTGCGGGGGCGCTGGGGCGAGGGAACGAGGGGTGGCGGCGGCTGAGGGAGAGAAAGGCTCGAGGGGATCGGCCAGCTAGGGTTAGGGGAGCGGGAGGCTGGGCCTCGGGCCGGCCTGGAGGCTGAGGCGGCCTGGTGGCTTGGCCATATGGGCCAGACAGGGAAGAAGGTTGGGCCAGCTGCGGCTGGGAGCCCAGATGGCCTCAGTTCGGCTGGCTCTTCTTATTTATTTCTTTAGGAGAAATAAAATAGAGAGAGTTCAAAATTATTAAGAAAAGAGGCCATGAACAGGAAATAAATGATGGAACATTTTTGTAAGGCTTTAAGGAATATTACCGACCCAACAAAAGTGGTTCCAACAAGATAGGGAAGTGCAAACCAAAAATATTTAGCTTGCCTTAAAGGAGTATGAAAGGAGTCTAGACTTTAGGAGGAGTCTCGATAAAAGGGAAAAGGAAAAGTTGGCAAGGTAGGAGGGAAACTTGAAGCAAAAGGGGCATGGTTATGGGAAAAATATGCAAGTGTGTTGCGGTTAATTCCAAACAATGGAATGTTTATTTATAATAGCTCCATAATACTAGGAGGATATGTTATAAAGAGAAGTCATCCTTTCCTCGATTTAAATGGACCGAAGGTCCATACGATTTATTTAAGTTGAGATGCAAAAGATTAAAGACATGATGGCATGATGACATGATGCAAGGCAAAATAAATAACACAAGCACAAATGAAACCCACGGAAGAACCCAGAACATCTGGAATCTTCTGGGACGTCAGTCTTCAGGCGTCACACAAATCCTACGGAAGTGTCACTCTGAGGCCTACGGAGGACACCATGTGGGAGATAAAACTACACACAACGTATTAAAGTCTGGATTTTATTGGCCTACTCTTTTCAAAGATGGTCGTGAGTTTGTCCTTTCTTGTGATGAATGACAAAGAATTGGTAATATTGGTAGACATCAAGAAATGCCTATGAATTATTCACTTGTCATTGAACCATTTGATGTTTGGGGCTTTGATTATATGGGACCTTTTCCCTCCTCTAATGGGTACACACATATCTTGGTTGCTGCTGATTTTGTCACTAAGTGGGTAGAAGCTATTCCAACCAGTAGTGTTGATCATAACACCTCTATTAAAATGCTTAAGGACATTATTTTCCCGAGTTTGGAGTCCCTAGATATTTAATGACTGATGGTGGTTCACATTTTATTCATGGTGCTTTTCGTAAATTGCTTGCTAAGTATGATGTCAAACATAGGATTGCATCCCCTTATCACCCTCGATCTAGTGCTCAAGTTGAATTAGGCAATAGGGAAATAAATTTAATATTGCAAAAGACTGTTAATAGGTCCCGAAAGAATTGGTCTAAGAAATTAGATGATGCATTGTGGGCCTATAGAACAGCTTATAAAAATCCAATGGGTATGTCTCCATATAAAATGGTTTATGGAAAAGCATGCCATTTACCTCTAGAATTAGAACATAAGGCATATTGGGAAATTAAGGAACTCAACTATGATTTCAAACTTGCCGGTGAAAAGAGGTTATTTGATATTAGCTCACTAGATGAATGGAGAACCCAAGCTTATCAAAATGGCAAATTATTCAAAGAAAAAGTTAAAAGATGGCATGACAAAAGAATTCAAAAGCAGGAATTCAAAGTAGATGAGTATGTTCTATTGTACAATTATCGTTTTAGGTTTTTTGTAGGGAAACTTCTCTCCAAATGGGAAGGGCCATATATCATCGAAGAAATTTGTCGGTTTGGAGCTATTAAGGTCAATAATCCCGAAGGCACTAATCCGAAGTTGGTCAATCGACAAAGAATAAAGCACTATATTTCAGGTACACCTATTAATGTTGAAACTAATATTATCCAAACCATGATACCGGAGGAATACATTAAAGAGACCTTCCAGAACACCCAGAACTCTAAAAAAGGAAGAGGTACGTGATTCGATAAGTAAACGGACTCCAAAAATTCTGTAAAATTATTTCTATTTATGTTAGAATATTAGAAAAAATAGGAAAATGATAAACACACGGGAAGGCAACCCATGTTCCCACTAGGCACCAGGGCGCGCCACCTCCCCTAGGTGCGCCCTGGTGAGTAGTGGCCCCCTCGGGAACCTTCTCGACTCCGTTTTCTTGTGGGGCACGTATTTCCTAATATACAAATTCTCTATACATACCTCCGGACAATTTGACCACCGCATCGCACAAATATCCTCTGTTCTTGTTTCGTACCCTTTTACTAACATATCTAAGTCGCCATGGCTCCACCAAGTACTTCCAAGGACAAATTCTATGAGAAGGTCATCAACCCCTACCCACGGGAGGTGATGAAGCATCATCAAGCCATCGAGATGCGTGAAGGGGTGCTCCACATCCGGGATGTTCAAGGTCACAAGAAGACAGGGAGCCTGGAAGCCAGGCTCGAAGCGGTGGACCAAGAGATCTTCAATTGCCAAGGTATGGTGGAACATGGGCTCAGCGCTAATCACTCCGTGATCATTGAATTTACCCGTGGGCACAAGCTGAATGGCAACTCTTTGGAGGACGTCATCATCGAGCTCATCGAGCGAATCAACTACCTTCATGATCAAATCTATTCTCTCCAAAGGCAAAATTTTCAATATGAGGAAAAATTTAAAGGTATGAGTTTAGCAGCAAGTTTCAGGGCTGTCGAGACCCGTCCATCCTTTTATGATGAAGAACTTACGCAACGAGATTTGGAATACAAGAACAACATCACTTCTTCATCATTATCATCAAAGAAGGAGACTTGAGTACACGGGTATGGGCACTCCCCTTGGCTTGTGCCAAGCTTGGGGGAGGCGCCCCGGTATCGTATCACCATCATTTTTGTTATCTTCACAAGTTCCAGTTTGATCTTTAGTTATTTCGTGATTTAGTCAAGTAAAAGTTTATTTTGATCTATCTTTCGTGAGTTAGTTCGTGATTTGTCCATCTATGTAATCGAGTTGAGAGTTATATGATAAAGATTACTTTGAGTTTTTGCTTCTTTACTTTTATGTTTCAATTAAAATAAAGGAAATAATGAAAAGATCATATGCTAATCCTATGGAAAGTAATGACATTACATAATAAATAGTATAAGTGGTAAAATTTAATGAAGATTGACAAACATAGCATTGGTCAATGGTGCAATTCATGAAAGAATTCATAAGGGAAGAGAAGCTTCACATGCAAATATAATATCTTGGACATCTTTTATGATTGTGAGTCCCCATTAAATATTTTATGCCAAATTGTTGACGTTGGACAAGGAAGACAACGTAATGATTTATGTTTGTTCATATTCACATAGAAGTTATATTGCCAGGGATCCTCTAACATATGGTGCTTGCTAAATATCTTTGCTAGCCAACATCTACACTAAATAGAGATACTACTTGTGCATCCAAAACCCTTATATCCTATTCATGTCATGAGAGTCCACTATACATACCTATGAATTGAATAAGATCCTTCAAGTAAGTTGTCATCGGTGCATAAGGCAATAAAAATTGTTGCTAAATATATTTGATATTTTATTGTAAGGGAAAATAAAGTGTTATACATACCTATGATGGTGTAGCACCCCGACCCGCATGGAGCAGGGGTCCTTCGCACGTCAGCCCAGGGTAACACCTGACGCACGACAGGTCCATGATACAACATTCCAAGTACAATAATATCCATCAAGTACACGTGCATATGATTACATCATTGATGAATACAAATATCTAGCATAGCCCTAAGGCTATTTGAATGGCGACGGAAGTCTTGGTTTGGCAGCATAACAAATCGGGCTGGACTTCACAACTCACATGACTGGCAAGGATACGGCCTAGCATGACGGAACAATGAACTAGTTGTGCACGACCTACAAAACTAGCATGACACGCCAGGTTAGTACATTGAATGTACTTGCAAGACAACCAAATAAATAGCATCCAAACAAACTGATGACAAAGCAAGAACCAAGTATATGTAATAGTCTATTTCAACACAACTCCTAAGCATGGCATGATATAACTAGGATCATAAATCAAACTAAGCATGAATAACAGGACAACATCTACTAGCATGGCATATCAAAATTTACTTCCAATATAACAACAGCGAAGCATAACATATCCAAACATGGCATGGCATCATGAAACTATGCTGTCAATAAACTACCAGTTACCTTCCGTAAGGACATGTTGTATTACCCTTATGCAACAATCACTTACTCTGCCACGGCTCCTCGGAGCACACGCATGACTTACCGAGACCTCGTCTCGGGGTCATATCAACACATCATCGTGACTTCTTACAATTTTCCCATAGTCCAAATCACCATATTGTTTATCACATCTTAATTAACACACAAGTTATTAGCAGGTTTATCCTCCATTTCGATCGAGACCCGATAGTGTGACCTACTACGAACTGTGCCCATGACCGAGGACGCGACTATCGATAGATTGAACATACACTCTGCAGAGGTAGCACACTTTACCCACACTATGGAACCCTGGCCTCACACTCCTGTACGTGCAGACCTAAAGCATTCCGACAAAACCGAGCTACTGCCATGACACTCTCCCGGCCACTCCAACCAATACCCCCCTTGGGGTTCAGTCCTGGGTGGCCCCGTGTCTACCAAAGACACTAACGGCCACCGTCGTGGCAAAACGGTCCCAAACGGGGACAAGGTACCATAAAAACCAAAACGAGCACACAAGGTTATGTCCGCCTACCTGATCAGGGTAGCGCATGCCCATAACCTTCCCTCGCGGGAGGCACCGGCGAGAGGCATGACAATAGACTCAGCTAGGACCTTCCCATAAAGTAAATGTGGTTGCACTGGAGAAAGCTCGATTTGGGTGGCACTATGATATCCTAGTGATGACGGACGAGGTTTGTAATTAAGTCATATTATTAACTTCTCCATCATCAATCATCATGCGAGCATTATTAACATGAATGCAACAACTAACATGCAACATACCAATGCAGTATTAAAACATCAAGCATTTCAAGAGAATAATGATAGCATGCGAAACATGGCAATACCAAGTACTAGAAAACTTATCAGTGCAAAAGAATTATCATAACATCGATAGTACTAACATGAAACTAAACTAGATAGAGGCATGATATTATTAGTAACAACATCAAACTAGCATGGCAACTTATTTAATGAAAACCCAAGCATGCACGGCAGATAACAAAATCATTTAGCACGACTGAAATAACAACAGACGAAACAGACAGGAAACTACGACAACTAAACTAACACACACGAGGTGCAAGCAAAGTCAACATGCAAGTTCGGGGCTCATGATAAGAGGTTGGCTTGCCTGGGGTTGACAAATACTTCGGGAAGAAGTGTGAAACGATCGCGGAAAGAGTTGCCGGAAACAGTTCTCTCTTAGAGGGGGCTATTTACGTGCAAGGGCAAAGTGGTCATTTTCAATATTTCAAACCATAGTGAAAATGATGGGAACAGAACAGACTCGAGGAGATGAAGGCGTGGGCGTTGGATTCACCTTAATCGGAGTTACGGTTGTCGAGATACGAAAGATTGAAGTTCAGGGACCTATCGATGAAAACTGTTCAGCAAACAGGCCCCTGGAGGAAAAGTGAAAGCGCCTTAGGCTGAATACGTTTCCTGGACAAAGAAAACATATTTTTAGCTACAGAAGACAAGAATACACTTTCGTGCTAAGAAAACGTATTTTGTGCAAAGAAAGGATAGATCACGCTTTCATTAAATGAAAACGTATTCCCAAAACATGTTTCCACTTAAACACATCGACCCAGGGGTTTCACTTATGCGTGGGGCCAGGGGACAGGTGTCAGGCCCAAGATGCGATTCTATCCCGATCACGTGACACTTCCGTGATTGGGGCACAACCGCATTTCAGGCGCTTAGCAAGATTGATATCATTACATCGTACCATTACATACATACATGGGGGATACAACAATAAATACAAGTCACATGAATACAACAACATCAATACAAGCATCCGACTACAGATGCAAACATGAAAAGAACAACGACATCCATCTGCTATCCCAGGCTGCCGACCCAGAACCTAACCCAAGACTGAAGAAGAAGCAGAAGAATAAACTCCAACAAAACGATCAACGCTCTCACGTCAAGACATCGGAAACCTGCACCTACAACTGTTGTTGTAGTATATGTGAGCCACCAGGACTCAGCAATCCCATAACCATGGGTAACAAGACTATCAAAGCTTAATAGGTAGGATGAGGTAAAGTGGTGAGGTTGCAGCAGCGGCTAAGCAAAAGTATGGTGGCTAACTTACGAGTACAAGAGAAAGATGAGCATCTATGCAAGCGGTCGCAAACTAGTAGTGATCGCTAAAGATCCTGAACTACCTATGAGTCAAACATAACCCCACCTTGTTCTCATCTCAAAATGAAAAGAGACAGTCACCGTTACTCACCCAGTTGTGTGTTTTACTTCGGATCCTCTGTCAAGTTTTCTACAACCGGTCATTAAAAATTCCAATCTGCCACATAACCGCGGGCACGGCTTTCGAAAGATCATAACCCTGCAGGGGTGTCCCAACTTAGCCCATCACAAGCTCTCACGATCAGCTGAAGTAATAATAATTATTACTCCTTATCTTAGGGAAATCCGATCAGGCTCGGTATCCCGGTGCACAAGACATTTCGACAATGGTAAAACAAGTCCAGCAAGACCCCCCGGCGTGCCGACACCCTGATAGTAGCCGCGCGTATCACGTCTCAGGACACAACCGGATAGGTGAGCCTACGGGAGCCAATCCTCGAGTTTCCCCATGGAGGCCCCACAGTCTCCCCATTTGGGACCAACACCATCATCACTAGCCCCCTGCTATGTAGAAAGAATACCCGGGGGCGCGACCCCCTATGCAAATTTAATTAATTAATTAAGTTTTTATTATGAGGCAAATTAAAACCAATGTTGGGTCTTGCTGGAGGAGTTTTATTTAAAGACGAAGTGTCAAGGGGTCCCCATATACCCAACCGTGTAAGGAACGCAAAATCAAGGAACATAATGCCGGTTTATCGGCGCCTAAGGTGGCATGAGTGGAACAAAACACCGACCAAAAGGCCAAGCTTTCCACCCATGCCCAGTAAATAGGTATGTTAATAATAATAATAGATATTGTGATATTCCAACAACAAGTTCCCACCTGGAACGATCTTCATCTTCACCTGCAACTAACAACGCTATAAGAGGGGCTGAGCAAGCGGGTAACATAGCCAAACAATGGTTTTTGCTAGGAAGGTGTCAAATCTTAGAGGTTTCATGGCAACAAGGAGAGGGGCTGACAATAAGATGGGTAGCGCGACATATAACGATAGCATTGAGACACTAAGCATGGCAATGATAGTAAGGGTATCCAAGGGTATGATCATCTTGCCTGAGATCCCGCAAGGAAGAAGAACGGATCCATGAAGAAGACGAAGAAGAAGCCTTGAAGAAGAACCATGGGTAGACGAACGAATCCTCACGATCGCAACGGAACAAGCACTAACGAGAAGAAGCAAGCAACACGGTAAACACACCACACAAGACATGACAATATGCTCAACCAAGTATGATGCAAGACAGTTCTATATAGGATGCACTACAAGTCCATACAGGAAGCAAAACATGGCATGGTAGGAAGCACAAAAAAACAACACATGTCTATATGATGCAATACATGGTAAGGTATGATGCAAGACAAGTCTATACAGGAAGCAATACATGGCAAGGTAGGAAGCACAGAAAAACAACACAAGTCTATATATGATGCAATACATGGCAAGGTATGATGCAAGACAAGTCTATACAGGAAGCAATACATGGCAAGGTATAGGAAGCACAGGAAAACAACACAGTCTATATATGATGCAATACATGGCAAGGTATGATGCAAGACAAGTCTATACAGGAAACAATACATGGCAAGTAAGGAAGCACAGGAAACCAACACAAGAACATGACAATATGCTCAAGCAAGTAGGATGCAAGACAGATCTATAAAGGATGCAAAACATGAGAAGGTAGGAAGCACGGAGAACAACATAAGAACAACAAGTTTAAATGAGGCCGGAAACTACTCAAGACAAATCCGGTAAGTCCTCATATGCATAGTTTGAAATTAGTTCAGATCTGAGCAAACCTTAAGTTAAAGTTGTTAAAAAGCAAGTTAACATGCACCAACATGATCTACACGAAATTCTAGTCAAGTTACATATATAGTTTGTTTAATTCGGAGCTACGGCCTAGAAGATATGAGCAAAACAAGACAAGCATGGTAACGGTGCAAGATGCACCCAAACATCAAGCAAACTCACTCTAAACATGAAAACAATATGATATTATTATTCTACATGCAAAATCACACAAGTTTCATATAAGGCACACCCAAAACGGAGCAACGTGTTAAAAGATACACAAGAAACAATATATAACAACAAGCTGAAGTTAACAGCCACATAGCAACTTGGAAGCAACATATATATACTCTACATCACTCAAACATGGTGACAAGAAGCATGGACATGAAGTAGACATATCCTACAGCAAACAACTCTATTGGAGCAACTCCATAGGAGTCATGGATCAATAGCAACAAGCTACAACATTTTGATCATGACACTGAAAACCTGACAGTAATATTTTATAGCAACTTGGGAGCAAGAATTAAATAAGCTACAGCAAGCCATATGAGCAAGTGAGGGCATGGATGGATAGACAACAACATATACAGCAAGAAATGAACAATGGACACCCCAAAACTAACATGGATTTACCTAGGGCATCAAGCAAACATAGCATCAGGATAAGACAGATTCCAGACTTAGTGAAATTTCACTAAGTGTTAAAAAAGTAACATTATAATGGCATGTTTGCGAGCATGTTTAAGTCATCTTAAAGCATAACATGGCAAATGTTTTGCACCACAGCAAAGAACACATGATGGAGAATCTAAAACATATGGGCATGTGTCACGGGGACAAACACAACAATAGCAACGAGCTCCTCAACTAGGCATCTCGTAACAAGTTACAAAACATAACAGCCACATGCACATTTGCAACAGAGATAAACATGGCAAAATGAGCTCTAACATGCATGCTATAGCAACCAACATGTAGAGCATCTCATGATGAACATTTTGACATATCATATGCATCATTTGGATAAACATGCACCAAGTTATCATATCTCAAACATGGCAACAAAATAACAAGTTGCGGCAGTTTATAACAAGTAACACTCTTGCAACAGAGATTAGAGCATCTAGATGAAGTCAAACATGCATGGCACAATGGAACAAAGTGTAGAGCACATCACCACGATCATTTTGACATATGATATGCACAAAACGGACAAGCACAGTAAAAGTTATTGCCATCACAAGAATGCATCAGACAACAAAAACAACAAAAGACTTAGGAAAAAAACAACCTCAGAGGTCAACACGGGTCGGGCCGGGTCAACGGTGGATCGGGCGAAGCGGGCGAACGGGCAGCCGGCCCGTTAGGGTTTCGAACCCGGGGCGGCGCTCCGGATCGGATCGATCCAATCAGGAACGATCCCGGCGGCGACCTCGATCCGGCCGGCGAGGAGCCCGGCGGCGAGGCCGGTGACGAGGGCCCGGAGGAGGAGGCCGCGGGGCCGGCGGTGAAGAGCTTCGAAGGGCGGCGGCGGACTGGGGCGAGGCCGGCGGCGGCGAGGGTCGAGGCGCCCGGCGGCGGGGACGCGGTCGGCGTCAGGCGGCGGCGTGGCCGGCACCGGCGACGGGGCGGCGGGGCGGCGGAGGCCGACGCGCCGAGGCGGAGGCGCGGGATCAGGCCCGTTGCGGCCCAGAGCAGGCCGGAGGCGGGCTCCGCGGGGCCCGGGGCGAAGTGGGGCTCGGGGGTGACGTGTCACGCGCAGATTGGTCCGGCCATCGGCTGGACGTGTCCGCCGGCGGTCGGACGTGTCCGGCTCGGGGGTGGAGGGTTGGATCTACGGTTTTTTGGACGAAAATGGCAAGGGGGGACGTTTTTATAGGCACAAGGAGTGTGATAGCCTGGCTTAATAGGGATGGTAGACTACTCATATCAATAAGGAATTCCTTCTTTTCCGGGAGCCCATTCAGATAGAACTCCAAAGTTAAGTGTGCTCAGCTTGGAGTAGTTTCAGGATGGGTGACCGACCGGGAAGTTGCTCCCAGGTGTGCACGAGTGAGGACAAAGTGCGCAGAAAAGACTAGTATTGATATGTAGGACCAGTCTAGATCCCGCCAGGAGTAACGACCACCGGCGGGTGTGTCCGGGGCGTTACAAGAAGCTAGGAGAGTCCAAAAGGGGAGCGGTTTTCGGCCACGCGATCACAAATCAACGACCGAGATGATGGGAAGGGTTGTGCTGGGTTGGTGGGCTGTGAGAAAGGGGTGCTGGGCCAAAAGACAAAAGGCCTCCGGCGGTTAACACGGTTAACCGTTGGGCTATCAAACGAACTCCGAATGCGACGAAACTTGACATGCGGTCTACCTATGCTATAATAAGACCACACGCCAAGTTTCAACCCATTCCGAGAATGTTTTTTGGCCACTCACAAAATAAATATACGGAGGCGCCGCGGGCGCGTGCAAGTGTGTCTGGGCTCAGAACGGACAACGGAGAGGACGAGCGGACCCGGACGAATGCAAGTTTTGAAAACATGATGACGCAACACACGTGATGACATGGCAAGATGCAACACGCAAGCAGATGAAATAGCACTGACAACGAATAACTGACTGACACCTGGCGCACCAGTCTCGGGGTGTCACAACACTCCCCTACTAACAAGAGATCTCGTCCCGAGATCTTAGGAACGAGACGGCAGGGAAAAAGGAAGAACAAAGTTCTTCGAGGACAAAATAGTGAACCCAAAGAATATCGAGAGGTTGAGCCACTCGAAAAGAAGAATGCAACGGAGAAGAAAGAATTTGCAAGGACTTCGTTAGACAAGAGGACAAGCCACGGGTGAATTTGAAAGAGGATCTTGAAAGAAGACTCGAACAGAGTTGTTGAGAAAATCAACAACAAAAGAATAAGCTTGTTGTGGACTTATTAAAACATCTCAAAACTTGAGGTGAATTATGCCGCAACCAAAATATTGATGAGCTGACAAGAGCGAAGAATGCAAAACTCCACTTCAAAAGAATACAGAGAATTAATTTGCATCCCGAGACACAAAAGAATAAGAATGCTTGAGCTGCTCCAGAAGAATTAGTTGAATATTTGAAGAATGAATTGAATTGCGATGAACCTCCACGAAGGACTGCGGTAACGAAAGGATGATGATAAAGAAGTGAAGAATTCAAGAATAAGAATAAGCCTTGCGATGATTAGAAAGAGCTTCCGACGAGATAACCGAGAAAATTTGAACTCCGAAAAGAAAAGATTAAGGCACTTGTAACTAGAATTTATTCATCAAGAACAAATTCCGAAGGAAGGAATTAAACAACTCGATGAAAACGAATAAGAATTATGTTATGCTCATCCTCCATCAATTAAATTGATGCGAAGCAATGGATTCGCACACTACTTATTCTCCTTGAAATGATTAAGAGGAATAAATCTCGAACTTGCGAAATTCTTCATGAAGCACCGGTAGGATTGGAATGAACGAATGAATTGATATGATAGCACCGGAAAAGAACTGTTGAGCGAACCACCGTAAGGAATTAAAACCGAGTGAAGAAAAGAACAAACCATCGGAAAGAATACAAATTGAGTGAAGAAAGATAATGACCACCGTGAAGAAATTAAAATTGAATGATGAAAAAGAATAAACCACCGTAAGGAATTGAAATTGACCGATGCAAGAGGACAACCCACCGTAAGAAAATGAATCGAGTGAATACGATGAATCACCGGAAAGAATAAAGCACTTGGGGAATTTAGATGATGAGCACGAAGAGATCTCGAACTGATTAAAGAATACTTGAACGAAGCACCGGGAAGAATGTGAAACGAACGAAGAGGCATCAATGAAGAATATTTGGAGGACGAAGTTGAAAACTGAGAACGAAGAAATCTTCTGAAATGATGGCCTTCGGAGGAACACAAAGAAAAGAATTCATGAAAATACTCCGGATGGTTAAGGAAAAGAATTTATGACAATCAGAATAATTCGTGAGGATAGCATTAAGCTAGAAGCACGAATCCCCGAGAGAACGGACAAGACTCAGGGGAAAACGCTTCTTCGGTCTTCAAATGACGACAAGGAACACAACCAAAATTATTGAGACACTTCGGAAGAATTAAAAGAGGAAAGGTTAAACCACCATGAAAAGAATTTGCAAACGAACTTGGAGTAGGCATATGACTGATGGAATCCATACTTATGTCACACTTGAAATAATTTCGGAACACTCCGGGAAATTAGAAGAGTCAGGTAAGATCCTGGGAAAAAACCTGTGGGTTAGGACCCACCGAAGAGAAAACACCGTTGAGAATTATTTGACAAGAGGAGATGATGCACCGGAAAAGATTCAAAGACTCGAATGAGGTGACAACCTCGAATTGATTGGAAGACAAACGAATATCGTGAGATTACTTCGGAACTCTGGAATAATTAAATGGCGAGGGGTAAATGAGCAAGAGGAACATCTGAGCCGAGGGAAAAGAAAATGAAGAACACCGGATACTAGTAGAATTGGAACCACCGGAGAAGAAAGGAGATGAAGAATATCAAACAGTAGGAGAATTCATCGGAAGAAGAAAAGAAAAGAATGATGACGAGCTAGACGATAATTTACCAGTTGGAATAATAAAGGAAAGAATGCAGAGGATCACACGAGTAGGATAGATACTCGATTAAGGACTCCGGCTCCGAGAAGAAAAAGGGTGGCCGGGTGGGAAAAGAAAGACCACTACGGACAGGAAACACCGTCGGTTGAAAAGAACCGAGGATTGAACTTGCAAAGAAGAAGAGGGTTGAATCCACTTGACGAGAGATGCACCAGATGAAAGAACTAACAACGCAACGAACGAAAACTAACCACGTGATCCTAAAAAAATTGAAGGGGAAGAGGAGTAATTCAAAACACCTACGTCAAGATTCCTCACCACAGCGACGAAGGGGCAGAGGGATAAAAAGAATTCCTACTCTCCGATATAACTAGACTCCAAAAAAGTTTTCTGCTAGACTCGACAACGGCCAAGCTATGATCAATCAAGGGGGCTCCTATGGTCGGTCGAGGCTCTGATATCAACTTGTCAGGCCCAAGATGCGATTCTATCCCGATCACGTGACACTTACGTGATTGGGTTACAACCGCATTTCGGGCGCTTAGCAAGATGGATATCATTACATCGTACCATTACATACATACATGGGGGATACAACAATACATACAAGTCACATGAATACAACAACATCAATACAAGCATCCAACTACAGATGCAAACATGAAAAGAACAACGACATCCATCTGCTATCCCAGGCTGCCGACCCGGAACCTAACCCAAGACTGAAGAAGAAGCAGAAGAATAAACTCCAACAAAACGATCAACGCTCTCACGTCAAGACATCGGAAACCTGCACCTGCAACTGTTGTTGTAGTATCTGTGAGCCATGAAGACTCAGCAATCCCATAACCATGGGTAACAAGACTATCAAAGCTTAATAGGTAGGATGAGGTAAAGTGGTGAGGTTGCAGTAGCGGCTAAGCAAAAGTATGGTGGCTAACTTACGAGTACAAGAGAAAGATGAGCATCTACGCAAGCGGTCGCAAACTAGTAGTGATCGCTAAAGATCCTGAACTACCTACGAGTCAAACATAACCCCATCGTGTTCTCTTCTCAAAATGAAAAGAGACAGTCACGGTTACTCACCCAGTTGTGTGTTTACTTCGGATCCTCTGTCAAGTTTTCTACAACCGGACATTAACAAATTCCAATCTGCCACATAACCGCGGGCACGGCTTTCGAAAGATCATAACCCTGCAGGGGTGTCCCAACTTAGCCCATCACAAGCTCTCACGATCAGCTGAAGTAATAATAATTATTACTCCTTATCTTAGGGAAATACGATCAGGCTCGGTATCCTGGTGCACAAGACATTTCGACAATGGTAAAACAAGTCCAGCAAGTCCTCCCGGCGTGCCGACACCCTGATAGCAGCCGCGTGTATCTTGTCTCAGGCCACAAGCGGATAGGTGAGCCTACGGGAGCCAATCCTCGAGTTTCCCCATGGTGGCCCCGCAGTCTCCCCATTTGGGACCAACACCATCAGCACTGGCCCCCCTGTTATGTAGAAAGAATACCCGGGGACGCGACCCCCTATGCAAATTTAATTAATTAATTAAGTTGTTATTATGAGGCAAATTAAAACCAATGTTGGGCCTTGCTGGAGGAGTTTTATTCAAAGACGAAGTGTCAAGGGGTCCCCATATACCCAACCGTGTAAGGAACGCAAAATCAAGGAACATAATGCCGGTTTATCGGCGCCTAAGGTGGCATGAGTGGAACAAAACACCGAGCAAAAGGCCAAGCCATCCACCCATGCCTAGTATATAGGTGTGTTAATAATAATAATAGATATTGTGGTATTCCAACAACAAGTTCCCACCTGGAACGATCTTCATCTTCACCTGCAACTAACAACGCTATAAGAGGGGCTGAGCAAGCGGGTAACATAGCCAAACAATGGTTTTTGCTAGGAAGGTGTCAAAGGTTAGAGGTTTCATGGCAACAGGGAGAGGGGCTGACAATAAGATGGGTAGCGCGACATATAACGATAGCATCTAGACACTAAGCATGGCAATAATAGTAAGGGTATCCAAGGGTATGATCATCCTGCCTGAGATCCTGCAAGGAAGAAGAACGGATCCATGAAGAATATGAAGAAGAAGCCTTGAAGAAGAACCACGGGTAGACGAACGAATCCTCACGATCGCAACGGAACAAGCACTAACGAGAAGAAGCAAGCAACACGGTAAACACACCACACGACACATGACAATATGCTCAACCAAGTATGATGCAAGACAGTTCTATATAGGATGCACTACAAGTCCATACAGGAAGCAAGACATGACAAGGTAGGAAGCACAGAAAAACAGCACAAGTCTATATGATGCAATACATGGCAAGGTATGATGCAAGACAAGTCTATACAGGAAGCAATACATGGCAAGGTAGGAAGCACAGAAAAAAAAACACAAGTCTATATATGATGCAATACATGGCAAGGTATGATGCAAGTCAAGTCTATACAGGAAGCAATACATGGCAAGGTATAGGAAGCACAGAAAAACAACACAGTCGATATATGATGCAATACATGGCAAGGTATGATGCAAGACAAGTCTATACAGGAAGCAATACATGGCAAGTAAGGAAGCACAGGAAACCAACACAAGAACATGACAATATGCTCAAGCAAGTAGGATGCAAGACAGATCTATAAACGATGCAAAACATGACAAGGTAGGAAGCACAGAGAACAACATAAGAACAACAAGTTTAAATGAGGCCGGAAACTACTTAAGACAAATCCGGTAAGTCCTCATATGCATAGTTTGAAATTAAGTCAGATCTGAGCAAACCTTAAGTTAAAGTTGTTAAACAGCAAGTTAACATGCAACAACATGATCTACACGAAATTCTAGTCAAGTTACATATAAAGTTTGTTTAATTCGGAGCTACGGCCTAGAAGATATGAGCAAAACAAGACAAGCATGGCAACGGTGCAAGATGCACCCAAACATCAAGCAAACTCACTCCAAACATGAAAACAATATGATATTATGATTCTACATGCAAAATCACACAAGTTTCATATAAGGCACACCCAAAACGGAGCAACGGGTTAAAAGATACACATGAAACAATAAATAACAATAAGCTGAAGTTAACAGCCACATAGCAACTTGGAAGCAAGATATATATACTCTACATCACTCAAACATGGTGACAAGAATCATGGACATGAAGTAGACATATCCTGCAGCAAACAACTCTATTGGAGCAACTCCATAGGAGGTATGGATCAATAGCAACAAGCTACAACATTTTGATCATGACACTGAAAACCTGACAGTAATATTTTATAGCAACTTGGGAGCAAGAATTAAATAAGCTACAGCAAGCCATATGAGCAAGTGAGGGCATGGATGGATAGACAACAACATATACAACAAGAAATGAACAATGGACACCCCAAAACTAACATGGATTTACCTAGGGCATCAAGCAAACATAGCATCAGGATAAGACAGATTCCAGACTTGGTGAAATTTCACGAAGTGTTAAAACAGTACCATTATCATGGCATGTTTAAGTCATCTTAAAGCATAACATGGCAAATGGTTTGCACCACAGCAAAGAACACATGATGGAGAATCTAAAATATATGGGCATGTGACACGAGGACAAAGACAACAATAGCAACGAGCTCCTCAACTAGGCATCTCGTAACAAGTTACAAAACCTAACAGCCACATGCACTTTTGCAACAAAAATAAACATGGCAAAATGAACTCTAACATGCATGCTATAGCAACCAACATGTAGAGCATCTCATGATGAACATTTTGACATATCATATGCATAATTTGGATAAACATGCACCAAGTTATCATATCTCAAACATGGCAACAAAATAGCAAGTAGCAGCAGTTTATAACAAGTAACACTCTTGCAACAGAGATTAGAGCATCTAGATGAAGTCAAACAAGCATGGCACAATGGAACAAAGTGTAGAGCACATCACCACGATCATTTTGACATATAAATGCACAAAACAGACAAGCACAGTAAAAGTTATTGCCATCACAAGAATGCATCAGACAACAAAAACAACAAAAGACTTAGGAAAAAACAACCTCAGAGGTCAACATGGGTCGGGCCGGGTCAACGGTGGATCGGGCGAAGCGGGCGAACGGGCAGCCGGCCCGTTATGGTTTCGAACCCGGGGCGGCGCTCCGGATCGGATCGATCCGATCGGGAACGATCCGGCGGCGACCTCGATCCGGCCGACGAGGAGCCTGGCGGCGAGGTCGGCGACGAGGGCCCGGAGGAGGAGGCCGTGGGGCCGGCGGTGAAGAGCTTCGAAGGGCGGCGGCGGATTGGGGCGAGGCCAGCGGCGGCGAGGGTCGAGGC
Source organism: Secale cereale (assembly GCA_902687465.1). NCBI lineage: Eukaryota > Viridiplantae > Streptophyta > Magnoliopsida > Poales > Poaceae > Secale > Secale cereale. The sequence goes on along the minus strand of LR738715.1, from coordinate 601,653,594 downwards.
GACCGGCGGCGGGGACGCGGTCGGCGTCAGGCGGCGGCGTGGTCGGCGCCGGCGACGGGGCGGCGGAGGCCGACGCGCCGAGGCGGAGGCACGGGATCTGGCCCGTTGCGGCCCAGAGCGGGCCGGAGGCGGGCTCCGCGGGGCCCGGCGGCGAAGTGGGGCTCGGGGGTGACGTGTCACGCGCAGATTGGTCCGGCCGTCGGCTGCACGTGTCCGTCGGCGGTCGGACGTGTCTGGCTCGGGGGTGGAGGGTTGGATCTAGGGTTTTTTGGACGAAAATGGCAAGGGGGGACCTTTTTATAGGCACAAAGAGTGTGATAGCCTGGCTTAATAGGGATGGTAGACTACTCATATCAATGAGGAATTCGTTCTTTTCCGGGAGCCCATTCAGATAGAACTCCGAAGTTAAGTGTGCTCAGTTTGGAGTAGTTTCAAGATGGGTGACCGACCGGGAAGTTGCTCCCGGGGGTGCACGAATGAGGACAAAGTGCGCAGAAAAGACTAGTATTGATATGTGGGACCAGTCTAGATCCCGCCAGGAGTAACGACCACCACGGGTGTGTCTGGGGCGTTACAAGGAGCTAGGAGAGTCCAAAAGGGGAGCGGTTTTCGGCCACGCAATCACAAATCGACGACCGAGATGATGGGAAGGGTTGTGCTGGGTTGGTGGACTGTGAGAAAGGGGTGCAGGGCCAAAAGACAAAAGGCCTCCAACGGTTAACACGGTTAACCGTTGGGCTGTCAAACGAACTCCGAACGCGACGAAACTTGACATGCGGTCTACCTATGCTATAATAAGACCACACGCCAAGTTTCAACCCATTCCGAGAACGTTTTTCGGCCACTCACAAAATAAATATACGGAGGCCCCGCGGGCGCGTGCAAGTGTGTCTGGGCTCAGAACGGACAACGGAGAGGACGAGCGGACCCGGGCGAATGCAAGTTTTGAAAACATGATGACGCAACACACATGATGACATGGCAAGATGCAACACGCAAGCAGATGACATAGCACTGACAACGAATAACTGACTGACACCTGGCGCACTGGTCTCGGGGTGTCACAACACTCCCCTACTAACAAGAGATCTCGTCCCGAGATCTTAGGAACGAGATTGAAGGGAAAAAGGAAGAAAAAAGTTCTTCGAGGACAAAATAGTGAACCCAAAGAATATCGAGAGGTTGAGCCACTCGAAAAGAAGAATGCAACAGAGAAGAACGAAGTTGCAAGGACTTCGTTAGACAAGAGGAAGAAGGAATAAGAATGAATTCGAAACAGTCCGATAATAAGAGATAGATATGAATCTCCACGAAGGAATTCGGGCAGCACTCCTGCTAAAAATGAAAGAAATAGAACCAGAACTTAAGAATATGGAACTATATATGACGAGATGAACAACACAATGACTCCGGAAGAATTGAATAACGGAATGAGAAGAACGGAGAAGAAAATGACAAATTCCTGCACGGGTGAATTTGAAAGAGGATCTTGAAAGAAGACTCGAACAGAGTTGTTGAGAAAATCAACAACAAAAGAATAAGCTTGTTGTGGACTTATTAAAACATCTCAAAACTTGAGGTGAATTATGCCACAACCAAAATATTGATGAGCTGAGAAGAGCGAAGCCTGCAAAACTCCACTTTAAAAGAATACGGAGAATTAATTTGAATCCTGAGACACAAAAGAATAAGAATGCTTGAGTTGCTCCAGAAGAATTAGTTGAATATTTGAAGAATGAATTGAATTGCGATGAACCTCCACGAAGGACTCCGGTAACGAAAGGATGATGATAAAGAAGTGATGAATTCAAGAATAAGAATAAGCCTTGCGATGATTAGAAAGAGCTTCCAACGAGATAACCGAGAAAATTTGAACTCCGGAAAGAAAAGATTAAGGCACTTGTAACTAGAATTTATTCATCAAGAACAAATTCCGAAGGAAGGAATTAAACAACTCGATGAAAACGAATAAGAATTATGTTATGCTCATCCTCCATCAATTAAATTGATGCGAAGCAATGGATTCGCACACTACTTATTCTCCTTGAAATGATTAAGAGGAATAAATCTCGAACTTGCGAAATTCTTCATGAAGCACCGGTAGGATTGGAATGAACGAATGAATTGATATGATAGCACCGGAAAAGAACTGTTGAGCGAACCATCGTAAGGAATTAAAACCGAGTGAAGAAAAGAACAAACCATCGGAAAGAATAAAAATCGAGTGAAGAAAGATAATGACCACCGTGAAGAAATTAAAATTGAATGATGAAAAAGAATAAACCACCGTAAGGAATTGAAATTGACCGATGCAAGAGGACAAGCCACCGTAAGAAAATGAATCGAGAGAATACGATGAATCACCGGAAAGAATAAAGCACTTGGGGAATTTAGATGACCAGCACAAAGAGATCTCGAACTGATTAAAGAATACTTGAACGAAGCACCGGGAAGAATGTGAGACGAACGAAGAGGCATCAATGAAGAATATTTGGAGGACGAAGTTGAAAACTGAGAACGAAGAAATCTTCTGAAATGATGGCCTTCGGAGGAACACAAAGAAAAGAATTCATGAAAATACTCCGGATGGTTAAGGAAAAGAATTTATGAAAATCAGAATAATTCGAGAGGATAGCATTAAGCTAGAAGCACGAATCCCCGAGAGAACAGACAAGACTCAGGGGAAAATGCTTCTTCGGTCTTCAAATGACGACAAGGAACACAACCAAAATTATTGAGACACTCCGGAAGAATTAAAAGAGGAAAGGTTGAACCACCATGAAAAGAATTTGCAAACGAACTTGGAGTAGGCATATGACTAATGGAATCCATACTTGTGTCACACTTGAAAGAATTTTGGAACACTCCGGGAAATTAGAAGAGTCAGGTAAGATCCTGGGAAAAAACCTGTGGGTTAGGACCCACCGAAGAGAAAACACCGTTGAGAATTATTTGACAAGAGGAGATGATGCACCGGAAAAGATTCAAAGACTCGAATGACGTGACAACCTCGAATATGAAGAACACCGGATACTAGTATAATTGGAACCACCGGAGAAGAAAAGAGATGAAGAATATCAAACAATAGGATAATTCATCGGAAGAAGAAAAGAAAAGAATGATGACGAGCTAGACGAGAATTCACCAGTTGGAATAATAAAGGAAAGAATGCAGAGGATCACACGAGTAGGATAGATACTCGATTAAGGACTCTGGCTTCGAGAAGAAAAAGTGTGGGCGGGTGGGAAAAGAAAGACCACTACGGACGGGAAACACCGTCGGTTGAAAAGAACTGAGGATTGATCTTGCAAAGAAGAATAGGGTTGAATCCACTTGACGAGAGATGCACCAGATGAAAGAACTAACAACGCAATGAACGAAAACTAACCACGTGATCCTAAAAAAATTTGAAGGGGAAGAGGAGTAATTCAAAACACCTACGTCAAGATTCCTCGCCAGAGCGACGAAGGGGCAGAGGGGTAAAAAGAATTCCTACTCTCCGATATAACTAGACTCTGAAAAAGTTTTCTAGTAGACTCGACAACGGCCAAGCTATGATCAATCAAGGGGGCTCCTATGGTCGGTCGAGGCTCTGATACCAACTTGTCAGGCCCAAGATGCGATTCTATCCCGATCACGTGACACTTACGTGATTGGGGCACAACCGCATTTCGGGCGCTTAGTAAGATGGATATCATTACACCGTACCATTACATACATACATGGGGGATACAACAATACGTACAAGTCACATGAATACAACAACATCAATACAAGCATCCGACTACAGATGCAAACATGAAAAGAACAACGACATCCATCTGCTATCCCAGGCCGCCGACCCGGAACCTAACCCAAGACTAAAGAAGAAGCAAAAGAATAAACTCCAACAAAACGATCAACGCTCTCACGTCAAGACATCAGAAACCTGCACCTGCAACTGTTATTGTAGTATCTGTGAGCCACGAGGACTCAGCAATCCCATAACCATGGGTAACAAGACTATTAAAGCTTAATAAGTAGGATGAGGTAAAGTGGTGAGGTTGCAGCAGTGGCTAAGCAAAAGTATGGTGTCTTACTTACGAGTACAAGAGAAAGATAAGCATCTACGCAAGCGGTCGCAAACTAGTAGTGATCGCTAAAGATCCTGAACTACCTACGAGTCAAACATAACCCCACCGTGTTCTCTTATCAAAATGAAAAGAGACAGTCACGGTTACTCACCCAGTTGTGTGTTTACTTCGAATCCTCTGTCAAGTTTTCTACAACCGGCCATTAACAAATTCCAATCTGCCACATAACCGCGGGCACGGCTTTCGAAAGATCATAACCCTGCAGGGGTGTCCCAACTTAGCCCATCACAATCTCTCATGATCAGCTGAAGTAATAATAATTATTAATCCTTATCTTAGGGAAATCCGATCAGGCTCAGTATCCCGGTGCACAAGACATTTCGACAATGGTAAAACAAGTCCAGCAAGACCTCCCGGCGTGCCGACACCCTGATAGCAGCCGTGCGTATCTCGTCTCAGGCCACAACCGGATAGGTGAGCCTACGGGAGCCAATCCTCGAGTTTCCCCATGGTGGCCCCACAGTCTCCCCATTTGGGACCAACACCATCAGCACTGGCCCCCTGCTATGTAGAAATAATACCCGGGGACGCGACCCCCTATGCAAATTTAATTAATTAATTAAGTTGTTATTTTGAGGCAAATTAAAACCAATGTTGGGCCTTGCTGGAGGAGTTTTATTCAAAGACGAAGTGTCAAGGGGTCCCCATATACTCAACCGTGTAAGGAACGCAAAATCAAGGAACATAATGCCGGTTTATCGGCGCCTAAGGTGGCATGAGTGGAACAAAACACCGAGCAAAAGGCCAAGCCTTCCACCCATGCCTAGTATATTGGTGTGTTAATAATAATAATAGATATTGTGATATTCCAACAACAAGTTCCCACCTGGAACGATCTTCATCTTCACCTGCAACTAACAACGCTATAAGAGGGGCTGAGCAAGCGGGTAACATAGCCAAACAATGGTTTTTGCTAGGAAGGTGTCAAAGGTTAGAAGTTTCATGGCAACAAGGAGAGGGGCTGATAATAAGATGGGTAGCGCGACATATAACGATAGCATCGAGACACTAAGCATGGCAATGAAAGTAAGGGTATCCAAGGGTATGATGATCTTGCCTGAGATACCGCAAGGAAGAAGAACGGATCCATGAAAAAGACGAAGAAGAAGCCTTGAAGAAGAACCACGGGTAGACGAACGAATCCTCACGATCGCAACGGAACAAGCACTAACGAGAAGAAGCAAGCAACACGGTAAGCACACCACACGAGAAATAACAATATGCTCAACCAAGTATGATGCAAGACAGTTCTATATAGGATGCACTACAAGTCCATACAGGAAGTAAAACATGACAAGGTAGGAAGCACAGAAAAACAACACAAGTCTATATATGTTGCAATACATGGCAAGGTATGATGCAAGACAAGTCTATACAGGAAACAATACATGGCAAGGTAGGAAGCACAGAAAAACAACACAAGTCTTTATATGATGCAATACATGGCAAGGTATGATGCAAGACAAGTCTATACAGGAAGCAATACATGGCAAGGTAGAAAGCACAGAAAAACAACACAGTCTATATATGATGCAATACATAGTAAGGTATGATGCAAGACAAGCCTATACAAGAAGCAATACATGGCAAGTTAGGAAGCATAGGAAAACAAGACAAGAACATGACAATATGCTCAAGCAAGTAGGATGCAAGACAGATCTATAAAGGATGCAAAACATGACAAGGTAGGAAGCACAGAGAACAACATAAGAATAACAAGTTTAAATGAGGCCGGAAACTACTTAAGACAAATCTGGTAAGTCCTCATATGCATAGTTTGAAATTAGTTCAGATCTGAGCAAACCTTAAGTTAAAGTTGTTAAACAGCAAGTTAACATGCACCAACATGATCTACACAAAATTCTAGTCAAGTTACATATAAAGTTTGTTTAATTCGGAGCTACGGCCTAGAAGATATGAGCAAAACAAGACAAGCATGGCAACGGTGCAAGATGCACCCAAACATCAAGCAAACTCACTCCAAACATGAAAACAATTTGATATTATGATTCTACATGCAAAATCACACAAGTTTCATATAAGGCTCACCCAAAACGGAGCAACGGGTTAAAAGATACACATGAAACAATATATAACAACAAGCTGAAGTTAACAGCCACATAGCAACTTGGAAGCAAGATATATATACTCTACAGCACTCAAACATGATGACAAGAAGCATGGACATGAAGTAGACATATACTATAGCAAACAACTCAATAGGAGTCATGGATCAATAGCAACAAGCTACAACATTTTGATCATGACACTGAAAACCTGACAGTAATATTTTATAGCAACTTGGGAGCAAGAATTAAATAAGCTACAGCAAGCCATATGAGCAAGTGAGGGCATGGATGGATAGACAACAACATATACAGCAAGAAATGAACAATGGACACCCCAAAACTAACATGGATTTACCTAGGGCATCAAGCAAACATAGCATCAGGATAAGACAGATTCCAGAAAGTGAAATTTCACTAAGTGTTAAAATAGTAACATTATCATGTCATGTTTGCGAGCATGTTTAAGTCATCTTAAAGCATAACATGTCAAATGGTTTGCACCACAGCAAAGAACACATGATGGAGAATCTAAAACATATGGGCATGTGACACGGGGACAAACACAACAATAGCAACGAGCTCCTCAACTAGGCATCTCGTAACAAGTTACAAAACCTAACAGCCACATGCACTTTTGCAACAGAGATAAACATGGCAAAATGAACTCTAACATGCATGCTATAGCAACCAACATGTAGAGCATCTCAAGATGAACATTTTGACATATCATATGCATCATTTGGATAAACATGCACCAAGTTATCATATCTCAAACATGGCAACAAAATAACAAGTAGCAGCAGTTTATAACAAGTAACACTCTTGCAACAGAGATTAGAGCATCTAGATGATGTCAAACAAGCATGGCACAATGGAACAAAGTGTAGAGCACATCACCACGATCATTTTGACATATAATATGCACAAAACAGACAAGCACAGTAAAAGTTATTGCCATCACAGGAATGCATCAGACAACAAAAACAACAAAAGACTTACGAAAAAAACAACCTCAGAGGTCAATGCGGGTCGGGCCAGGTCAACGGTGGATCGGGCGAAGTGGTTGAACGGGCAGCCGGCCCGTTAGGGTTTCGAACCCGGGGCGGCGCTCTGGACCGGATCGATCCGGTCGGGAACGATCCTGGCGGCGACCTCGATCTGGCCGACGAGGAGCCCGGCGGCGAGCCCGGCGATGAGGGCCCGGAGGAGGAGGCCGCGGGGCCGGCGGTGAAGAGCTTCGAAGGGCGGCGGCGGACTGGGGCGAGGCCGGCGGCGGCGAGGGTCGAGGCGACCGGCAGCGGGGACGCGGCCGGCGTCGGGCGGCGGCGGGGCCGGCGCCGGCGACGGGGCGGCGAAGGACGACGCGTAGAGGCGGAGGCGCGGGATCTGGCCCGTTGCGGCCCGGAGCGGGCCGGAGGCGGGCTCTGCGGGGCCCGGCGGCGAAGTGGGGCTCGTGGGTGACGTGTCACACGTGGATTGGTCTGGCCGTCGGCTGGACGTGTCCGCCGGCGGTCGGACGTGTCCGGCTCGGGGGTGGAGGGTTGGATCTAGGGTTTTTTGGACGAAAATGGCAAGGGGGGGGACGTTTTTATATGCACAAGGAGCTAGGAGAGTCCAAAAGGGGAGCGGTTTTTGGCCACGCGATCACAAATCGATGACCGAGATGATGGGAAGGGTTGTGCTGGGTTGGTGGGCTGTGAGGAAGGGGTGCTGGGCCAAAAGACAAAAGGCCTCCGGCGGTTAACACGGTTAACCGTTGGGCTATCAAACGAACTCCGAACGCGATGAAACTTGACAGGCGGTCTACCTATGCTATAATAAGACCACATGCCAAGTTTCAACCCATTCCGAGAATGTTTTCAGCCACTCACAAAATAAATATACGGAGGCGCCGCGGGCGCGTGCAAGTGTGTCTGGGCTCAGAATGGACAACGGAGAGGACGAGCGGACCCGGACGAATGCAATTTTTGAAAAAATGATGACGCAACACACATGATGACATGGCAAGATGCAACACGCATGCAGATGACATAGCACTGACAACGAATAACTGACTGGCACCTGGCGCACCGGTCTCGGGGTGTCACAACAGGCGGGGGCCAGTGGCAGAGGCAGAGTCAACGCACGGGGACACGGCCATGTGGGGTTGCGCGGGGAGGGGCCCACCTGGCCTGGCTTCTCCTTCCTCCCGCTCGGGGGCGCGCATGGCCGAGGGAACGGCTCCCCTCGATGGCGCTCGCCGGCGCGTTCGGCCACCGCTTGGGGCGTCCGACCTACCAAAATGCTCAGGAGAGAGCGGCGCATCCGGTGGTGGCCTTTGTTGCCAGCGAGGTGGACGGGGATAGGAGCAGCAGGGCTCGCGGCGGAGGGAGGCTTCGGCCGGCGGTGAACCAGATGCTCCGGTGGGGGATAGGAAGGGCCGAGGCCACGGGGGGCTCTACTAACTCTGGGGGTTGCATTGGTGGTGGAGGAACGGCGAGGGGAGACGCGGCATCGCCGGACTCGAGGTTGATAGAGACGGCGGCCACGGCGATGATGGAGGTCAGGAAGGAGCTCCGGAGGCGAGGGGAGGGCTTGGGGAGGCGTTGAGGACTGCGAGGGGTTCGGGGGTGCTACTTATAACTACGGGGAGAGCTTGAGGGGGAGGGGAGGAGGTGACACGCGGTGCGGCTATGTGTCCGTGCGCCTGCGAAGCGCACGTGCGGCCAAGGGTAACGGGGAGTGGCGAGAAGGCGACGAGGGGGATGCGTACAACCACCAGGGGTCACGCAGTTGAGCAGCGCTCGCGGACGAGTGGAGGAAGAGGACAGAGGCGAGGAAGAAGACGATGGCCACGGAACTCACCGTTCAATCTTTAGAACTGCTCACCGGGGAAGAAAACGAAGGGGGAAACGAGTCAAGGCGCACGGCGACGATGAGGCTGAGCTGGTTGATAAGCTTGGATGAACCAGAGCCAGCCGGAGCTGCGCTACTGTGGCCAACAGTGCGCATACCACTGATTTGGTTGGTAATGCCCGTGGTCACCATGGACAATGCACGCTTTGGTCGCCTACTTCATGCCAAACCTTGTCAGAAGTGGATTCCTTCCAAGGCTCATTAAAGAGGAGGTGATGGAACATGCAGAAGAGTAGGGAGCAGAGGGAACCAAGCTCGACAAGTTTGTTGTTTCAAACTTGGCCACATATTGGTGATCAGCATAGTGAGCTTAAGGATTGAACTTGATGTCTGGGATGCTTAGGGAAGCAAAGTCTATAGTCCTGGAAAGTTGGAAAGGATTTGGGCAAGTATTTAACATAGCTGCAGTGCAACTCTCAAATATGGCCCAGAAAACAAATGATGAAGAAGCACTCACTACGAGTGTTGGATTGAGCTAAAACTTGGCAAAGCTTCCTGATTTGGTCATATGTAGATGCTGCAAAAAGATCATACCAAATGGACATGCCAAATTGGTACTTGTTTCACAAGCATCGCATCTAACCAAAAACTTTGAAAAAAATCCAGGCAAGTATTGGCTACATGAAAGGAGCCAAAATTTGTTGGAGATAGGTTATATGGGTAGGAGGAGACTTAGGAATATTCTCAGCCATAATGGAGCAAGATAAAATATACTTGCTTCACAAACTGAAAATTTGGACAGAAGACAAGAATTGCTCCTATGCTCACATAGCTCAATGAAATTAGCTGAATTTGGGTGGAGGCCAAAGAATAGAGATACTTGAGAAGATGGGTAAGTTTCATCTCATTTTGAAACTCTATGAGGGTACTTCCTTCACAAAGTTACAATCTAGTTAGAAACTTTGAAAAATTGCACAGGGAGCTAGGATGAATGGATTGAGCTCATTTTTTGGTATTCATGGGTGATTCATCAAAGTTAATCACCCTGCCAGATTGCAGCTCAATTGGAATTAGGAGTAAGACACTTCCTTTGCAAAATTTCAGAGAAGGCAGAAAATTGCATTAGATCATGTGCCAAAATTTTGAACTGAGGAACCTGAGCTAATGATGAAACTATTGATTATATGGCAAGGACAAGCTCCACAATTTATGTGGGAATTTTCTCTGCTATAAAAATGGTAGTTCCTTTGGAAAATGGCAGAAATGCAATATTGGCTTAAAATAGGAAAAGGAAATTTTCCTTATTTTAATGTGGCCAATATTTTTGCTAGAGCTTGGATTAGACATAAATATCAACTCCACCAATTCACATGAATTTAGGAGATGGCTAGCTATGCCTTTGGATTTTATTCCTCAGAAAGGCAAGACAAGGAATAAATCATAATTCAAAAATATTGCATGGGACTTAGCAATAATTTTTGCATATCCAAGGATTAGGTGGATACGAGGGTCTCTTGGAACATATGAGATGATCAACAGATCAATGAAAATGATGGCTTGTTTGTAATCACAAAGGCCACATTCAAATTCCAAATATTTGGAATTTAGGGTTGAGAGGATTTGAGATGATGCAAATCAGGTCTTGCCCACTGACAAAGACATGAGCAAGGTTTTGAAAGGTTGGAAATGGAAAGAATTCTCAGAGTCATTCAACAAACTCAGGAGAAAGATTTTGAAAATGAGTGTCTGGAAGGAATAACAGCTCAAAAATTGATAACCCAATTTTGGGCTGTTACAAACCTTCCCCCCTTAAAAAGAATCTCGTCCTCGAGATTCATAGGGTTACAGCCCAATTGCAAAGATAACTACTCCGGGGAAAACCTATGGGTTAATTTTAACCCTTTGGTCAGATTCGAACGAGTTGGGGCACCGATAATTGGTACACCTAGGGAGAGATATGGGCAAACACGGTTATATCCATGGCTAGGGGCACTCGAGATCAGCCTCCCGAAAAAATTTCTAGATGCACCCTAGTGAACAGTGGATTATCCTGCTGTCACGTGGGTCCAGGGCCCACTGACAGCCTCCTTCTTCTAGCTCCGGCTTGATGCTTCATCTTCGTCACTGCTCCGCCTGCGGCTTGGCGCAGCGCGCATCTGCTGTCTAGGGCGATGAGGACCCTAGTGCCATAGTGTGCGGCGTGCACGGCGGCGGTGCAGCGAGCACTCACGTCACGGGCCAGCATCTTGTCGGCACTGCTCGCGGATTCACCTCCTGGACGCCGGTGATCGGGCGATGAGCGATTTTCCTGGACCTCGCTCACCGTACACCGGGGTCGGGCTATAAAAGATGGCATCGAGGCGTTTCTCCAGCACACAAACACAATGCCGCTCTACTACCTCTTCGGTTTGGGCGAGATCGAGCCGAGCTCCTTCGGTGAGGCTGTGTTCCTGGTGCCGCTGTGGTGGTTCCTAGCTGCTCTGCTGGGCACGCTGGTCGGCTCATCGTTCCTCCTGGGGGTACTCATCAGGAATGAGCGGGCTCGGGACAACGCGCGGCTAGGTGCGGTGGCTCGAGATGCGGGAGAAGATGGTGCACTGCGTGGTCCTCCACCACGCTTGATCCTCCGTCGCTTTGCGCCGGCGGAGTAATCGCGTGTTGCGGTGGAGTGGTGATGGTGACTTGCTTGCGTTAGGCAAGGCAGAGGCGAGGGTGGTGGTGAGGTCCAGATGCAGGTAAGGTGGCTGCGCCAGCTCAAGAATCGCACGGGGTACGGAAAAATTTCGCGGATAGCTCCACGAAATGTAGGTGTCAAGGTAGAATCGGAGTTGGAATCTGTATCGGGGAGTTGTACTGGATTGAGTGAAATAAAGCTCGCAGCATTTCTCCAGAAACGAAATTGGAGCTAACAAAAAGGAATTAGGGACGAGAAATGGCCAGATGGAAATGCCTCTTCGAGGCTCTGGGTTTGGAAAAATCTGGCACACGAGGTGTGCACATATAGAGAGGGATATGTGACTTTGCATTCCCCCGAGTACTGCCCGAATATACTCGTGGGTGAACCGGGTGTGCATTCAATATGCAGTACGATCAAGCTAACAAACAGACTGATGCAACAAACATGCAATGAAAAACACAGCAGACAAATCATTCTAAGGTGTTTTAATGCTAGTGGGTATATGTAATCCTCGCATACATATACCTACACCAGCGCGCATTTTATTAGGGACTCCGGATGAGTCAATGTTGTTTTTAGTGTATATGTCGTACTGATTAAAATCTTGTTAGCAACACATTGCCAACCCTGTCAAACATCTCTGCTTGACAGAGAGACAAACAAAAATAAGCACGAAAACATACATAGAACACAGCACACGGATTACATCATACAGCAAAGCACGGACGTTCTAAGCGCTAAACGAAACTACTTACTCAGGGATACATAGTTCTATCCTCATATCGAGGATGAACAGACTGACTGACCTACTCGCAGAATCATCTCACTGCGCGACTGAGGTCATGCAGAGGACTGGCCTTGCTGGGGCACTCCTGGAGGACGAAGACTAAGCCAATCTCCATCTTCAACGTCCGACATCACTATCGGTTGGGATTCGACTACTGGGGGTGTGGCTGAAATTGATCCAAGCAAATGCTGCTGGTGGATTCGGTAAAGAGCCTTGTCGAGGGTGATGGTGTTTGGTCTAGGCCACAACACAGGCTGAGAGGGTGGCACTGGTTCGGATGGCATGGGGTGAACAACTTGTGAAGCGAATTTACAAGCCTCACGATAAGCTTCCTTGACAACTCGTACCGCATTGTTGTCCAGGGTTCTAAATTCGGCAAGCATCTTAAAAATCATCATCCCCTGGTTCGTGATATATTGCACCAGACAAGCGATTACGGGGTCATCTCCTGGAATAGTGGTAATAGGCTGAATTCCTGCTTCCGCCACAATGGGGAAAAAGCAGAACTCCCGACTCTCTGCCACTTGCGAGAACTTGGTTGGGAGGTATAGGATAGCCTCCACAGTAGCGGCCTGAATAGCCAAATTGGTAGTGGGCATGGCTCTGCCCTGAAAAACCAAGGGTTGACAATCTGCTGCGGGACCTGGGCAGATGTGCACTCTAGGATCATAGCGGTGAAGGTGAGGGACGGGTGCAGATTGAAACACTAGGTAATCGGGGCTAGCGTTGCAGCCAAAGGCTTTGGTGAGCATCTCAGTAAGATGAGGTGGAAAGCCTGGGTGGTTGACGGCAAAGGTGCGGGTGTAAAACTTGGGAGCTTTGAGGTCGCTAGCCATGGCTGGAGTGTTACTAGCTAGGCTTCTTTGCAGGGACATGGCTGACTAAGGAACAAGCGATCCGGCTAGTGAAAAGGGGATTTTGTAGGCAGCTATGCGGGACATGCCCGCATGGTGTGGCCCCTTTCTCTTAATGGCGAAGGGAAAGCGCTGCGGCCAACCAGAAAAGATAGGGTTACTACTCGATCCACGGATAACTAGGCGGGGAGAGCGGGGTGAGGACGTGTCGGTTCCGACCTCACCACCTGTTGATTAATAGTGGACATGCCGGATGCCAGGGATGGGTCAAATCCCTTAGGGTCAATACGGTTTGATGGCAGCGGTGATCTAATTCTAGGATAACCTATGCCATCCTGGCTGCTCTGATACCATACCATGTGGCACCCCGATCCGCATGGAGCAGGGGGCCTTCGCACGTCAGCCCAGGATAACACCTGACGCACAATAGGTCCATGATACAGCATTCCAGGTACAATAATATTCATCAAGTACACGTGCACATGATTACATCATTTATGAATACAAATATCTGGCATAGCCCTAAGGCTATTTGAATGGCGGCGGAAGTCTTGGTTTGGCAGCATAACAACTCGGGCTGGGCTTCACAACTCACAGGACTGGCAAGGTTGCGGCCTAGCACGACGGAACAACGAACTAGTTGGGCACGACCTACAAAACTAGCATGACACGCCAGGTCAGTACATTGAACGTACTTGCAAGACAACCAAATAAATAGCATTCAAACAAACAGATGACAAAGCAAGAACCAAGCATATGCAACAGTCTATTTCAACACAACTCCTAAGCATGGCATGATATAACTAGGATCATAAATCAAACTAAGCATGAATAACAACACAACATCTACTAGCATGGCATATCAAATTTTAGTTCTAATTTAACAACAGCGAAGCATAGCATATCCAAACATGGCATGGCATCATGAAACTATGCTGACAATAAACTACCAGTTACCTTCCATGAAGACATGTTGTATTACCCTTATGCAACAATCACTACCACGGCTCCTCGGAGCACACGCATGACTTACCGAGACCTCGTATCGGGGTCATATCAACACATCATCGTGACTTCTCATGATTTCCCCATAGTCCAAATAACCATATTGTTTATCACATCTTAATTATCACACAAGTTATTAGCAGGTTTATCCTTCATTTCGACTAAGACCCGATAGTGTGTCCTACTACGAACTATGCCCATGACCGAGGACGCGGCTATCGATTGATTAAACATACACTCTGCATAGGTAGCGCACTTTACCCGAACTACGGAACCCTGTGCTCGCACTCCCATACATGCAGACCAAAAGCGTTCCGACAAAACCGAGCTACTGCCATGACACTCTCCCGGCCACTCCGACCAATAACCCCCCTTGGGGTTCAGTCCTGGGTGGCCCGTGTCTACCAAAGACACAAACAGCCACCGTCGTGGCAAAACGGTCCCAAACGGGGACAAGGTACCATAAAAACAAAAACAAGCACACAAGGTTATGTCCGCCTACCTGATAAGGGTAGCGCATGCCCATAACCTTCCCTCGCGGGAGGCACCTGCGAGAGGCATGACAATAGACTCAGCTAGGACATTCCCATAAGGTAAATGTGGTTGCACTGGAGAAAGCTCGATTTGGGTGGCACTATGATATCCCACTGATGATGGAGGAGGTTTGTAATTAAGTCATATTATTAACTTCTCCATCAACAATCATCATGCGAGCATTATTAACATGAATGCAACAACTAACATGCAACATACTGATATGTCTCCAACATATCTATAATTTTTTATTGTTTCATGCTATTATTTATGAAGTCTTGGATGTTTAATGGGCTTTATCATTCACTTTTCTATCATTTTCGGGACTAACCTACTAACCCGAAGGCCCAGTCCAGATTGTTGTTTTTTGCCTATTTCAGGGTTTTGCAGAAAAAGAATATCAAACGGAGTCCAAACGGAATGAAACCTTCGCGAGAGATATTGTTGGAGAAAATCACGCCCAGGAAGCTTGAGAACCACATCACAGGGTCGAGGATCCGACCTCGAGGGTGGGGGCGCGCCCCCCTTCCCAGGGCGCGCCCCCTGCCTCGAGTGGCCCCGGTGCCCTCCTTCTTCCTATATAACTCGACGTACCCCAGAAACTCCGTGAACAGAGAGAAAATCCTAATTCCACCGTCGTAGCTTCTGTTCCCGTGGAGATCCCATCTTGGAGCCTGTTCTGGAGCTCCACCGGAGGGGGATCCATCACAGAGGCCTTCATCATCATCATCATCGGCCTCACCATGAGTTGTGAGTAGTTTACCACAGACCTTCGAGTCCATAGCTAGTATCTAGATGGCTTCTTCTCTCTCTCTGGATCTCAATTCAAAGTTCTCCTCGGTCTTCAAGGAGATCTATTCAATGTAATCTCTTTTCGCGGTGTGTTTGTCGAGATCCGATGAATTGTGAGTTTATGATCAAGGTTATCTATGAAAGATATTTGGTTATTCTCTGAACTTTTTATGTGTGCTCATAATATCCTTGCAATTCTCTTCGAATTATTTGTTTGGTTTGGCCTACTAGATCTATAGTTCTTGCAATGGGAGAAGTGCTTGGCTTTGGGTTCAATCTTGCTGTGTCCTTTCCCAGTGACAGTAGGGGCAGCAAGGCACGTATTGTATTGTTGCCATCGAGGATAAAAATATGGGGTTTACATCATATTGCTTGAGTTTATCCCTCTACATCATGCCATCTTACTTAAAGCGTTACTCTGTTCGTATGAACTCAATACACTAGATGCATGCTGGATAGCGGTCGATGTGTGGAGTAATAGTAGTAGGTGCAGGCAGGAGTCGGTCTACTTGTCTCGGACGTGATGCCTATATACAATGATCATGCCTAGATAGTCTCATAATTATTCGCTTTTCTATCAATTTCTCGACAGTAATTTGTTTACCTGCCGTAGAATATCGCTATCATGAGAGAAGCCACTAGAGAAAACTAGGGCCCCCGTGTCTATTCTCAACATATCAATCTACATCTACTTTACTTTTACCGCTTTTATTTGTTGTTTTATTAAACTAAAAATACCAAAAATATAAACTATCATCTCTATCAGATCGCACTCTCGTAAGTGACCGTAAAGGTATTGTCAACCCCTTATCGCGTTGGCTGCGAAGTTCTTATTTGTTTGTGCAGGTCCGAGGGACTCGCGCGTGGTCTCCTACTGGATTGATACCTTGGTTCTCAAAAGCTGAGGGAAATACTTACGCTACTGTGTTGCATCTCCCTTTCCTCTTCACGGGAATACAACGCAAGCTCAAGAGGTAGCAAGAAGAATTTCTGGCGCCATTGTCGGGGAGGCTTACGCAAAAGTCATATACCACGTACCTATCACAAACCCTTGTCCTTCGCATTACATTTTTTGCCTCTCATTTTCCTCTCCCCACTTCACCCTTGCCGTTTTATTTGCCCTTCTTCCGCCGTGTGTTTATCGTTCGCTTGCTTCTTGTTTGCTCGTGTGCTGCTTGCTTGCTTGTCATCATGTCTAGCACACCTATCATTATCAACAGTTCCGAGAGTGAGGTCCTCAACTTTAAACAAAGGGAGGAAGAAAACTTAAAAGATGCCTGGTATAGAATTTGCAATGCTCAAAATAGATCTAATAGGAAGCTTTCCACTTCCGTGCTTCTTCGCAATTTTTATGTTGGCATAACTCCGTGGAATAGATTTATCTTAGATACCATTATCGGAGGGAATTTCTTGGGTAGCCACACCGTTGATTCTTATAAAGCTATGACTGAATTATTTGGCTCACCACCTCTTATGGTTAATGGGACCGTTTTAACTTTGGAACATGTTATGCAAAGGTTAGAAATAATTGAAAACAAAGTTGCTACGGAAGAACTGGTAGAGAACTTGGATAGAAAAATTCATAATGAAATCACCCAATATGGATCCAAGGTAGGAGTTGTTCTGGAAAATCTTAAGCAAAAAGAGCCCATAGTTAAGTAAAGCTAGATCAGGATTCTACTAGAATCAATAAGCTTGAGGATGTTATCACTAATGTGGGTTCTGCTCTTTCGTCTATAAGAACTACTCCAAATACCTCCACTAAATTATCTAAGTTCATGTATGTCCCTAAAGACAAGGGTGAAACATCTAGACTTGCGGATCTCAAATCCATAAGTGTTCACCCTAATTTTCTTACTTTTGTAAGAGACCCTTTTAACACCTTAGAATTTCTTGATTTCTTGCCAAGAGTTTGATTATTCATAGGAACAAAGAAGTGCCCAAGAATCATAAGTGCTTAATCAAAGAATTGCCTTCCAAAGATGACAATACCTAGATCTATCTTGTATTGTGCCTAGCTAGGGGCATAAAACGATAGCGCTTGTTGGGAGGCAACCCAACTTTATGTTTTTTGTTTTTGTTGCTGTTAGGGAATAAATATTGCATCTAGCCTCTGAATATATGTGGTTTCATGTTTTGTTTAGTGTTTGTGCCAAGTAGAACCTTTAGGAAGACTTGTGTGAAGTTTATGTGATCTTGCTGTGAAAAACAGAATCATTGGCGCTCACTAAAGTAGTCGTGGGATTTTACTGGAGCGTGATTTTTAGTTGATTCTTTTTGCAGATGATTTTTAAACAAATTCCGCAAATTTAAAAATTTAGTTGGAATTTTTTGGAGTTCCAGAAGTAGGCGAACCCTGCAGATTACTACAGACTGTTCTGTGTTTGACAGATTATGTTTTTCGTGTGTTGTTTGCTTATTCCGATGCATCTATGAGTAGTATTGGAGGATATGAACCATAGAGAAGTTGGATTACAGTAGGTTTTACACCAATATAAACAAAGAATAAATTCATTGATGTACTTTTGAGTAGTGGTTTGCTTTCTTATACTAACGGAGCTCACGAGAATTTTTGTCTAAGTTTTGTGTTGTGAAGTTTTCAAGTTTTGAGTATTGATTTGATGGACTATGGAACAAGGACTAGCAAAGGCCTAAGCTTGGGGATTCCCATGGAACACCAAGTAAATTCAAGATAATCAAAAGCCTAAGCTTGGGGATGCCCCGGGAAGGCATCCCCTCTTTCGTCTTCATCCATCGGTAACTATACTTGGAGCTATATTTTTATTCGCAACATGTCATGTGTTTTGCTTGGAGCGTCTTGTATAATTTGAGTATTTGCTTGTTAGTTTGCCACAATCATCCTTGCTGGACACAACTATTTGAGAGAGTTAAATATGGCCTAGAAATTATTAGAACACTCTATGTGCTTCACTTATATCTTTTGAGTTGAATAGTTTTTGCTCTAGTGCTTCACTTATATCTTTTAGAGCACGATGGCAGTAATATTTTGTAGAAATTGTTGAACTCTCATGATTCACCTATATCTATTTGAGAGCCTATTAAAACAGCATGGTAATGTGTTTAGGCTAAGGAAACTAGTCTTCACATGATAGACATCCAATGTCAATGTAATAAAAAAATCACACCAAGTGCATTGAATAGAATGAGATGTTGGATGCTTGATAATTGTTTTGAGATATGAGGATAGTGATATTATAGTCATTCTAGTGGAGTTATTATGAAATTGAGAAATACTTGTGTTAAGGTTAGTGATTCCCGTATCATGCACGTATGGTGAACCGCTATGTGACGAAGTTAGAGCATGATGTATTTGTAAAGTGTCAACCTTTGTGTGGAGGTCGGGGGCGCGCGATGGTTAACTCCTACCAACATCCCCCCTAGGAGCATGCGTTGATTGCTTTGTGTTGATGACTTGTAGATTTTTGCAATAAGTATAAGAGTTCTTATGACTAATGTTGAGTCCATGGATTATACGCACTCTCACCCTTCCACCATTGCTGGCCTCTCTTGTACCGCGCAACTTTCGCCGGTGCCATAAACCCACTATATATCCTTCCTCAAAACAACCACCATATTGTTCCTCAAAACAGCCACCATACCTACCTATCATGGCATTTCCATAGACATTCCGAGATATATTGCCATGCAACTTTCCACCGTTCCGTTTATATGACACGCATCATATTGTCATATTGCCATGCATGATCATGTAATTGACATCGTAGTTGTGGCAAAGCCACCATGCATAATTTTTCATATATGTCACTCTTGATTCATTGCGCATCCCGGTACACCGCCGGAGGCATTCATGTAGAGTCATACTTGTTGTAGTATCGAGTTGTAATTTCGAGTTGTAATAAAAAGTGTGATGATCATCATTATTAGAGCATTGTCCCATGTGAGGAAAGGCCAATAAAAAAAGAGATGGCCCGAAAAAATAGAGAGGGGCTAATAAAAAAAGCAAGAAAGCCCCTCCAAAAAAATGAGAGAAAAGAGAGAAGGGACAATTGCTACTATCTTTTTCCACACTTGTGCTTCAAAGTAGCACCATGTTCTTCATTGTAGAGAGTCTCATGCTTAGTCACTTTCATATACTAGTGGGAACTTTCATTATAGAACTTGGCTTGTATATTCCAACGATGGGTTTCCTCAAATGCCCTAGGTCTTCGTGAGCAAGCAAGTTGGATGCACACCCACTAGTTTCTTTTGTTGAGTTTTCATTCATATTTAGCTCTAGTGCATCCGTTGCATGGCAATCCCTACTCACTCACATTGATATCTATTGATGGGCATCTCCATAGCCCGTTGATACGCCTAGTCGATGTGAGACTATCTCCCTCCTTTTTGTCTTCTCCACAACCACCTCTATTCCACCCATAGTGTTATATCCATGGCTCACGCTCATGTATTGCGTGAAAGTTGAAAAGTTTGAAAAGATAGAGTATGAAAACAAATGCTTGGCTGAAATCAGGGTTGTGCATAATATGAATATTTTGTGTGATGAAGAGGGAGCATAGACAGACTATATGATTTTGTAGGGATAACTTTCTTTAGCCATAGTATTTTGAGAAGACATGATTGCTTTGTTAGTATTGCTTGAAGTATTATTATTTCTTATGTCAATATAGACTTTTATCTTGAGTCTTTCAGATCTGAACATTCATGCCACAATTAATAGAATTACATTGAAAAACTATATTGGTTAGCATTCCACATCAAAAATTCTTTCTTTATCATTTACCTACTCGAGGACGAGCAGGAATTAAGCTTGGGGATGCTTGACACGTCTCCAACGTATCTATAAATTGTATTGTTCCATGCTACTATTTATGAAGTCTTGGATGTTTAATGGGCTTTATCATTCACTTTTATATCATTTTCGGGACTAACCTACTAACCCAAAGGCCCAGTCCAGATTGCTGTTGTTTGCCTATTTCAGGGTTTTGCAGAAAAAGAATATCAAACGGAGTCCAAACGGAATGAAACCTTCGCGATAGATATTTTTGGAGAAAATCACGCCCAGGAAGCTTGAGAACCACATCAGAGGGTCGAGGAGCCGCCCTCGAGGGTGGGGGGCGCGCCCCCTTCCCAGGGTGCGCCCCCTGCCTCGAGGCCTCCTCAAGTGGCCCCCGGTGCCCTCCTTCTTCCTATATAAGTCCACGTACCCCAGAAACTCTGTGAACAGAGAGAAAACCCTAATTCCATCGTCGTAGCTTCTGTTCTCATGGAGATCCCATCTTGGAGCCTGTTCCGGAGCTCCACCGGAGGGGGATCCATCATGGAGGCCTTCATCATCATCATCATCGCCCTCACCATGAGTTGTGAGTAGTTTACCACAGACCTTTGGGTCCATAGCTACTATTTAGATGGCTTCTTCTCTCTCTCCGGATCTCAATACAAAGTTCTCCTCGGTCTTCGAGGAGATCTATTCGATGTAATCTCTTTTTGCGGTGTGTTTGTCGAGATCCGATGAATTGTGAGTTTATGATCAAGGTTATCTATGAAAGATATTTGGTTCTTCTCTGAACTTTTTATGTTTGCTCATAATATCCTTGCAAGTCTCTTTGAATTATTGGTTTGGTTTGGCCTACTAGATCTATAGTTCTTGCAATGGGAGGAGTGCTTGGCTTTGGGTTCAATCTTGCGGTGTCCTTTCCCTGTGACAGTAGGGGCAGCAAGGCACGTATTGTATTGTTGCCATCGAGGATAAAAAGATGGGGTTTACATCATATTGCTTGAGTTTATCCCTCTACATCATGTCATCTTGCTTAAAGCGTTACTCTGTTCGTATGAACTCAATACACTAGATGCATGCTGGATAGCGGTCGATGTGTGGAGTAATAGTAGTAGATGCAGGCAGGAGTCGGTCTACTTGTCTCGGACGTGATGCCTATATACAATGATCATGCCTAGATAGTCTCATAATTATTCACTTTTCTATCAATTGCTCGACAGTAATTTGTTTACCCGCCGTAGAATATCGCTATCAGGAGAGAAGCCACTAGAGAAAACTATGGCCCCCGGGTCTATTCTCAACATATCAATCTACATCTACTTTACTTTTATTGTTTTTATTTGTTGTTTTATTAAACTAAAAATACCAAAAATATAAACTATCATCTCCATCAGATCTCACTCTCGTAAGTGACCGTAAAGGGATTGACAACCCCTTATCACGTTGGTTGCGAAGTTCTTATTTATTTGTGCAGGTGCGAGGGACTCGCGCGTGGTCTCCTACTGGAATGATACCTTGGTTCTCAAAAGCTGAGGGAAATACTTATGCTACTGTGCTGCATCTCCCTTTCCTCTTCGAGGGAATACAACGCAAGCTCAAGAGGTAGCACATACCGATGCAGTAACAAAACATCAAGCATTTCATAAGAACAATGATTGCATGCGAAACATGAGAATACCAAGTACAAGCAAACTTATCAGTGCAAAAGAATTATCATAACATCGATACTACTAACACGAAACTAAACTAGACAGAGGCATGATATTATTAGTAACAACATCAAACTAGCATGGCAACTTATTTAATAAAAACCCAAGCATGCACGGTAGATAACAAAATCATTTGGCACGACTGAAATAACAGCAGATGAAACAGACAGGAAACTACGGCAACTAAACACACACACGACGTGCAAGCAAAGTCAACATGCAAGTTCTGGGCTCATGATAAGAGGTTGGCTTGCCTGGGGTCGACAAATACTTCGGGAAGAAGTGTGAAACGATCGCGGAAAGAGTTGCCGGAAGCAGTTCTCTCTCGGAGGGGGCTGTTTACGTGCAAGGGCAAAGTGGTCATTTTCAATATGTCAAACCACAGTGAAAATGATGGTAACAGAACGGACTCGACGAGACAAAGACGTGGGCATTGGATTCACCTCAATCGGAGTTACGGTTGTCAAGATACGAAAGATTGAAGTTCAGGGACCTATCGGTGAAAACTGTTCAGCAAACAGGCCCCTGGAGGAAAAGTGAAAGCGCCTTAGGCTGAATACGTTCCCTGGACAGAGAAAACGTATTTTTACCTACAAAAGACAAGAATACGCTTTCGTGCTTAGAAAACAAATTTTGTGCAAAGAAAGGATAGATCACGCTTTCATTAAATGAAAACGTATTCCCAAAACGTGTTTCCACTTAAACACGTGGACCCAGGGGGTTTCACTCAGCGGCAGGGGCGGGGTCAACGCGCAGGGACACTACCAGGTGGGGTCGCGCGGGGAGGGGCCCACCTGGCCTGGCTTCTCCTTCCTCCCGCTCGGGAGCGCATATGGCCGAGGGAGCGGCTCGCCTCGATGACGCTCGCCGGCGCGTCCGACCACCGCTTGGGGCGTCCGACCTACCGAAATGCTGAGGAGAGAGCGGCGCATCTGGTGGTGGCCTTTCTTGCCAGCGAGGAGGACGGGGATAGGAGCAGCAGGGCTCGTGGCGGAGGGAGGCTTCGGCCGGCAGCGAACCAGGTGCTCCGGTGAGGGATAGGACACTACAAAAAAAGACACATCCATGACATTTTGGGCCGAACGAAAAACATTTCTGTCATACTTATGACACTTCTATGACAATAATTGTGACAAAACACGGCATCATCATAGATGTGGTGGGGTCCTACTTCTATGACAAAAAGTCATGACAGAAAATGGGCTTTTTTTCTTGGGCGGGCCGGAGACGCAGCTGCATGATATTCTTTGGGCCGTCATTACGGAAAAAACGTGGTAGAAGCGAGGGCGAGGAAAATATCGGGGTGTTCCCGGTTACAGTGGGTGGTCGGGGCCGAGCGATGCACGTTTCTCTCCTACACGCACGCGCGTGGGTGCGAGGCATTGGGCTCTAACAGAACCCGAGCGAGGCGTTGGGCTCTAACTGAACCCGAGTGATTGCACTACAGGCTACGCGTTACTGAACCCGAGCGATCGATCGATGGCTGTTAACTGAACCTGATCGAGCGATTCATTCGCTACCGCTGCTAACTGAAGCCGATCGATGTTGCCTCTGCATGAACAGTGAGCGTTGCTGGGGGGTTTGGATGAACAGTTCCCGGTGTGGGTGGATGAACAGGACTCCGTGGTGTTGCCTCTGGATGAACAGGACCCCGATCGATCGAGCCGGTTGAGGCTCGATGAACAGGACCACCCCATGGAGGGCTAGATGAACAGTAGACGGTGGAGGGCTGGATGGACAGTAGCCCTTGGAGGGGTGGTTGAACAGGAGCCCGTGGAGAGGGCTGGTTGAACAATAGTCAGTGGAGTAGCGCGCGGTGGAGGCTGAACAGTCGCAGGTGGAGGCAGGAGGAGGTCGACGGTGGATGAACAGTAGCCCGTGGAGGTTGGAGAGGGTCGATGGTGGAGATGAACAGTATCCCGTGGAGTCCCGTTTTGCGGTACGCCACACCCCTCCCGATGAACAGAACCCCCGTTTCGACCGTAGCGCTCCTACACAAGTCTGTTTCCTCCGTTTTGCGGTACGCCAGACCACTCCCGATCAACAGGACCCCCGTTTCGATCATAGGAGGTCCGTTTCCTCCGTTTTGCGGTACGCCAGACCCCTCCCGATGAATAGGATCCCATTTCGACCGTGGCCGGTCAACCACAAGGCCGTTTCCTCCGTTCTGCAGTACGCCAGGCGTTGTTTCCATCGGCTGTTCCGTCCAAGCCCTCCCGATGAACACGACAACGCATTCCGTTCCGACCCAGCAAGTTGGCTCCCCATGAACACGACGACGACGCTATTTCTCCGTTTCGACCCAGCCATGTACACGAGCCTTGGCCGTACGTATGTGCGAGTAGGCGTTCGAGACCCTGCCCGTATGTACGTACATGGCCGTATTTTCTTTCTTGCACACTGGCCGCTGTAAGTACGTGTACATGATACGTGCGCGCCTCTACTACGACACTTGCGCGCCTCTACATTGACCAGTATGTACGTACACGTTCGCGACCAGAATGACAACGCTACGTACGCTTCGACTAGGTGGGTCCCGACTGTCAGGCACTTCCTTGCGTGCGAAGATGTAGCTGGTGGGTCCTAGCAATCAGGGGGGCGAATCAGTTTTTTTTGCTCGGACGCACTTCCTTGCGTGCGAAAATGTAGCTGGTGGGTCCCAGCAGTCAGGGGGAAACGTTTTTTTCGTGAAATACGGTGGCCCGTCCGGTGGGTCCCCGTTGTCAGGTGGAGGAATAATTATTTTGCGCGTAATAAGGAGGCACTTCCTTGCTGCAGCCGTGGAACCAGCTGTCAGCCTCTCCACGTACAGTACTCTTCCGTTGGAAGTCATTCCTTGATCACGTTGACCACGCCGCGCCGAGAGCACCAGGGCGGTGGACGACGGCGATGCATTGGAAGGGGACGACACGGAGCCGGGGAAGACGCGGAAGTGGAAGCCCGCGCAGAGAGGAGTACGAGGGTTCACTGGTTCGGCTGCGGAGTGAGGCTGTCATCGCCGCAGGGCCTGGCCAGCGGTGGGAATAGTAGGGGGCGGTGAGGCCTCCGCGGCAGCACAGCCGGCCACGAGAGGCAGGAGCATGCGGCACGACCGGCGCTGCTTTGGGCGGCTGGAGCAAGAAGACCAAAGGTTGAAGAAGCACTACGGCCGTTGGATGGACATCGTACGGTCACTAGAGCTAGAATCGTTCATATTGACTAAGTTGACAAGGAACTCCGTCCCCATAAACTTAGTAGGCCCACAAGTCAGCCACCCACCAAGGTGGGTCCCAACTAGCAGGGGGAGTATTCATTTTTTTGTGCGTAATAAGGGGGCACTTCCGGTGGGTACGAGCTGACAGCGGGGGGAACATTTTTTCACGAAATACGGTGGCCCGTCCGGTGGGTCCCGGGAGTCAGAGGGGAAACATTTTTTTCGCCAAATACGGTGGCCCGTCCGACGGGTCCCTACTGTCAGGTGGAGGAATAATTATTTTCCGCGTAATAAGGAGGCACTTCCTTGCGGCTGCCATGGACCCAGCTGTCAGCCTCTCCAAGTACAATACTCTTCCGATGGAAGTCATTCCTTGACCACGTTGACCACGCCGCGCCGAGAGCACCAGGGCGGTGGAAGACGATGAGGCCTAGGAAGAGGATGACGTGGAGCCGGGGAAGACGCGGCAGTGGATGCCGATGCGTAGAGGAGTATGAGGGTTCACTGGTTCGCTGCGGTGTGAGGCCGCCGTCGCCGCAGAATAACAGGGGGTGTGGGTGAGTAGAGGGATGGCCTGGCCAGCAGTGGGAGTAGTAGGGGGCGGTGAGGCCTCCGCCGCATCGTAGCTGGCCACGGGAGGCAGGAGCACGAGGCACGACCGGCGCTGGTTTGGGCGGCTGGAGCAAGAAGACCAGAGGTTGAAGAAGCACTACGTACGGTCATTGGATGGACATCGTACGGTCACTAGAGCTACAATCGTGCATATTGACTAAGTTGGCAAAGTCCTCCGTCCCTGTCAACTTAGTAGGCCCACAAGTCAGCTTGCCACTATACTGGGTCCCAGCTAGCAGGGGGAGTATTCATTTTTTTGTGCGTAATAAGGACGCACTTCCTTGCGTGCGAAGATATAGCTGGTGTGTCCGAGCTGTCAGCGGCGGTAACGTTTTTTTGCGAAATACAGAGGCCCTTTCGGTGGGTCCCAGATGTTAGTTGGAGGAATCATTATTTTTCGCGTAATAAGGAGGCATTTCCTTGCGTGCGGCCTTGGACCCAGCTGTCAGCCTCTCCACGTACAGTCCACTTCAGATGCATGTCGGTCGTTGACCACATCGACCAGGCCGCGCTGAGAGCACCAGGGTGATGGACGATGGCGAGGCCTAGGAAGGGAACAACACAAAGGCAGGGAAGACTCGGCATTTGTTTCCCACGCAGGGGGAGTACGACTCTACGAGGGTTTGTTGGTTCGTCTGCCGTCGCCGGACAATAACAACAGGTGTGGGTGAGTATAGGGATGGCTAGGCCATCAATGGGAGTACGGTGGGGCGGGGCCGCGGGGAGGAGAGAACACGTAGTCCCACCGACGCTTGTTTGAGCGGCTGGAGCAGGAAGAGCAGAGATTGAAGAAGCACGACGGTCGTTGGATGGACATCCAACAGTCACTGCTTGTGCGTCAACCTTTTTTTAGGAAAGCCTCAAATCTGTGGAAAACAGCATACATCCCATCTGCCATTATTTCTAATAATTTACATCCCATTAGCTAATTCTTAAGGTTTTTTTTGGAGCCCATATTCTTTTTGTTAGCATTAGAGCCCATATTGTGGCCACGGTTAAAAAATTATACGAAATTTTGCATATTTTGGTAAGGTCCAAACTGTTTTTAATCCCGAAATTTCGAGTCACATTCAAACTATTCTGCGGTACGCCAGGCCTCGTTTCCATCGGCTGTTCCATCCAAACCCTCTCGATGAACACGACGACGCATTCCATTCCGACCCAGTCACTTGGCTCCCCATGAACACAACGACGACGCTGTTTCTCTGTTCCGACCCAGCCATGTACACGAGCCTTGGACGACGTATGCGCGAGTAGGCGTTCGAGACCCTGCCCGTATGTACGTATGTGGCCGTATTTTCTTTCTTGCACACTGGCCGATGTACGTACATGTACATGCTACGTGCGCGCCTCTACTACGACACGTGCGCGCCTCTACATCGACCAGTATGTACGTACACGTTCGCGACCAGAATGACAATGCTTCGTACGCTTCGACCAGGTGGGTCCCGACTGTCAGGCACTTCCTTGCGTGCGAAGATGTAGCTGGTGGGTTCTAGCAGTCAGGGGGACGAATCGTTTTTTTTTTGCTCGGACGCACTTCCTTGCGTGTGAAGATGTAGCTAGTGGGTCCCAGTAGTTAGGAGAAAATGTTTTTTCGTGAAATACGGTGGCCTGTCCGATGGGGCCCCATTGTCAGGTGGAGGAATAATTATTTTGCGTGTAATAAGGAGGCACTTCCTTGCTGCGGCCGTGGACCCAGCTGTCAGCCTCTCCACGTACAGTACTCTTTCGATGGAAGTCATTCCTTGATCACGTTGACCACGCCGCACCAAGAGCACCAGGGCGGTGGACGACGGCGATGCCTAGGAAGGGGACGACGCGGAGCCGGGGAAGACGCGGCAGTGGAAGCCCGCGCAGCGAGGAGTACGAGGGTTCACTGGTTCGGTTGCGGAGTGAGGCTGCCGTCGCCGCAGGGCCTGGCCAGTGGTGGGAATAGTAGGGGGCGGTGAGGCCTCCGCGGCAGCACAGCCGGCCACGGGAGGCAGGAGCATGCGGCACGACCAGCGTTGCTTTGGGCAGCTGGAGCAAGAAGACCAGAGGTTGAAGAAGCACTACGGCCGTTGGTTGGACATCGTACGGTCACTGGAGCTAGAATCGTTCATATTGACTAAGTTGACAAGGCACTCCGTCCCCATCAACTTAGTAAGCCCACAAGTCAGCCACCCACTAAGATGGGTCCCAACTAGCAGGGGGAGTATTCATTTTGTTTGTGCATAATAAGGCGGCACTTCCGGTGGGTCCGAGCTAACAGCGGGGGGAACATTTTTTTTTTGCGAAATACGGTGGCTCGTCCTGTGGGTCCCGACAGTCAGGGGGAAACATTTTTTTCACCGAATACGGTGGCCCGTCCGATGGGTCCCTGCTGTCAGGTGGAGGAATAGTTATTTTTCGTGTAATAAGGAGGCACTTCCTTGCGGCTGCCATGGATCCAGCTGTCAGCCTCTCCACGTATAATACTCTTCTGATGGAAGTCGTTCCTTGACCATGTTGACCACACCGCGTCGAGAGCACCAGGGCGGTGGACGACGGCGAGGCCTAGGAAGGGGATGACGCGGAGCCTGGGAAGACGCGGCAGTGGATGCCGACGCGTAGAAGAGTATGAGGGTTCACTGGTTCGCTGCGGTGTGAGGTTGTTGTCGCCGCAGAATAACAGGGGGTGTGGGTGAGTAGAGGAATGGCCTGGCCAGCGGTGGGAGTAGTAGGGGGCGATGAGGCCTCCGCCGCATCGCAGCCGGCCACGGGAGGCAGGAGCACGTGGCACGACCGGCGCTGGTTTGGGCGGCTGGAGCAAGAAGACCAGAGGTTGATGAAGCACTACGTACGGTCATTGGATGGACATCGTACGGTCACTGGAGCTACAATCGTGCATATTGACTATGTTGACAAAGTCCTCTGTCCCTGTCAACTTAGTAGGCCCACAAGTCAGCTTGCCACTATACTGGGTCCCAACTAGCAGGGGGTATTCATTTTTTTCTGCATAATATGGATGCACTTCCTTGCGTGCGAAGATATAGCTGGTGTGTCCGAGCTGTCAGCGGCAGTAACGTTTTTTTTGCAAAATACAGAGGCCCTTTCTGTGGGTCCCAGATGTCAGGTGGAGGAATCATTATTTTCTGCGTAATAAGGAGGCATTTCCTTGCGTGCGGCCATGGACCCAGCTGTCAGCCTCTCCACGTACAGTCCACTTCAGATGCATGTCGGTCGTTGACCACGTCGACTAGGCCGCGCCGAGAACACCAGGGCGATGGACGACGGCGAGGCCTAGGAAGGGAACAACACGGAGGCAGGGAAGACTCGGCAGTTGTTTCCCACGCAGAGGGGAGTACGACTCTACGAGGGTTTATTGGTTCGTCTGCCATCGCCGGAGAATAGCAGCAGGTGTGGGTGAATAGTGGGATGGCTAGGCCAGCGATGGGAGTACGGTGGGGCGATGAGGCCTGCGCGGTAGCACAGCCGGCCGCCGGGAGGAGAGAGCAGGTAGTCCCGCTGGCGCTTGTTTGAGCGGCTGGAGCAGGAAGAGCAGGGATTGAAGAAGCACGACGGCCGTTGGATGGACATCCAACAGTCACTGCTTGTGCGTCAACCTTTTTTTAGGAAAGCCTAAAATCTGTGGAAAACATCATACATCCCATCTGTCATTATTTCTAATAATTTACAGCCCATTTGCTAATTCTGAAGGTTTTTTTTGGAGCCCATATTCTTTTTGTTAGCATTAGAGCACGTATTGTGGCCACGGTTAAAAAATTATACGAAATTTTGCATATTTCGGTGCGGTTCGAACTGTTTTTAATCTTGAAATTTTGAGTCACATTCAAACTGATTTTAAAAATAAATGTATATTAATATAAAATCCAACAAATTGTTCACGCATAAAATTTAATGCGATTTAAAATCTCGAAATGAAAATAAATAAATTTGAAACTAATTGCCGGTTTGATGTGTTTTAAAAATGTACATCCCATTTCTCATTACTGATAGGCCATTTTCTAGTCCAGCCGAATGAAGCTCTCCTCATCTTGAAAGATTTGCAGCCCAACAGGCCTGACAAAGCGACTTACTTTGCAAATCACAAAAAAAACTGGGCTAGTCATTTTCAAAAAGAGAAAAAACTACTGGGCTGGTCTGTGGTATACATAAAAGAGAAGGTTGTCTAGACAGGCCAGAGTGCCCCGCACAGCCCAGTTGACACCCTGCTTCCGTCTCAAAAAAAAATTAGATAAATGCCACTCCAATTATGGCGATTCATAAAAATTCCACTGCAATTTCCAAACTTTGAAAAATGACACTGCAATTTTTGCAAACTTTGGAAAACGGCGCTGCAATTTGCAAACTTTGAAAAATGCCAGTCCAGACTTCGAAAAATGCCACTGGAAATGGCATGAAATGGCATTTTTCAAAGTTTGGAAATTGCAGTGGCATTTCTCAGAAACACAAGATTTGGAGTGACATTTATCAAATTAACCCAAAACAAAAATAACTGGACAAGCTGTTGGGTCCCTGGTGTCAGCCGCTCGTTGTGCAATTCTCTCGTTTATTGACTACGTTGACAATGGCATGGGACCCAGATGTCAGAAATCCATTAGGAGGAGCCATTTTTTATTGGCTTGAAATAAGGAGGAACTTGCTTGCGTACTGCCATGACCTTGGCGGGTCCCTGCTGGCATCCTCTCCATGTACAATCATCTCCTGATTTTGTACGCGTCAACTTGGTAGGCCCACAAGTCAGCCTCTAAACCCGTGGAGGACAAATACAACCCATTTAAAAAACAACAGCCCATTCCATACGTTTAAACGGAAAGTTCAACATTCAGAGCAAAGTAACAGGACTGATCCACATATAGAGTACTGAACTTCCACGTTGACAACCATCATAGCCAAATAACTATCTACTCCCACTAATACTCTAGTAGCGTACAAGTACTAACTTACTCTTAGCTAACTAGACGATGTCGGCCGCCATCTGCGGTACACGCTAAACGCCGGCACCGGCATCCTCCGCCTCTCCTCGGACTTGCCAGAGGTGCGATAGGGCGCGTTGCTTGTGGGCGTTGGCCCTTTCCATGCCGGCGTGGTCCACCGAAGCTTCGGCTTCTAAGCGGGAAACCCACCTGACGAGCTGGTAGTAAAAATCGGCGTCACGAACGCGTGCATGCCCGACAGCCTCCAGGGCTATTTGCCGGGCGCCGGCCTCCACGTAGTAGGCTTAGTTGCGGGTGCTCTGCCCGCGACTCAGAGCATCGGTGCGCTGCTGCTCCATGTCCCGCTGGCGGCGCAAATCGGTGATACGCTGCTCCTCCGCTAAGCGGTCGCGCTCCAACCACTCCTGCTCCTCCGCCAGGCGGTCGCGCTCCAACAAGTCCTCGATCTCCGCATTGCCATCTAAATACCGGTAGAATGCCTCCTCCCTCCGTCTGCCTTCTGGTGAAAAACCAAACAATAGTTCCTTCGGCGAAAGCCTCCGGCCTCGCCTATCACGGACGGGCGGGGGCATGGCGGACATGGCGAGAGCGAGGATAAGTGGTGAGCAACGTCGGGCCGGTGCGGGCTTATGAGGATAGGGCGAGTTAAGTCACGGTGCCACCATAGAAGGCTAGGAAACAATACTTATAGGCGGAAGGTAGCGCGACGGTCATCAGAATTCAATGCATAATTAAGCAGGCATGGCTTAGCGTGCCAGCTTGCCATGGAAAACTAGAGAAAGTGAAATTCTGACTGTGCCGTCCTGGCCCGTCCGTGTTGGGTCGCCCGACGGCATGACGGTCAAACGAGTGCACTCAAATCATCTCCCTCCTTGTCAATAATGATTCCACCGATTTAAAAGGCCCGCAACAATTAAAGCGCATCTTTTTTTGCATCAGTTAGCTGCCTTAATTACAGCCAGCTACATGCAGGCACTCAAAATCGCTCGCAGCCAGTACGCGGAGCAGCATGCAACGAGTCGCAGCCAAGGGCATTAGTTGATGAACTTTAGCTGGGAGATAAGGCATTTGAGAACTCGAATCATCCAGATGAGGTACTCCCTCCTTGTCAAAAATCATTCCACCACTCATCATCTACCTTGGTTGGTGGGATTTTTGAATTAAGCCCTGCAAACCGAAAAGAAGGTAGTACGTGCGTGACCTGCTATTTATTTATGTAGGATCGAGTAGGTCGTTTTTTGAGTTGAGCTCTGCAAACCGGAAAGGAGGTAGTACGTGCGTGATCCGCTATTTATCCGTGTAGGATCAAGTAGGTCGGATAGTGTATGTGTATGATCGAGTAGGTCGGATGGTGTACGTGTACGATCGCATTAACTGATGAACATTTACTGGGAGATAAGGCATTTGCGAACGTTTTTGCTGGTAGTTTCTTCAGATTCGCATGGCATTTTCTTCAGAGCAGCTTGTGAGTTTCTTCAGAGGTAGGCATTTTTATTCAAAAAACTGCCCCTTCGGATCTTGCGTCGCAACTAAAACCGCCAGGAGCACATTAGTAGGCTAGCTAGTGATCGATCAGTAACTTGTAAACACTGAGCGAACAGATATAAGGAACTGTTAATGCATCTCAATGATTCACAGATCATATACAAATATGTAGCTCTAAAAGCAAAGATCAGCCACAACTAAAGCCAACTAGTACGATTCCCATACATAAGATCAACATGTTAATGCATCTCAATGATTCACAGATCATATACAAATATGTAGCTCCAAAATCAAAGATCTATAAAAAACATATGTTCTTCCTACTAACATGGATGCTTCTCTTGGCCAACGTTTAGTATAGACTGAAAGACAAAAATTTGTTAGTGAAGTCTACAATTCCTCTTACAAACGTAAGTGGTTTCACCAACAGCTGGAACCATCAGAATGAACCACACATGATGGAAGAACATCCACTACAATATAATTAGGTCTTCTCTCGATCACACGGCGAGACTATTTTCGGAATACAAACTTTAACTTAGGCAAAATGATGCCCATTGTATCATCAGACTAAAGCAATGAAGCACCAAGTGTTGGCCAATAAATAGTACAGTACTACTTTTCTGCAGTCCATGAAGTGACTATCCAATCTTTCTGTGTCTATTTTCAAATGGCACTGCATGCAGTGACTATACTATTCTCTTGTGCAGTTCAACCAAAATTGCGGTTACTTTGTGTGTTTGCCAAACAGCAACGGGCAGACATCTCTGTTTGCACAAATATCAAGCAGCTAGTAAACATATACCCCACCTTGTATTCTCAGTTTAAACATGTCTCTTCCGCTTAGCATCTGTCATGTTTTGCACTGGACAATTTGATACAGTCATGTTTTGCCCTGGACAATTTCATACTGAATTGATTTGCTTGTTCAGAGCAGAAATATAGCGCCAATTCTTCATCAAACCAAGGATATCCATGTTCGCAGTGATGGAAGAGGTGAAATCGATACAACCAAAATTGAGCATCCAATCATTGAATCATGTCCTGCACCTCCAATGTAGGTCCACCCTGCCAATAAATTCACATGCAAACCACTAGTATTGCTATTTAATGACAGTACAAAAAGAGTAGCAAGATAGTAGCAAACCATGTACCTTCTTAATGAACAGCTCATAGTGCCACCAATTGGATATAAAGGTTTGGAAGAAAACATGCTCCTAATGTTGAATCAGTTGGACTTTTTGTGCTGTTCCACTAAAATCGAGCATCCTTGTTTGCATAGATATTGAAAGTGTGATTACTACAAAAGTGGCACTAGTTGAAGCATAGACTCACAAATATAAGCATTCCAATTTCTTAATGAGAAAAGGTTTCTATAAGCTCTAGCACTGGAAGATTTCCATAAGCTCTAGCATTGGAAGATTTCTATAAGAATTAACAATACAAAATGTAAAGGTAACAAGTTTCAGCATTGGTATACTAGTTGTGCAAGAGCATTAAACCAAATACAAAAGTCTGAAGGTAACTAGCATTATTAACTAATGACAATATTAAAAAATTGCAAACCATGTACCTTCAAGGTAAATATCATTTCAAACTCGGGTGAACATGAAAAATTGCTATCCCAATCTTAACAAAGGTGCGGCTAGCTTTACTGACAGTATTTGAGTGAATTCTACACCCTCTGTACCAATGCTGAAACTTGTTGCACAGCTAGTATACCAATGCTGAAACTTGTTGCTCTGGGAAAGCTTGCCACACCTTATATATGTCGATACGCTAATGCAACACCATTCAAATAGTACAAATATACACTAATCCACTGGCTAGTGGAACAGTGGAGTAATTTTTTTTATTACAGGGTAGAGTATAATGGTTTTACTGAACTGGTCTCCATAAGCTAGCACTTGAAGATTTCTATAAGCATTAACAATACAAAATGTAAAGGTAACAAGTTTCAGCATTGGTATACTAGTTGGCAACAACATTAAACCAAATACAAAAGTCTGAAGGTAACTAGCATTATGAACTAGTGATAGTATAATTTTTTTGCAAACCATGTACCTTGAAGGTATATATCATTTCGAACTCGGGAGGACCTGAAAATTGCTATCCCAATCTTGATAGTCGATTAAACATAAAACTTGACCAACCGAATCAAAGAAAACAACCGGATAAGGAGGTGCCCACTCTTGACCTTTCCTCTTGTCTTCACAATTTTTTGTGCAGTTTAACCAAAATAAAATGACATCAGCGCCTTGGCATTTTGGTGACATTGTACAAAAAAATTGACTTATCTCATGAAAGTGAGGTATGTAATCTATAAGCATTAGCAGTGCAAAAATCTAAAGGTAGTAACAAGTTTCATCGTTGGTATACTGGCTGTGCAACAACATTAGAATGCCTTAGCTGAAAAATCTTTAATACATCCACAATCAACAGCTAACCCTGAAATAATCCAGAGACATTAAATGGCATTGCTTAAATTTATCAGTGGCATTAGACTAAGTGCGGCATTAGTTAAATGTGGCATCACTTTAGCAGTAGCATTGGTTGACTTCACCGCTGACGTTATACTAACAGCACAAAAGTGGCAATAAGAGCATAGGAGACCCATTCGGATAGTGGGCACACCAGTACGATGTACCTTCACGGACGCATAGAGTGGTGAGGGGGTTATGGTTGCCCAGAGCAACAAATATCCAGGCAGTATATGTGCTTTACATCCCATTTTTGTTATGTTCAGCCACCTTTTTCCTATGCGTGGGCAATAAACCGATCGACCTGGTCATTCTCTATTGTGTTCTCATGCCTTTCTACCCTTCTTCAACCAAGAGACACGAGACTCGTTCGCTACTAATTTTCCCCTTTTCAACCTAGATGCGGGTTCGATGCCTACTCTCTTGGACAGTACAATCTCCCTTCCTTTCCTTATTCAACCCAGACATGGATTAGACTGCATGAAGTAGGGTTTCCTTTAATAGTGCAAATTAAGGTGTCGGTGTACTAAGGTAGGGGTACCTCAGTACCCCAACTTGTGCACGGGCAGTTGCAGCTTCCCGCGGCAGGGTTTACCGCGTGCTCGCCGGAGACCTTCCTGCTCCCTATCAAACCATTCAAAAACAAAGTATACAAGACATAAGACCGAGACCCCGGCAAGAGGAGCTTGCCGGGAAGGCCGTACCAGGCTCAAGACTGCCCCACTAGCACAAGACCCTGGCAAGAGGAGCTTGCCAGGAAGATTAGAAGACATGCCTCGGCGCTATATGCGCCCCGGCAAGGGCCCGGGGAGCGGCAAGCTCCCGGGCCCGACAAGATCAAGGCCCCGGCAAGGCGCTTGCCGGGAAGGCTGCGCCGTATGCCCGCGCTCCAGCTCATCGGCCCACGCGTCGCCCTGGGGCCGATCCAGGGACGCGTGGCGGATGGCTGTGCAGCCTGGGGTACGCGGTGGCACTCCACGGTGGTGGATCCATCGCCGTGGCAGACGGAGACGCAAGAGCGGGAGCTTTTGGGGTCGACGGCGACGGGCATTGAATGCCCTTGTCCCCCACTGTTAAAGTAGGTATAGACCACTGTTCTGCACTGTAGCTCCACTGTTCCCGCACTGTTACAACTACCACCTCTTGTACGTTTTTACCCCTTTCTCTTACGTTGACACCTGTCGGTGACCCCTTGCACTATAAAAGGAGGCCCATGCACAACGTGGAGGGGGTTCGGAACCTAGATCACTCTCACGCTCGGTGTAGCTGCTTCTCCAAGCTCCCGAGCGCTCAAACTCAATACACAACCAAGCAGGAGTAGGGTTTTACGCGTCTACCGCGGCCCGAACCTGGGTAAAACTGCCCGCGTGCTCGCTACGATCCGCTCTTTGTGCTCCCTCCGCCCTCGTACCGCACAGACAAGGGGCTCCGGTCCCATAGGTGTTCATGGCGGACAGTTTCCCCCGACATCTTTGGCGCGCCAGGTAGGGGGCGTCGAGGTTGTGCGAACCTGATCCGGCGTTCGCGCGGGCGCATTCTTCATCAACCTCTCCGAATTCATCAACTTCACCAGCGACAACTCCATGGCCCCGAAGAAGAAGGCTTCAGAGGTCGGAGGCCCGTCTGCGTCTCACCCGCCGCCACCAGAGCCAACGGTGGGCGGGGGAGATGCCGTCGGAAGGGTGGCCGCCGGTGAGGACACTCACGGCGCCACCAGATCCAAGAACAGGACGGACGACCGAACCTCGGTCTCCGTGGACGCGCCGCGTCCATCTCAGCACACGACGACCCAGCAGCGCCATACAACGGGAGGTGGTATCCGCTTGCTGGGGCAAGGCCAAACCGGAGGCTCGCGGGACGCCCCGGACCCCCGTCCGGGCACAAGTAAAGCGAAGGCGCCGGCGCGGGACCCCGCTCCTTCTAACGTTGTTAGAAGTCCGAGCGTATCCCGCTCCTCGCACCGCTCGCCCGCGTTCCCCTCCACTCCAGCAGAAGCGCTCGCAAGGGCGCAACTGCTCCTCGACTTCCCTCCAGCGGCCGACAAGGCCGAAGAATGGAGGGCCACCATCCGGAGCCTGATAGACTTCGCCAACAACGATTCTCCACAGCAGCCGTCGACCTCACGGCCGCGGCAAGCTGAGAAGACGAAGGCTGACGGCAACAAGACTGCCGGGGGTGCAACAAGCGTGCATTCCCCGCCGCAAAAGCAGAAGACGCCGCCCCGCCGGAACAACCCCGACGACGGCTCCACCGCCTCGTCGGACCCGCGGGCTCGTCGGGACCAGCGCCAGGTCCTCGACGACCGGCGAGAAGAAGACGCTCGGACCACAATCGAGCGCCGCCGAGAAGCTCGGCGACAATCAGACAAGAGAGCTGGGAACACTGTCGACGCACACGCGCCCGGTGAGCCAGGCGACTTGCCGTACGCGGCAGGCTGCCCTGCGTTCACCCGCGAGCTGCGGCGCGTCCAGTGGCCCAGCATGAAGAATTTTAAGCCCGATGTACCGGAGAAGTACGACGGCAAGACGCACCCCTCGGAATTCCTCAGCGTCTACACCATCGCAGTACAAGCTGCCGGGGGGCACGACGAGAAGATCTTGGCGAACTACTTCCCGCTCGTGCTTAAGCCGAACGTCCGTTCGTGGCTTATGCACTTGCCGGAAGGTTCTATATCTTCTTGGGCCGACCTTTGCCACCAGTTTGTTGGCGCCTTCACCGGCGGCCACAAACCTCACGGCCAGGAGAGCGATCTCCACATTCTGGCCCAGAAGGAAGGCGAAACCCTGCGCAAGTACATCCAATGCTTCAGCCGTGTGCAGCACAACATCCCTGATGTCCACCCTGCCGCGGTTATCAGCGCGTTCCATCAGAACGTGCGTAACCGCCGCATGCGTGAAGAGATGGCGATGACGAAGATTCGGGATGTCAGCGAGCTCTATGCTCTGGCTGACAAGTGCGCACGCGCGGAAGAGGGGAGGAGACTCCCCGGAGAGGATGCTGGCGCAGGAGGAAGCGACAGCGACGACGCCGCCCCGGCAAAGAAGAGCCGGGGGCGGAACAACAGAAGGAAGGGCAAGAAAGAGGTGCTTGCCGTCGAGAAGTCCGGCAAGGAGGCCCCCGCCAAGCAAGCGCAGGCTGGCGGCTCCGGCAAGGAGCCTGCCCCTGCAGCGGCGGCCGACAAGCCGGGTAGCTCCGACAAGCAATACTGTAAGATCCACCGCACCAAGGGTCACGATCTCTCCAACTGCAAACGCGTCGAGTACCTCGTCGAGCAGCAGAAGGCTGAGTACGAGAGGCGCGACAAGGAGAAGGCCCAAGGTGGCGGGGAGGAGACAAGCAAGAAGCAGCCGTTCAACGGCCGGGGGGGGGCGCCGCGGCAAGGCCAAGCAGCGGCAAGGAGATCGACCTCCCCGGGGCCGCGACAAGGACGAAGAGGACGACGATGAAGACATGGAGGACGAGGAGAACAGCGAGCAGGAGTTCCAGAAGGCCACGGAGGTCCTGTGCGTCGACGGTGGCGCCTCTCTGCACACCTCCCACCGCCAACTCAAGCAGTGGGTGCGTGAGGTGAATGCAGCGGAGCCGCCCGTGGAGTCGCGCAGGCTCCTCAAATTGTCCAGCACGCCCATCGTTTTTGATCTTGAGGATCACCCTGACCGCACCACTGCGGTCGGGTGCTTGCCGATGCTGGTTTCTCCCACCATCCGCAACCTCAAGGTCACCAAAATGTTGGTTGACGGCGGGGCCGGGCTGAACTTGATCTCCTCTGCTGTGATCAAGAAACTCCAGATTCCAGATGGCGAGCTCGAAGAGACCGGTTCATTCCAAGGAATCAACCCGGGAAGGAGCAAGCCCAAGGGAAAGATCACTCTGCCGGTGACCTTTGGCGGGGAGCTCAACTTCAGGACTGAGCGCATCACTTTTGATGTCGCCGATATTCCATTGCCCTACAATGGAATACTTGGCCGTCCTGCCCTCGCCAAGTTCATGGCGGCTTCCCATTATGCTTACAACGTACTGAAGATGCCGGGACCGATAAGCGTCATCACTGTCCACGGCGACAAGAAGGATGCACTTGTCTGCGCCGACAAGATCTACCGGGATGCGGCAGCTGCGGCCGAGAAGGACACTCTTGCCGCTGAAGCTCCCGGGGGGAAGAAGACGAAGACCAAGTCCGGCAAGTGCTCTGGGACCCACTCCGGCAACCGCACCTCTTCGGAGTGCTGCGCTGCCGTCGAGGACGTTCCATCGAGCTCCACCGGCAAGAGTAAGAAAGGAATGGCTGCTCCTCCGGCAACCAAGAAAGTGTCCGCAAAGGAGGACGGCACTGGTGGTACCTTCACCATCAGTGCCACCCTTGACAGCAAATAGGAAAGCGCGCTCGTTGCCTTCCTGCGGGCGAATGTCGATGTGTTTGCCTGGCAACCATCTGACATCCCCGGTGTTCCCAGGAAGGTGATTGAGCACAAGCTTGCTGTCTGTCCTCAGGCGCGGCCCATCAAGCAGAAAGTGAGGAAGCAAGCCGTGGAGCGCCAAGAGTTCATCAACGAAGAAATCAAGAAGCTAGAAGCAGCAGGCCTAGTTAGAGGTGTGATCCATCCGACGTGGTTGGCAAATCCAGTCATCGTGCGCAAGGCCAACGGGAAATGGAGACTGTGTATAGACTTCACCGATGTGAATAAAGCATGTCCCAAGGATCCATTCCCTTTGCCGCGCATTGACCAGATCGTTGACTCCACTGCCGGATGTGAGCTACTCTGTTTTCTTGATGCATACTCAGGCTATCATCAGATTTTCATGGCCAAGGAGGATGAAGAGAAGACCGCATTTATCACTCCATGTGGCACTTATTGCTTTATTCGCATGCCATTTGGATTGAAGAATGCAGGCTCGACCTTTGCAAGGGTAGTATACACTGCTTTTGAGCCACAGATCCACAGAAATGTAGAAGCTTACATGGATGACATCGTGGTGAAGAGCAAGAGCAAGGAAACCCTGATCCAAGATTTAGAAGAGACGTTTCAGAACCTGCGCAGGATTCAGCTCAAGTTGAACCCCGAGAAGTGTGTCTTTGGAGTCCCCTCCGGCAAGCTTCTCGGGTTCTTTGTATCGCAGAGGGGGATTGAAGCCAACCCCGACAAGATTAAAGCCATTGAGCAGATAGAGGCCCCAAAGCGCGTCAAGGATGTCAGAAGGCTTGCAGGTTGTGTGGCTGCCCTCAGTAGGTTCATTTCAAAGTCTGCAGAACGCGCCCTACCTTTCTTCAAAATCTTGAAGAAGGCAGGTCCCATGAAGTGGACTCCGGAAGCGGAGGCGGCGCTGCAGGATTTGAAACGGTACCTGTCCTCCACTCCAATACTTGTCGCACCTAGACCACAGGAAAAGTTGTTGCTATACTTAGCGGCAACCAACCAGGTGGTTAGTGCTGCGTTAGTAGCGGAGAGGGAGTCCGACGAGGAGTCAGCACCACCGGCAAGCGAATCCAGCGACAAGCAGGGGGCTGCTCCGGCGAGCTCTGGCCCCGACAAGGATGACTCTGCGCAGGAGCAAGGAGAGGTGCGGAAGAAGATGGTGCAGCGCCCAGTGTATTTTGTAAGTTCCCTTCTCCAGGGGGCTAGATCAAGGTACTCTGGTGTGCAAAAGTTGCTTTTCGGCCTCCTCATGGCCTCGAGAAAGCTGCGCCATTACTTCCAAGCCCATGAGATAACAGTGGTCACTCGCTTTCCGCTGAAGAGGATATTGCATAACCCGGAAGCAACAGGCAGGATCGTTGAGTGGGCACTGGAGCTGTCGAGCTTTGGACTCAAGTTTGAAAGTACTTCAACCATACAGAGCCGAGCCTTGGCAGAATTCATAGCTGAGTGGACTCCAACGCCCGATGAAGAAGTTCAAGAAACAAGCACACCCGTACAAGAAGCGACAAGTGAATGGGTAATGTATTTTGACGGTGCCTTCTCGCTGCAAGGCGCCGGTGCTGGCGTGGTACTCATCGCGCCCACCGGAGAGCACCTCAAATATGTTATCCAGATGCACTTTCCCAGGGAGCAAGCGACAAACAACACCGCAGAATATGAAGGCTTGCTTGCCGGCCTCAGGATTGCGGCCGAACTTGGGATCAGAAAGCTGATTGTGCGGGGCGATTCTCAGTTGGTGGTCCGGCAAGTTAACAAGAGCTATCAGAGCCCTTTGATGGAAGCTTATGTTGATGAAGTGAGGAAGCTTGAGGAGCACTTTGAAGGTCTGCAGATGGAGCACGTCCCAAGAGCTCAAAATGAAATTGCAGATGGCCTTTCAAAGTGTGCCGCGATGAAGTTACCTGTGGAACCAGGAACCTTCTTGCTCAAGCTGACTCAACCATCTGTTACACCATCAATTGGACAGTCAAAGAAGAGGAAGTTGGTCTCCGGCGACTACTTGCCGGCGGATCTTCCTGAAACCGCCGCCAAGGTCCCCAAGATCAACAACCAGAACGCTGAGGAACAGTTTGCTCCTGCAAGTCCTCGGGCTTGTACAGTTGAAGCAAGCGTTCCTGGCAAGCCTCGCCCCGGCGAGCTTGCCGGGGGACTGTCAGCTCCGGCAGAACCAGAGGTCCTTGCCGTAGAAGCTGAGGTTCCCGCGGCGGCCCTCGAGCCTTTAGTCCTTGCCGTCGCGCCTCGGGCTCCGGCATGGGCACAGCAGATAGTCCGTTTTCTGCAAACTGGAGAACTTCCCGACGACCCTCAAGAAATAGAGAAGATAACCAGGCAGTCAAGTATGTACCAGTTCGTGGATAACGAGCTGTACAGAAGAAGACTCAATGGTGTCAGGTTGAAATGCATCTCCAGGGAAGATGGACAGAAGCTGTTGGCGGAAATACACGGAGGCATATGCGGCCACCACATTGGCGCAAGGGCGCTTGCCGGGAAAGCTTTCCGGCAAGGGTTCTTTTGGCAAGAAGCCCTCCAAGATGCAACTGCACTAGTAACCAAGTGTGAAGCGTGCCAGTTCCATGCGAAGCAGATTCATCAGCCAGCTCAAGCTCTCCAAACAATCCCTTTGTCCTGGCCCTTCTCGGTCTGGGGGCTCGATATCCTCGGCCCTTTCCCTCGTGCTGTCGGGGGCTTTGAGTACTTGTACGTTGCAATCGACAAGTTCACAAAGTGGCCAGAAGTGGAGCCGGTGAGAAAGGTGACAGCACAGTCAGCAGTCAGGTTCTTCAGGTCGATTGTTTGCCGTTTCGGGATCCCTAACAGAATCATCACCGACAACGGTACGCAATTCACCAGTCGCACCTTCATGCAGTACGTCCAAGACCTTGGCGCCAAGGTCTGTTTCGCTTCTGTTGCTCACCCGAGGAGCAACGGTCAAGCGGAGAGGGCAAATGCTGAAGTGCTGTGCGGACTCAAGACAAGAACCTTTGACAGGCTGCGCAAGTGCGGAAGAAATTGGATAGAGGAGCTACCGGCGGCTCTTTGGTCAATCAGGACGACACCAAGTCGAGCCACCGGACAGACACCCTTTGCTCTAGTCTATGGAGCAGAGGCAGTTCTCCCCACGGAACTCGTATACGGATCTCCTCGAGTGCTCGCTTATGATGAGCTCGAGCAAGAGCAACTGCGGCAAGATGACGCATTGCTCCTCGAGGAGGGACGTCTCCAGGCTGCTGTACGAGCTGCTCGATACCAGCAAGCTTTGCGCCGCTACCATAGCCGCAAAGTCAAGGCCAGGAGTCTCGAGGAAGGCGACCTTGTTCTTCGGCGTGTTCAGTCCGCCAAGAAT
This sequence comes from Secale cereale, assembly GCA_902687465.1. NCBI lineage: Eukaryota > Viridiplantae > Streptophyta > Magnoliopsida > Poales > Poaceae > Secale > Secale cereale. The sequence goes on along the minus strand of LR738715.1, from coordinate 601,610,993 downwards.
TCCAACAAGTTGACGCCGAAGTGGGAAGGCCCTTATCGGGTGAGACAAGTTACGAGGCCCGGCGCTGTCCGCCTCGAGACCGAAGAAGGCTTACCGGTGAGCAACTCCTGGAACATAGAGCATCTTCGCAAGTTTCACCCATAAGGCGCGGTTGCCGCGATCCGTTCCGGCAACCACCTTTTGTACAAGCTTTGCCGTTGTTGCATGTAACCCTTTGTACAAAGCCGGGCGCAGACCCCGCGCATCAGTAAAGTTTTTGTGTTTCTCGCACCGATTGCCATTTGCATGCTTCTCTTTGCTATTTGCATGTTCTGTTTGGCATTTGGTGCAACACTCAAGTACACGGTAAGCATTAGCACGCCGAAAGGCCGTATACTTGTTTCCCTCTCCCTTTTCTTTCCTCTTAAGCAGAAGGGACGTTCCTCGCGCACAAGTTTGCCGGGGGGGAAGGAGGTGGAGGAGGAACCAAGTGCTGTTCAAGAAAGAGAAGTCTTACCGGAAAGCAAGCAATATAAGCAAGCAACATATGAAAGATAAGTTGTTAGAATTTGACCAGTTCAAATTTTAAATTTTAGTTGTCTTCCTTGAACAATCACACTTTGTATGGAAAACCTGTGCGCGGAGGAACCTACCCGTAGCTTGCCGCACCCTTATCTTGTTTCCGAGTTCGCTCAACGATTTAAGTGAGCTGCGACAAGTGTCGCGCCCTTGCTTCGTTTCCGAGTACGCTCAGCAAGCTAAGTGCGTTGCGACTAGCTGCGGCAAGGTTGCTTGCCGGTGAGGACCTTGGCCAGCAGGCTGCTCAGAGTCCAGCACTCAGCGCTCGCGGCAAGGTCCCTTGCCGGCAAGCTCCCCGGGAGCGTAGGGTGAAAAACATACAAAGTCAAGGATCGAGACAAGGAAGATAACATTGCACTGATTGATCAAAATGAGATAAATATCTTACAAAGGATAACTTGTCGCGATGGACTAATGAGTTCATAACATAATATGTAGCAACAAAAAGATAAAGATAATGGAGCCCTAATCTACGCGGTCACCCTCCTTCCTGCCAAGCTTAGCCACCTTGGCGATGATGTGGGCGACCTGCTCCTTCAGGGCCTCCGTGTCTGCATCAGCCGGCAGGCTACGAAGAACGTTGGTGAGATTGATCCCCGGGTTGCGGTACACGATCTTCGTCAGCACCCGCTCCAGAGTTCCCGCGCAGAGCAGGCGCGACTCCTCGGCCAGCTGCGCGGGGATTCGGTTCCGGAGACCTGCAAGGGCCGGCGCGATCCCTCTGAAGAAGAGGCTGAGCTTGGCGCTGTGCGGGAGGTCCGGATCCGGCGAGTAGATGAGATGTTCAACCTTCAGCGCCAGCAGCTCCTGGTCAATGTTGGACGCAGAAGAAACCAAGTCTTCGGTCCATACCTCAATGGTCTGGCGGAAGAGCTCGGATGCTTTGTTGACGCTGTCCACCAAGGTCCGCTCCTTGCGGAGCTCCTCCTTCAGCTTGTTCTCCTGAGCCCGGGCAGCGTCGAGTGAATCCTTCAGAGTGGTGACCTTCAGCTCCAAGTCCTCGATGGAGTCCTTGGCGGCCTTCAACTCGTCGCCCCTCTTGGAGAGGCTCACCTGGAGCTCAGAATTTGTGTGGGCGTCCTTCTCGCGCTCCGTGATGAGCGCGGCAACCTTCTCCGCGCTCACCTTCAGCGCCTTCTCCAGCTGTACAACCTTGGCGGCGAGCTCCTTCTTGGCGTCTTCCGCGGCAACCGCGGCGGCTTTCGCCTCCTTCAATTCTCCGCCAAGGGCCGCCTCGCGAGCGGCAAGGTCCTCCTCATGGGAGTCGAGCTCGACCTTCCGCTGCGCGAGCTCTCCCTCTCGCCGGGACATCTCCACCCCGGCGAGCCGCTGCTGTTCCTCAGCTTCAGCCTTCTCGAGCACCCACTCCTGGTACTCGCCGGCGAGCCGCTCACGCTCCTCCGCCACCTCGCGGAGGGCCGCCTGTTTGGCGGCGCTGAGCTCCGCCGCGCGCTTCTCCATCTCCGCGGCGGCCTTGGCGGCAAGGGCTTCCCGGGAGGCGAGCTTCGCCTGCCTGGCCCGGTAAAGGGCCAGGAGCTGGTGGAGCAGCTTCTCCTCCTCGGGCCCCTCACTCCCGCCGGGCGCCTCGACGATCTTCAGGCCTGCGGAGGCGAGGACTTCTCCGTCAAACGCCTCGCCCTCCGCGGGAGCTCGCGATGAAGACCCCCAGGGCATCTGGATGAAGACGCCATTGGGGGCCTCAAGGTAGTACCCCTGCTCCTTGCTGGCGGAGGGGTCGGCGGCCGGTGCAGCATCCGATGCTCCCGCCGCCTCCGGGTCGGCGGTGCGGTCGCCGTCCCCCTCCCCGGCCGCTGCGTCCACAGCCGGAGCAGTCTCCTGCGCGGCCGGCTTGGCGGCCTCAGCCATCTCCTCGGTGGCAGGGACGTCACCGCCGCCGCCCTGCGCGCCCTCCTCCTCGAGGTTGATAACCTCCGTCTCCATGGGCTCAGGAGGAGGAAGATCTAAAAAAAAAGAAAGAAGAAAAAGAAGTTCAAGATTCGAGCAAATATCCAAAAAGAGGCAAGGCCAAGAAGACAAACTACAGAACATACCTTGGCGGACGTCCTCAGCGGCGGGCTCCCTCGCCGGGGAACTCGGCCTTGGCGGAGTGGCCGCCCTCGCCGGGCTGCTCGCCCTTGGCGGGGTACTCTGCCTTGGCGGAGTACCCACCCTTGGCGGAGCACTCTCCCTTGCCGGAGAGTTCTGCCTTGGCGGGGACGGCGGGGCCTGCGGCTCCTCCACGACGGTCTCCGGGCGCTCTTCCCGCTGTGGCTCCACCTCTGCACAAATCAAGACAAAAAACATCAAGATATGAAGACAAGATCAATCCTCAGGCGCACCCCGATAAGCGAAAGAGTAAACCCCAGACTTACGCTGGGGGTTGCGCTGGGGGCTGCGCCGGGGGCTGCTCCCCGGAGCAGCGCTCGGGTCCGGCAGGCTCGGCTCCGGCACGCCTCCTGTTGCCGCAGCTGCTGAGTCTTCCGCGACCTCGACCGCGGGCGCCTTGGCCCTCTTCGCCGCGCGCTGAGTCAAGGTCCTGAAATCAGAGCAATGAACAGAGTCAGCATCAACAAAAATCAAGACAAAAATCGAGAAGATGTAAGGTCCTGGATCCTTACTCCTGGTCCTCCTCGTCGTCCTCGCTCAGGGCGGAGAAATCGTACTCCACCGTGGGCGCGTCGGCGCGAGGAGCGGAAGACGAAGACTCCCTCGCGCGCTTGGTGTTCACCGGGGCTGGGGGCTGCGAAGACCCAGCCCCTGTGGTAGCCGGCGCCCGAGGAGCGGGCGGAGCCGCTGCTCCACTCCGAGAAGACCCCTGCCGGCTCGGCGCCGGCCTGCGAGGCGCCTCCGTCGTGGTCCGCGCGCGGGCCGCCTCTGCTGTGGCTGGTGCGCCGGTCGGCCTTGGCGCGGCTTGGCTCCCCCGGGGAGCTGCCCGGCGAGCTGGCTGTTGTCGGGGCGCCTGCGCCCTCTCCCCCGTCGCCGTCTTGCGGAGACGCTTCGGTGGGGACTGCCTTGGGCTTGCCGGGGACGGGGAGCTCTCCGACGAGGAGAGGTCGCCGGCATAGAGCTCCGTGGATCCGCCGGAGTCCTCGGCCTCCTCCTCCTCCTCCTCTTCCCCAGCCGGCTCACTGGGCCCAGCGTCCTGCGCTGCGGCCCCCTTTCCCTTGGCGCCTCCGCCCCTCGCGGCGCCTCTGCTCCCTCCGGCGGCACCCTCCATTGCCGCAGCCTCGGCCACGATTCCGTGGATTCCGGAGTGCCTCAGAGAGGGGACTCCGGCGAGCGCGTCGGGAGGGAGCTGCAGCAATCTGCGGATCTCCGCCTCCTCAGCCTGGCTGGTCGCATCCGCAACCTCCGCCTCTTCAGGCGTGTATCCAAAAATTCCTGCCGCCGCGGCTGCGGCGGCCTCTTCTGCCCGAGAAGCCATGTAGGCGATCTCCTGGTCGGTGGTGTCCCGCGTATGCTCCTTGAGGTCGTTCTTGTTCTTCGCCACCTCCGCGAGGTTGTCGTAGAAGTTGAGGACATCGATGGGCTTGGGCGCGATCCACGTGCGGTCCACGCCATGCGAGTCACACATGGGCATCATGGCGAGGATGTGGTCCCGGACGATGTTGTTGCAGAGCGGCACCACTTCCCGGGGAGGCCTGAACCACTCAGGGTGTGCCGGGTCGTACTTGAAGAGTTCCCGGACCATCCCCTTCAGCTCCAGCGTGGTGAAGTTGAAGTTGAGCCCGGGGCGCAGCCTCATTATGTCTGCCGAGCCGCCGTACTCCCAGGCCGGCCTCTTCCGGTCTTGGAGAGGGGCGATGCGCCGGCGGAGGAAGTCTGCGCCCACCTCTACAACTGACAGCTTGGCCATCCGAAGACGAAGAATCCGGACGAGGGCGATGTCGAGCTTGATGTCGTCCGAGTCCAGCTCGCTCCAGTCCCTGCCGCGCACGATGGGCGTTGTGCGCGGCGCGGTGAAAGCTTGCGGCAGGTCTTCGACGATCCAGCACCACTCCGCTCGCCATTCCTCCCACTTGCCGCGGAGCTCCCCCGGCAAGTACGATCCCTTCTTATTCAGACGGAAAACCCAAGAAATTCCTCCGGAGAGGGGGGCGTCGGCCTCTGCTCTAGGAGTGAAGAAGTGCCTAAAAAGCGCTACGTTTGGGTGTACTCCTATGAAGTTTTCGCACATGTGTGCGAAAACCGCCATGGTGAGGATGGCGTTGGGGGTGAAGTCAAGCAGATGGAAGCCATATGTGTTCATAATGTCGCAGAAGAAATTCGAGAAAGGAGGGCACAGACCACAGTGAAAGAAGGCTGCGAAGAAGTAATACCCGCCGGGATAGCTGTCCTTGGCGGCGGCCGGATATGCTAGGGTGCGGGGGTGCGCCTTGGTTTCCTTGGCCCAGAACAAGTAGTACTTGTTCCAGAGCTCCCGCACGCCGAGCTTCGGCGGAAAGACGAGATGCTGCTTCCGGTACGCGGCGAGCTTCGCCGCTTGCTCCGACTTCTCCCTCTTGGACTTCTCCGCCTTCGCCTTGTCGGTCTTTGGGGCCATGGCGGACGCGGCGGAAGGAAGGGGGCGGGGAGCTCGGCGGCGGCGGAGGTGTGGAGGCAGAGCGCAAGAGAGATCTCTGGAGGAAGGATACGATGCAATGAAAGCGCAAGGAGGGGAACCGCGCCCGCTTCCTCTGCTTTTATGGGGGAGTGGGGGGCGTTTCGCCCTTTCCATTAAGAGATCGTGGGCACGTCCCATCCCACGACGCCGCGATCGACGCGTGCCGTTACGGTAGGGTGCGGCGGATACGGAAGTGGATTCGGCGCGCCGCGGGCCGCGGGTGCCCGTGCACTGTTTTGGGCCTGGCGCAACAGCGCTCGGCACCGTGTGTGGCCCAGGCCCGGGGGCTCCTGTCGGTGTACTAAGGTAGGGGTACCTCAGTACCCCAACTTGTGCACGGGCAGTTGCAGCTTCCCGCGGCAGGGTTTACCGCGTGCTCGCCGGAGACCTTCCTGCTCCCTATCAAACCATTCAAAAACAAAGTATACAAGACATAAGACCGAGACCCCGGCAAGAGGAGCTTGCCGGGAAGGCCGTACCAGGCTCAAGACTGCCCCACTAGCACAAGACCCTGGCAAGAGGAGCTTGCCAGGAAGATTAGAAGACACGCCTCGGCGCTATATGCGCCCCGGCAAGGGCCCGGGGAGCGGCAAGCTCCCGGGCCCGACAAGATCAAGGCCCCGGCAAGGCGCTTGCCGGGAAGGCTGCGCCGTATGCCCGCGCTCCAGCTCATCGGCCCACGCGTCGCCCTGGGGCCGATCCAGGGACGCGTGGCGGATGGCTGTGCAGCCTGGGGTACGCGGTGGCACTCCACGGTGGTGGATCCATCGCCGTGGCAGACGGAGACGCAAGAGCGGGAGCTTTTGGGGTCGACGGCGACGGGCATTGAATGCCCTTGTCCCCCACTGTTAAAGTAGGTATAGACCACTGTTCTGCACTGTAGCTCCACTGTTCCCGCACTATTACAACTACCACCTCTTTTACGTTTTTACCCCTTTCTCTTACGTTGACACCTGTCGGTGACCCCTTGCACTATAAAAGGAGGCCCATGCACAACGTGGAGGGGGTTCGGAACCTAGATCACTCTCACGCTCGGTGTAGCTACTTCTCCAAGCTCCCGAGCGCTCAAACTCAATACACAACCAAGCAAGAGTAGGGTTTTACGCGTCTACCGCGGCCCGAACCTGGGTAAAACTGCCCGCGTGCTCGCTACGATCCGCTCTTTGTGCTCCCTCCGCCCTCGTACCGCACAGACAAGGGGCTCCGGTGCCATAGGTGTTCGTGGCGGACAGTTTCCCCCGACATAAGGTTTTCGTCTGCGTGTCCAGCAGAGCATAGGATAGCAAATTGGGAAGATGGTGGAGTAGAAAAAGATCCACATGCAGCGACGTGGTAGATGGGGCAATAGAACAAGGGTATGGTTCAAAAAGAGGTAGCATACCTGAGGGTCGGCGGGAAGTGGCTTCGCTCGTGGTCGTCGTCCTCCGCACGCACTACGGCAGCGAGCTTGGGGACGGAGGCCATCCCGCGCGGGCGCTAGGTCTGTGAGGACGGCCTTGTCGTCAGTGCATGACCTCGCTCGCCGACGACGAGTGCGGCAACGCTGCACGTCCGTGTCTTCCCCGGCGGATATGTGACCACCGGTGAGGAGGGAGAGAGAGGACGTCTTTTTTAGATCTGGAGAGAGGGTGATAGTGTGAGAAGCAAGTTGGCAGCCCTTAGCAAGAAAGCTCTGAAGCTTCAGCCTATATATCTTTTTTATACTACTAGTACTAGAGGTGGAGTAGTGGTAGAGTTTATATCTTTTTTATACTCGGCAAACAGTGCCAGTTAATCGTGCTTCAAAACTGAACGGCACACCATTAAAAAAAATAAAGGTCGATAACTAATGCGGCACCTTGGGCCAACGCAGTCAGATCGCATTTTGCACGAGAAATTACACACCATGTTTCGTTGACATGTGGTCCCGTGTACCAGATGAATGACTCCAAGTTTGACCACCGTGATGCTAGGTGCGAGCCGAGGAACACTGTTGGAGAGATCCCCCTCATAATTTTCCTACATTGGTCGTTTGATTAATAGGATAGAATGCTATAGGATTTTTTCCCTATGTAATCATGTTTTAATTGGCAATCTAGCATCCACTCCAACTTTTGTTTCACTTCCTTTGATCCTACGAAGAGAGTACTTGCTCTAAATGATGTGTCGCTGCAAGAGCCGCCTATATTAATTAACCATGCTCTAAAAAGGTGGACCAGCTTTGGCTATAGTAGTACTGTAGGTTAGTAGGTGACCTTGCGCTTGGCTCTTCTCCTCTTCCGGAAGTCGAACAATAATGATGGTACTACTTCTGGCAATCTGACACCAAATGAACTGCTGCACGTCCACCGCTTGTAAGCAAAAGTTTCTCCTCGTGCTGCGAGCCACCATGCACGCGTTGGCAAGGGAGAAGGCGTAGTAAGCAAGCTTCTCGTCATTCTGCGAGTTGACGGGACACATCAAAGTTACGTATTTATTAGTACTCTCTTCAAAAAGGGCCGACCATGTCCATGGCTACCATCATGTTCTCTGTCATTGAGTACGTGCACTATTCACGTGCCATCGAGGAGAAAAAATATTGCATAGTACTAGGTGCCATCGAAGTGCACGACTCACATACGCACTGCATATCTCCATTTTCTTGCTTGACACGCCACCTTGATGCTAGATGTCTCGCGTGTCATGGAGGCATATAGTATGATTTTGTAAAATGGAGGCATATAGATGTCCCGTGTGCCGGCAACAGGATGAACAAAGCTCATGTCTTAAACGAAAGAGTGGAAGAACATAGATTCCTGACGACCGAGAAGGAGCTACGAACCTCGGGGTGGAGCGTCTGCACTCATAATATTTTATATTATCCAGCGATAACTAATGTGCCACCTCGGGCCAACGCTGCCAGATCGCATTTTGCACGAGAAATTAGACACCATGTTTCGTTGGCATGTGGTCCCGTTCCAACATGTCAGTGAGACGACGGCGAGTCCTTTTGTACAATTTCCGAAAGGACGTGTAGGCCGGGGCGCCTCTTCGTGTAATATGGCAAACTGGCAACCGTCCACCGACTCTTCGCCTTTCCCTCTCAATTTGGAACTGTTATCGCACGCTCTTCCTCACTCCTCCATTTTCCTTCACCCTTCCTTCTGCCATTGTTCGATCGTATTCTCCATGGAGGGAACACGCCAGAAATGACCCCGTTATTCTTGCCCCGATCTGAAAGATGATGTGGTGGGGGAACTCATTGATCGGTGCAACGTCATCACCTCGGCTAGCATGGCAGGTTTGTTCCAGAACATTCTCGACTCAACTAATAACATCATTACAAGGAACCCAAGGGTCCAGGAGCGGTTTGATCTCCCCTATCTTCTTCGTCGTGACCCTGCTGACTGGCGTGGGGACGAGGGAAGCCTCGCCTTGTGCAAGTTGATGCCGATTGATAATGATACGTATGATGTTAAGATGCCATCGCTTGAGGGCAAGCATTGGGCAGGCGCAAATGGAGATTTGGTTGTTTATATTGGGTACAATTGCGAGTGGGAACTTGTGAATGTGTACACTCGTCAGTGGATTCCACTTCCAAAAATCTCCGAGTGCCCTGGGGTTGAGCACACAGATGATCTACGTACGTTCGTATATGATCATAGTGACTGTCGTCTACGGAAGATAGCAATTTCTCGAGTTCCCAGTCGCTCTTGGAATTACAAGAACTATAAAGTTGTTGCTATCTTCGACAAGTTTTTTGCCGTTCTTCATGGCTCGACTGGATGGATATTGCTCAAAAATCAGTTTCTATACACGGATGTGTACTGTGATGCAATTGAATACTCGGGTCTTGTGTTTGCTGCCACCACTCATGGCATTGTTTTTGCATGGGATCCTTATTGTTTTGGTACGTTTGTCTTCCACCGTAATTATAATTGTTTCATCCACATGCATGCGAGTTAGCAAGTTTCCCTTCTCTACTAATTAACCTTCTTCTTGTGTTTCCAAGGTCCTGTGAACATTCCACCACCTATACTTGAAAAACTTTAGAACCAAGGGGGAGATGATGATGGTGATGATCACGAGCATGAGGACAAGCAGGGCCCATATGCTCACTGGCGGCTGGCAACTAATTCCAATGGATCACCACTTCTTGTCTGTATACAGCCCACTGCTAATGTTACTACTGAGGGAGCCGGTGTTGTCTCCCATGGTCGCACTCTCCGGACCTATTCCAACACCGGTTGCATGGTATTCGGGATGGATACTAGTGTGCTAGCGCCAACACCTTCTCCCTGGTAAAGTATTGATAGTCTTGGAGCAAACTCGCTCTTCCTTGGACAAAACTATCCAATGATGGTGAAAGGCGATCGAACTGCTATTGACACAACGTTACTACCATTTATGAGAAGCAACTGTATCTATACGTCGGACATTGCGGTGGCTCCCTACCCTGGTCGTGATATAGTAGGCCGCTTTAGCCTGGATGATCAGTCCTGCGTTGGTCTTGAGATTGACACTAGCTGGCCCTTCCCGGAGAATCACTTGTGGTTCAAAGCAAGCGTTTCCAACGCCGAGGATTGGTTGAGTTGAAGTTCATTTCATTGCTTGCTATTTGTTGTGTGATGAAAACTTTAGTATTTATAATGTATCCTCGTTGTCGTTGTGGGTTGATGACCTATTGTAGGTAATAAAATGATATGCCTGTGATAAACTTACTAAATTTATGAATGGCTTTCGAGTCGCTTCTCTGAGTGGGTGCTGCAACGAGGAAAAAATATATTTTATGAATACATAAGTGTACGTGCATTGCAACAGGTTATCGGATGAGGCCAATCAACAATAGTACACTATTATTACTAGCTTCACATGTTGCACTATCTCTATGTCTATGTATGTAATATAACAGGTTTTAAACTTGAGACCAGCCACCCATCCACACAAAGAACACTTTTTAACCTAGCACAGACTCCAGGAATTGGCCACGGTGTGAGGTCGGCCATATGTTAATCTGTTCGTTGTACGTAACCAGCACCTCGAATCCTCGATACTACTACTATAAGTACTAGGAGTAGTAGGGTGGCATGGGCCAGAACAAGCATTCACATCCAGGAGTACGGCACACGCCACCAGCACGACTTCCATCTGACACCATATTTGTTGGAGTCCGTGCTACAACAATCTCTTCAACCTTGTCGTTTCTCTAACTCATCCATCACGCGGCAGGCGAGGTGGGGGTTTGCCGATAATCGGTTTCCTCAACTGCGGTCCCACTTGTAAGGCCAACTCCAACGCACGACCCCAAACGGATCTCCGTTTTGCCCGGATTCTGTCCGTTTGGGTAGGGCAATGGGGTCGTGTCTGGGCCATTTCTCGGATGCGGTGGCCGTGCACCGAACGCGTGGACGCATCCCGGCCGCATACATTTTTCTTTGCAAACACATATCTTTTTTACATCATTGATTTTTTGGTACATGGAAATACATCACCAAAATTTTGACTAGAAAAACAAGAACCACAAGAATACATTTTAGAAGATATCCAACTTCCATAACTGCTCATGTAAGTTAGATTAGTGCCTTCTCGATACATTCATTGTTGATCTGCGGAGGCCCGATCCTGTGTGCTTCTTTCTTCTTCGAATGTAAAGAAGTAGACGTGTCTAGCCTCTATTCTGTCAACAAGTGCACTAGTCTCATCTCTAGCCTCTATGCTAGCTAAAAGTGCTAGAACATCTACTAAATTGCGCTCTATCAATATATCGTTGTACTCCTCTTCCCAATACCAAAACTTGCATCCATTCTACACAATAAAATTTTAAGTTAGCACAACTAGTCTAATCCAAGAGCACAACCGAAGATTTGGTCGAGTTCTTCCTCCTTTTGCCAACACGTGGGACATCCAGCATCCACGTCATGTCATGCAAGAAAATAGAGTGGTAGTTGAATCCATGTGATGTGCATCTTGGGTTAAACTGTAAATAGAATCTTACTACTCTTGAGTAACTCCAAAAGCGGCCACCGAAGATCTTTATTGGATTTGTTTTCCATCACCAGCACGTCGAGGTGAAAGATGTGCAGGTTCAGTGGGTCGTCTTGCATTTTCACTGACATGTGGGACCGCATATGAGCAAACAGACGATGGGCTCCGCGCGTCTGCTGGCTGGCTGAGAAGAGAGATAGAGGAGGGTTGAGCAAGGACTCCAAGAAATTTGTTCTACGTAACCAGCACCTCGATATAGAGGGGTGGCATGGGCCATAACTAACATTCATGTCTAGCAGTACGGCACATGCCACCCACACGAGTCCCATCCGACACCAATTTTCTTGGAGTCCATGCTACAGCCATCTCTTCTCCCTCCTGTTTTCTCAGCCATTGCATGGTGGGCGGGGTGGGGGTTTGCTGATAGTCGGTTTGCTCAACTGCGGTCCCACTTGTAAGTGAAAATGCAACACAGCGCACATTCCCCCTTGAGCAGCGTGCCGGACCAATCGTGTGGGGGTGCGACGCAAACACGACAGGCTTTTCCTTTTGAACTTGTAACTTGTAAAATTTGGTTCTGCTCCATGGTGCGACCCATAGACAGAAATAACGATTTTCCCTTGAGTAATGAGAAGTTTGGTTCTGGCGCGGTTCATGGATGGAGTACGTAGGAAAATTATGAAGTTGATGCGAAAGGTAAGATAATTACTAGTAGTACCATATACCACTACATGGATTTGACGGAAAGATAAAGATACATACGGATCCATCAACGACATCCTCACGCTCTAGTGCATCGGGTCACCAACCGACATGTGAGGAGCAGCGGCGTTGGCGGCAAGCTCAACGTGCTTCTGAATAATGTCGTCCAAGGTTGCCCTCCGGTCCAAGAAGGCCAGCGTCCTATCATCCTCCTCTTTCATGTAGTAGTCCTTTTGGACGATTTGCGCGTAGACGTGGGTGATTATGTCGATGGTGTCTTGCTGCGCCAGGCGCTGCGCGGCGAGCGCGACCTTGAGGTGGACATTCTCTGGCACGACAGCGGGCAGTTGTAGGGCCACCAGTGCGTCGAAGAGGTTGTCACCATAGAGGCCGTTGAGGGTGGCAGGCATCGCAGAGCCTGGGCGAGTGGGCTGGAGGCGTACGTCAAGGTCGTCCACGAGCTTCTTGACGACGGTGAACTTGTCGAGGAAGCCGACGAGGACCTCGTCGAACAAGGAGATAAAGCTGTCGTCCAAGCGGCCCCTCGCCCTGGCGGCCTCAAGCACTACCTGGAGACCTTCCTCGGTGCCGGGCCATAGGCCGGTGTCGTGGACGATCTGGCACAGCCAGCTAATGCTCGCGCTCATCGCCTCCATGGGTCTAGCTTCTAGTCAACTGATCTTGCGATTGGAATGATCACTCTTGCCCTTGGGTGCGTAGGTGCGTAGGATTTCGTAGATTGGACTGGCGGGAGCCTTTATATGGGAAGTGCAGACTGCGTTGAATTCACGCGCGTGTTGGCCATCTACTCCTCGCCCCTCTACTGCACAGGCCTTTGGCTGTATGAAAGGTTGGTCAGCCACCCGTTGGGCCCACGTGTCATACACCCAAAGGCAGGTGCAGTAAGTCAATGAAGCCGGGTCCCCCTCCGTGCCCGTGCATGCTTTCAATGACTTGAGACTACCAAACATCACATGCAGTGGTTAGTTAATTGCATGTAATCCTATTAAATAGCAAAAAGACATTAAGTTATATCGCCGATAGGAATAAAGCAATACACCATGTATTTATTTACATAGGGATATAACAATACACCATGGCAAATAACTTTCCGAGTCTCTGGCCACTTGATGTTTCAAAAACAAATTCAGCTTTTGCGGAGACTTTTTCATTTAGGTTTAGACGCTTGCGGTGATCAGCACACCATTCATTGTTGCGCCAGAGAACGCCAAACCTCATTACCTTGAGCACACTTGCCTCCAGAACAAAGAACCTAGCCAATTTAATCTCAGATGTGCTGCCTCGATAGTCGATCAAATCAATTTCTATAAGATGGAGATCAAGGCATTCGATGAGATTGTTATAGTGCATCACATTTTTCACTTTCAGGTCTTTCTTATCTGCAAAAGAAGAGAACATATTAGAGCAGCTGGATGTATAAGATTGCCGTGTCATCAAGAGGTACCAATATCATTCGCTCATACGATAGGGTTAGCTCGCTAGTGATATTTTTTCACCCTCTCTCTCTCTCTCTCTCTCTCTTTCCTCTCATTTACCTAGGAGTACGTGAAGAGCTTGGGCATTTGTTGCCTTCCACTATGTGGCCGATGCCATATTTCACAAAAGCATGCCACATAATACGCATTGATATCAAATCAAAAGATTTTGGCACCGCTCACGAGATGTGAGAGAGTTGGCACCGCTTTGCACACAGACCCACATGTATAAACAAATCAATCAGACCAACTACACCAGCCTCTCACTCTCCCAAACAAGTGTTTTTTATTGCCTCAGTCCTCTTTCTCTCTCCCACGCAAGAGTTTTTTCATTGCGTGAGTTAATTTGGCACCGGAGCAAAGTAGGTGATCCAGATTGGGGCACCAGGTGAGCAATGGAGGGGCATCGATGCCAGATGCATCACAAGTGAATTTGGCACGTGTTTTGGCCTACATAGTGGAGGGCCGTTATAGCCCACTTTTGTACTACCTCTTATTTAGTATAAAATTTTGACCATATATTTATGTAAGAAAATGCCAATGCATGTCACTAAAAATTACACCATTTGAAATTATGTTCGAATACGAATCCAATGATATAGTTCATAGTGACATGCATTAACATTTTGTCAGTTAAATCTATGGTCAAATTTTGATACTACAAAATAGGAAGAGTAAACCATGACGGAGGTAGTACTTGCTCTTAGGGTAACCATAGAGTTACTGGAGTAGTCTAAGTTACTTTCCACTATGACTAGACTAGGCTACTATAGTAGTACAACAACAAAAGATGCAGGTGATCACGTGAGAAAAAATACTAAAAACATTTCTTTCGGTGTAGTGCATAGATGCAGTTTTGAACACTACACTTGTCATCGTAATTTGGGAAAATTACGAAAAATTTGAGCTACATTGTGATTACCGTTTACTAATAGGAAAGAAGTTTCACCTCGATCAGTAGCTTCTCCGTGCATGGAAAGCATGTAAGGAATCCAACAACTTGATCCAGATTGGGGCCGATAGATTTTATTGCCAAGATCTTCACTATGCGCATAGACTGGGTCAAGCTTGTGGGAATCATTTTCTGGAAGACGGTCATAAATGCATCAAGAAGAAATTTAAAAATGTGAATTTCAAGAAGACAGAGAAGAAGAGGAGTGTTGTACCTGAACGATTACGGATCCAATAAAGAGTTCCGAGAATTTGGCAGACGAGTGCACCAACGCTGTCAATTTATGTTGGACCTTCTAGATCCGATACAAGCAATCTCTCAAGGAAAGGCGCATTCTCAATGACCATAACGTGGAACAGCTGGAGTGATCTCTTCCCAATTGATGTCTTGTTGCGGGGCCAGCAAGACACATAAATCCATCGGAGATTCGTCGAGGCGATGTGGAGGCTAATGAACCCGTGGATCTGTTCAAGACGAAGGTACTCGAGCGCAGTACAGCTGCGGAGCAGGTGCTCCATAGCCTTCTTCGAGATGACAACGTCGAAGAGGTCGAGCTGCTTGAGTTGAGGGAGAAGAAGGGCGGGTGCGGCATTAATATGGGGAAGATAGCAGGAGCTGAAGCTGGCGTGTCATAGTGTTGGCACGAGGCGGAGCGCGGACGGCGGCAGAGAGCAACATCGTCTAGTTTCAAATCTGAGCTCCTCGAGCTGATCTAGGGCGGGGGATAAGAACCACTCGTCGAACTTGGGTTGGACCTTGCAGTTGGTACTGAACATGCGAATGTCAAGGAGTCTGGCTGGCCCAGGGTGCGATGAAAGGATCTTGGAGACTGCGGCCATGCTTTGCAATCCCCGTCGCAGAGGCAGTTGTCGACGATGAGGTTGAGGGGGACGCGGCGCCAGAGGGGGCGCCACCGCCGAGAGAGTAGGGCGGTCCGCACGGCAGATTTGGTGGGAAGGAGGCCGATGATGATGAGCAGCATGTCGTTAGGGAGGCTGCTGATGAAGTCCAGGCTCGCCGGATGCGGTTTTGGCTCGAGCCGCCTCCGCTTGTTGGCTGCCTCGCCATCCATCTCAACCGGCGGTGACGCCGGTGTACACGTGTGCTGGTGTGTGTTGTGTGCTAGGTGTGCGCGAGTGCGTCCTTCTGTGCATGCCGCCACGCAGTGGTGAATTGTGCGCGAGTGCGTCCTCCATGCGGAAGAAGTGTGTCCTCAATGCGCCCTCAATTTACTAGCGTGTGGGGTGCTACCCCGAGTGGTTTCAACTTTGCTTACTTCACCGCGTGTCAGATGGCCTCTAGATTACTTATTTTCACCCACTGCCACATGGGCCAGCACACGAAGAAACAGAACACGAGCTGACAAGGCAGCATGTGGACTGGTTGACCGGTCAACTAAACAATATTCGGAGCTATACGCTGGCACAATGAGCGTATAATCCATCAGTATAGAGTGTTCGTGTGAGAGGGGAGGCTCGTGAGAGATAGCAGAGAGAGAGAAAGAGTTACTCACTCCGTTTGATAATGTAGTTCCAACATTTTTTTTAAAGTCAAACTTTTGAAACTTTGACCAAGTTTATAAAGAAATTACTTATATCTACAATACCAAAGATAAATGATAGTATGAAGTAAGTACATGTTGTGATGAATCTAATGATCTTTCCAGATGTAAATGTTTTTCTCCATATATACCTGGTCAAACTTTTCCGAGGTTTGACTTTTCAAAACATCCATATGCTTATGGACGTGAGAGAGTCCCTAACTAGAGAGAGAGAGTGTGTGAGAGTAAAATAGAAAGAGTGAGTGAAAAAAGTGTGTGTGCGTGTGTGAAAGAGACATGGACAACACTCGATAAAAGTCGAGAAAAAACGTGTGTGTCTTATGCAAACATATCACACATGCATCTTCGACAACAGAAGCAAGGTGAGGAGATAGTGTGTGGTTGTTTGCAACCGACAGAGCAAGACCCCTAGCCTGTGGCCAAGAGGGGTCTGACAAACAAGGGAGAGAGGTCGAGAGAGACATACGGAGAAAATGCAGACATGGGGAGGATAGAGTGTATGTTTGTCATAGAGAGATCCCCTGGAGATCGTGATGGGACTACATGGGTGGGAGATCGAGTTACAAGGTGTGTGCGCGATAGAAGATACCCCGAGAGATATCGAGATAGACGTATGGATGGAAGGAGACAATACGTGTGTTCCTGATGGCTAGTGAGAGATAATCATACTTAGGGGGGAGTGCTTGCGCCTATGATGGAGTGAGGGATTATGGTACTTATTAGGGGGGTGCGTGTCACATAGAGAGAGAACAAGGGCGGAGAGTGTTGGATGGGTCTATATGTATAGCACGAGCGAGACATGTACGTGTGAACCAGGGAGATATAATGTTTGAGAGAGATTGAGGAGCCCCGATAAGGCTGAGTGGTGCGTCAGATAGGAAAGAGATATTCCATCCGCTTGATAATGAAGTGCATGTAATTTTTTTAGAAGTCAAACTTTGTAAACTTTGATCAGGTTTACACAAATGTTATTTATATCTTCAATACCAAAGATACATCATACGAAACTACATCTCATGGTGAATCTAATGGTATATGTGTGTCGTTCCACATGTAATTGTTTTTCTCCACGTACATGGTCAAACTTTGTGATGTTTGACTTTTCAATAAATCAATATGCTATGGAGCGAGCAGAGTGCCTAAGTCGAGAGGGATCAAGTGCGTGTGAAGGAGAAAGAGTAAGTGTGCAAAAAGAGTATGTGTGTGAAAGAGGAAGTGACAACAAATGATAAATTAGAGAGAGTGTGTGTTTTTTTTATTTCTTAGGCGAACATATCACGCATGCTTCTCTGAGATAGAAAAGCGAGGTGAGGAGATACACGAAGATAGCTAGTGTGTGATTGTTTGCAACGGAGAGAGACACCCCTATAGCACATGTCTAATAGAGGTCTGGCCAACAAGGTACAAAGGTCGAGAGGGACACATGGAGAACATGGACGCATGGGGAGGGCGAGAGGGTGTGTTTACGATAGAGACCCCCTCGAGATCGTGAGGGGACTATATGGGTGGGAGATCGAGGGAGGTGCGTGTGCGATAGAAAGATGCCCCGAGATAAATCGAGATAGACCATGCACATGTTTGTGATGGAGACTAAGATTAGCTAGTCATATACGTATAGGGGGGACTGTGTGTGCCTACAATTGAGTGAGAGACCATCATACTTGGCTAGCTAGGCATGAGATTGTGTGTGTGTGTGTGTGCGTGTGAGATGGAGAGAGAATGAGGGAGAGAGATAGAGTTTTAGATGGGCCTATCGAGTGCGAGTGAGATATGCATGTGTATGTGTGACCCAGGTAGATGGAGAATTTGAGAGAGAGGGGGAAGAGCTCCGAGATGACAGAGTGGTGCGTGAGAGAGTTACGGGCAACGAGCCAAGGAATTTGTGTGTGTACGATGAGTGCACCCAAGATATCTAGCTTGGACTAGAGAATCATACATAGTGTGCGAGAGAGACCTATAGATGGAGTATATATGCATGCAAACTAGAAAGACCCCCCCCCCCACGCACACACACAAAGAGAGAGAGAGATGGAGAGAAAGAGAGGGGACCAACAAGGTTTGTGTGTTGGATGCGTGCGACAGAATTGAAGATTGTCGGCGAGAGAGAGAGAGAGAGAGAGAGAGAGAGAGAGAGAGAGCACGAGTCCGGGAGAGGGGGAGGTCGCGTTTTATGCATCAAAGACTGATATAATCCATGTTTCGATATAAACTTGCATTCAAATATTTAAATTGGAGAACATGTTGTCTGCAACCCACACATGAACGGATATGTGCGTATATTAAACAAGTTCATTAATTTGACTCTCAACATGTTCATGGAGTACTATAATACTGTACAACATGCTATTCGATTGAGGTGTTCAATTTTGGATTTAGTTCACTATTTTGACCTGGTGAACGAGCTATTTCATTGAATCGAGATATTTCATTTCGGGTTTGATTCCCGTTTTTTGAGTGGGTCAGCTATTTGTCATATAGTAAATCGCTAGCAACGAGCATGTAAAAACACATTACTCTCGAGCATCATCTCTGCATCTAAAAAGAAGTGGCAAGCTAATATTTCTAAATTTGATTCGAATCGACTTGGTAAGGTAAACGTGGATGCTCGTTCTCCCAAATTTTGAGCGAACTATTAAACATCCTCTGCTCGGTGGAATTCGCCCGAGCAAATAAATGGGAGACGCGAAATTACCGTCCTATGTGGGAGAAATGGTCCGTTGTGAATCGAGGGTAGGTTCGTAACTTCATCCAACCGCGCCTTCTCCTCGGCCAAAATGACATGTGCCGAATAATTCATAAACCATGGTCGGCAAAACATGCTCTCCTCGCCCAAAATATCTCGCGCCCACTATTTCAAAACACCCTCTCCTCGCCCGAAATCGCTCGTGCCCACTATATTTCAAAACACGCCCTCCTCGCCCGAAATCGCTCCCGCCCACTATTTGGGGAGAAGCAAAGTTACTCTACTATCCCCGACCCTGAGTACACAGACCCAAGCCGAGAAGCCTAAAGGCAGGGGTAGAACTGTAAATCCCCCTCACATTTCAGACAAATGCATACATGGTTCCACTCACCTCCCAAC
>LR738715.1:601559233-601591959 GCA_902687465.1 Secale cereale | reverse complement strand
ATACCTCGTGGGCACCAAATCACCTTATCCCCAGAAGCTCCCTTCCCTCGAGCCGCGAAACCTCAGCCGCTCCTCCATGGTGCCCCCCACCACAACAATTTCACAGCCGCCCTCCTCCCTAATGCCGGAGACGTTGTCCATTTGTCGTTGTCCACTGGGCCGTGTGCCTCTTACTATGTGTTGCTGGAGCTGCCTCGACGACGGCCGTGTGAACCGTACCGGAGCTGATTCACCCCCGCCGTTGTTCACGGTGCCGAAGCGGTTCCAACTTCAGATCCGTCCAGAGTCCCGGCGTTGCTTCCCCGTAGCCGTCCACCGTCGCGACATCGTTGTTTCCCTGCCACCGGTGGCCACTGCAACCGCGCCGGCCTCACCGACTCAGCAACTGGACCTGCCTACTTCACCATGCCACCAGATAGGTCGCACCCTCATCTCAAATCACTTTATTTAGGCGTCAGTTGTCTGAATGTTTATTCTAGGCCAATCGATTCCCAATGTGAAGCAGCACCCCTCGAGGCGGCGGAGGTCCTAGGCTGCCGGTTGGCTGGTGTCTAACGTAAGGGTGCGGGGCTGCAAGTTCGCCGCGGAAGCATCACTTAGATGGCTATCTTAGAGTTGCGTGGGTTCAAGGTACTGTCGCCGCCAGATCTGGATGACGGGGAGTCTTTGTGGATTGGCCCGGGGGCGGTGCAACCACGGCAGTGCGATGGGGCGGGGAGCGGGGTTTTGGCCGGGGCCACGGACGGCGGAGGCAAGCTGCTGTGTCGTTGGTCGCTGGCTCTTCGGGAAGATTCCTAACAGTGCCAGTCGGGAGCCACAAGATGGCCATCAAGCCATCCGGCGTAGATCGGACAGTACCAAAATAAAATAAAATTGTGTGACCCCAATTTAGTCTCAGTTAACAGACGTGTGACCACTCTCGTACCTTGCTGTTGATCTCTTAGTGTATTTCTTCAGATCAGATGTGTTGTTTTTAACATTATGCGTTATCTGCATCTTCAGCCACACCATCTTCCGACTCACCGCAGCTGCTCCAACAAGGGAAGGATACATCAGAAGGGAGCTATAGTCCCCACTCAACAGTTCCCTGCATCGAATGCGCGTGCCCGACATGGACAACCACAACAACTGCAGGGCCATCGACAAGTCAGCACATGATGCTCACTTCTATGGATGGCGGCCAGATAGGTTGTACCCTCATCTTACTTGTGTGCAACATTTATGGCTTTGTTA
Organism: Secale cereale; assembly: GCA_902687465.1. Classification (NCBI taxonomy): domain Eukaryota; kingdom Viridiplantae; phylum Streptophyta; class Magnoliopsida; order Poales; family Poaceae; genus Secale; species Secale cereale. The sequence continues at coordinate 601,590,726 of LR738715.1, read as the reverse complement.
TTCATCTAAGCATGGAAAATAGATTATCACATTTCACTATATAGTCATGCTGATCTCTTACGGGTCTTGTTCAGGAGTTAACGTTGTTCCATAGTTCAGCTAAGATACTTGTTCTTTAGGTAACGCTGCTCCATAGTTATCATCCATCAGCCAATGATATCCCACAGGCTGGTGATTATAGTATTATACCACTTCTAGTATTACATATGTTGTTCTTTAATACTTTTGTGTGCCATCTAGTTAATCTCGAGTACAAACGATACATATTCTGTAGCTTTCATCTGTGTTCTCCCTTTAGTTTTTTGAGACATGTTGCTGCTAGTTAACCCCAGTCCTACTATTTATGTCGTCTCCTACAGGCACTCATTACATAAATCTAACTACTAGTTGTCTTCCATGCATGTAGATATAATGGCACACACTGATACATCCACAAGAACCTCACGGAGCAATGTAAAGGCCAATAAACTTGATGTCAATGATACCCAATATGATGGAACATGTAAAGGAAGTTCTTCAGAAGACTTGTAGAAAGATGTTGAATCCTCTTCACCCCACAAGGTCCTTGCTCTAACTTGGCCCGTGATATGGGTACAACATGCATATAATGTCCTGGAGTGTATCTACTCTGTTGCAATGACATGTGCTTAGCATGCTCATCATGCATGTAAATATGTCATGCCTTCCTGTTTTTCAGTACCTATTCCATTCATGATAACATGTTTTCAAATTCAAGTACTTTCATTCTACTCTATCGCAATGCCATCTTCTTAATTTGGACGTCATGCCTTTGAATATCATATGCATTGTTATTCATCAGTATGTACTTCATCTGTCTACCATACCATGTTTTTTACATTGAAGTGTTGTTCTAGTGCTCTGTTGCAATGCCATCTTAGTTTCCCAATCATACATGTGTATGTTACCTTAGTATTTTCTGTACGTATTCCACTAGCATAGAGTTTTACATTCAACTAGTGTTTTTTTATTGTGTTGTCCTATCGTATCCCTAGCTCTTACACCATACTCCCTTCGTCCAGATTACATGTTGCTGAAATGGATAAAAAAGGATGTATCTAGAACTGAAATACGCCTAGACCCATCCATTTTTTTCCGGATGGAGGGAATACATGTCAATATGTCATGCCTTTCTATTCTTCAGTACCTATTCCATCTCTCTGTTGTAACATGTTTTATAATTGAAGCACCATTCTTCTATACAAGGCATGCAAGGGGAAGATGGCTATGTTAGAATCTGAAGGGTTACAAACCAGGTCTTTGCAAAAGATCCAAACGCCAGGAGATAATAAACCAACTCCAGTTTTTATAGATATTGCTCCAGCACAGAGAAACCCAACTCCTACTGATAATAAGGAGATTCCAGTGGCCAAAGAACTTGTTCGCTCCAGTCCAGCAAAATTATGTCAACTCCATTCTAAGAAGCGTGTGTGCATCCTTGCATCATGAAATTTTATAGCATGCTCATCATATTTTCTACATGTTTCTTACCCATCTCTCTTTTAGAAAATAAGCTTAACAGATAGAAGAATTTCTGCACTGGTATCGTCTGTGAGGAAAGATTCTTGCAGGAATTCTCTGTACTCCAATGCAGATGTAAGTACCTGTTGTATATCACTATATTTTTACATCAGCATGTATTTTTTTAATCGGCGTGAATCCAACCTTTATCTGATCTAAATTTAGTTGTAGCAAAATGTATGATTAAAGGCCACAATGTTGATTTTTGTAAGGAAAACTGCCTGGTAGTTTTGCATCCTGAGATGCATGAGTGTACTATCTCATATCAGTGGGTATGATTACTTTGGTTCTGTAGTGGGTTTTCAGTGTTTTTTTTAGTGTGTTGTCCTGTCGTATCCCTAGCTCTTACATCATACTCCCTTCGTCCGGATTACATGTCGCGGAAATGGATAAAACTGGATGTATCTAGAACTGAAATACGCCTAGACCCATCCATTTATTTCCGGATGGAGGGAATATATGTCAATATGTCATGTCTTTCTATTCTTCAGTACCTATTCCATCTCTGTTGTAGCATGTTTTATAATTGAAGCACCATTCTTCTATATAAGGCATGCAAGGGGAAGACGGCTATGTTAGAATCTGAAGGGTTACAAACCAGGTCTTTGCAAAAGATCCAAACGCCAGTAGATAATAAACCAACTCCATTTTTCATAGATACTGCTCAAGCATAGAGAAACCCAACTCCCACTGATAATAAGCAGATTCCAATGGCCAAAGAACTAGTCCGCTCCAGTCCAGCAAAAGAATGTCAACTCCATTCTAAGAAGCGTGTGCGTATCCTCGCATCATGAAATTTTATAGCATTCTGATCATATTTTCTACATGTTTCTTACCCATCTCTCTTTTAGAAAATAAGGTTGAATGATAGAAGATTTCCTTCATTGGCATCGTATTCGAGGAAAATATCTTGCGGGAATTCTCTGTGCGCCAATGCTGATGTAAGTACCGGTTGTATATCACTATATTTTTACATCAGCATATATTTTGTTAATCGGCGTGAATCCAACCTTTTTCTGATCTAAATTAGTTGTAGCAAAATGTTAAAGGCACCAATGTTGATTTTTGTAAAGAAAACTGCCTGGTAGTTTTGCATACTAAGCTGCATGAGTGTACTATCTCATATCATGCACATTACTGAATTGTAGTGCTGCTCTGGTTGCCCATTCATTCATTCTGTCAATGTTGCTTTCGTATTACCTTACCTGGCTGATGATAGTTGTGCCATTTTGTGTTAATTTGGTGTTGGCTAGTTGCCCAAACGTTCGTTGTGCCAATGTTGCTTTCCTATTATCTGACTTGGCCAATTATAGCAATGCTAGTGTCTTAATTTGGTGCAGGCTGCTGAAGATAATAAAACAAACTCTGAAAACAGCAAGGCAACCCCATTGTTTATTTCCAATAAATCTTGGCCAGGTAATATGCCGATAACTCATGATTAATCTGTTTGGTTCCCCTCCTAATTTATGTTATGATGCAGTGGTCGAGACACTCTCCCCTATCAATAATACAAGCCTGCCAAAATCGCCATCTGAATCTGTTCAGTATCCTCTATCTCGAATGCAACGGAAAAAATGTATGTTTGTGAACCAATTAATGGTTGAAGGAATGATGGAAATGGTGGAGGAATCAGAGGTGCAGAGTCGCGCGACACAACAACTGATCAATGCTTTCAGAGACAGTGTAGCAGCGCAGCAAGAACTTGCCCACATGCTTATGGGCGTCATCCGTGCTGAGGTCGCAGATTGTGACGTTGTAGATCGTTAGGTTCTGTTCATTTATTTGCACTGGCATCAATCTTTGATTGCCCATTGGATGTAATTTTCTGTAATATAGGCTGGATGTGCAACATTTTTCCCTGTATGTCGTACCTTTGCTTGATCGTTTTTGGTCATGTGCATAATTGCTCGTCCTAATGGGCTCAAATTATCTAATTTGGCCTAAAGACATGTACAAACTTTAGTGCGCCCATTAAGTTAATGGGTCGTTACCAGGCCGAAAGTTAATGGTCGGCCCTCTTAACTCTCGGGTCGTTAACAGGCTGACATCAAAGCGGGTAATAGGTGGGCCTAATTGATTTCACATGCCGTTAACAGGCCGTTACTAAGTTCGGGCTACATATGGCCCAACTATACTGTGGGCCTTTAGCAGGCCGAAAGAGACAGCTGGCTTGTACTGGACCATGAAGAGCATGGGCCGCTAAGAGGCCGAAATCGGGTCGTATTGTAAATGGCCCAACTGTGTGTGGCCCTTTAGCACGCCGAAAGAGAAACTGGGCTGGTATTGGACCATGAAGGGCATGGGCCATTAAAAGGCCAAAACTCAGGTCCGACTACAAATGGCCCAACTCATTTATGGTTCGTTAATAGGCTGGAAGGCACACAGGGCCGAGAATTGGCCCAACACTTAAATGGGTCGCTAAAAGGCCAAAACTCAGGTCCGACTACAAATGGCCCAACAGATATATGGGCCGTCACCAGGCTGAATGACACACCGGGCCGGAAATTGGCCCAACACTTAAATAGGTCGCTAAAAGGCCGAAACTCATGTCCGACTACAAATGGCCCAACTGATTTATGGGCCGTCAACAGGCTGAAAGACACACTGGGGCGGAAATTAGCCCAATATTTAAATGGGTTGCTAAAAGGCCGAAAGATGTACATTGTGAAAATTGGCCCATCCACTGAATGGGCCTTTAACAGGCCGAAATCTCATCGGGCCAATATTGAGCCCAAATATATAGCGGGCTGTTAATGGGATCGAACTAACGATGGGCTGCAATGGTGTCAAATCTTTAATGGGCCATTGATGGGCCGAATTGGCACATGTCCTATGGGCAGTGGGCTAAAATGGACCTAACACAAGTAGGCCTTATATGGGCCGGCCTGCTATTTTTTACTGGGCCGGCCTTTTTCACCGGAATGGGCCACTGTTGGGCCGTGCCACGTGTCGACCTATCATAGGCGCCGCCTGTCCAATGAGTGGATGCCATCTGTCCCAACGGTGAGGCAACACATGTTTCCTCCGGTCAATGATGATTTTACATGTGGAAAATCCCCATCGGTCGGGGTTGTTAACGGGTTATCGGATCCAAAACAGGACCTGATAGCTTAACGGCGTTCCATTATGGTGGATGCCACATGTCGCTCAACCTTGACGAAAGCACTTCTGTGACGCGTGATTTATCGTCATGGAAGTGGACACTTCCGTGATGATAATTTTGGTAATGTCATGGAACATTTCTACGACAGCACAGGTATGACTATCTTGATTCTGTCATAAAATTGTCATGGATGTACATGCATGACAGAAAACGTGACCTACTGTGACAAACACGTATCATCATGGAAGTGTATTTTTTTCATAGTGGGAAGGGCCGAGACCATGGGGAGGCTCTACTGACTCCGGGGGTTGCATTGGTGGTGGAGGAACGGCAAGGGGAGGAGCGGAATCACCGGACTCGAGGTGGACAGAGACGGCGTCCACGGCGATGATGGAGGTCAGGGAGGAGCTCCGGAGGCGAGGGGAGGGCTTGGGGAGGCATTGAGGACTGTGAGGAGTTCGGGGTGCTACTTATAGCTGCGGGGAGAGCTCGAGGGGGAGGGGAGGAGGTCACACGCGGCGCGGCTACGTGTCCGAGCGCCGGCGAAGCGCATGCGCGGCCAAGGGTCACGGGGAGCGGCGAGAAGGGGACGAGGAGGACGCGGACGAGCGCCCGGGGTCACGGAGTCGAGCAGCGCTCGCGGACGAGTGGAGGAAGAGGACAGAGGCGACGAAGAAGACGATGGCCAGGGGACTCACTGTTCGATCTTTGGAACTGCTCGCCGGGGAAGAAAACGAAGGGGGAAACAGGTCACGGCGACGATGAGGCTGAGCTGGTTGACAAGCTTGGACGAGCCAGAGCCAGCCCGAGCTGCGCTACTGTGGCCAACAGTGCGCAGACCACCGAATTGGCTGGCAATGCCCATGGTCACCACGGATAACGCACGCTCTGGTCGCCTACTTCACGCCAAACCTTATCAGCAGTGGAGTCCTTCCAAGGCTCATTAAAGAGGAGGTGATGGCACAGGCAGAAGAGTAGGGAGCAGAGGAAACCAAGCTCGACAAGTTTGCTGTTGCAAACTTGGCCACATATTGGTGATCAGCATAGTGAGCTTAAGGACTAAACTTGATGTCTGGGAAGCTTAGGGAATCAAAGACTATAGTCCTGGAAAGTTGGAAAGGATTTGGGAAAGTATTTAACATAGTTGCAGTGCAACTGTCAAATATGTCCCAGAAAACAAATGATGAAGAAGCACTCACTAGGAGTGTTGGATTGAGCTAAAACTTGGCAAAGCTTCCTGATTTGGTCATATGTAGATGCTGCAAAAATATCATACCAAATGGACTTGCCAAATTGGTACTTGTTTCACAAGCATCACATCTAACCAGAAACTTTGGAAAAAATCCAGGCAAATATTGGCTACATGAAAGGAGCCAAAATTTGTTGGAGATAAGTTATATGGGTAGGAGGAGGCTTAGGAATATTTTCAGCCATAATGGAGCAAGATAAAATATACTTGCTTCACAAACTGAAAATTTGGGCAGAAGACAAGAATTGCTCCTGCGCTCACATAGCTCAATGAAATGAGCTGAATTTAGGTGGAGGCCAAAGAATTGCTCTTGTGCTCACAATCTGGTCAGAAACTTTGAAAAGTTGCATATGGAGCTAGGATGAATGGATTGAGCTCATCTTTGGTATTCATGGGTGATTTATCAATGTTAATCACCCTGCCAAATTGCAGCTCAATTGGAATTAGGAGTAGGACACTTCCTTTGCAAAATTTCAGAGAAGGCAGAAACTTGCATTGATCATGTGCCAAAATTTTGAACTGAGGAACCTGAGATAATGATGGAACTAGTGATTATATAGAAAGGACAAGCTCCATAATTTATGTGGGAATTTTCTCTGCTATAAAAATGGTAGTCCCTTTGGAAAATGGCAGAAATGCAATATTGGCTTAAAATAGGAAAAGGCAATTTTCCGTATTTTAATGTAGCCAATATTATTGCCAGAGCTTGGATTAGACATAAATATCAACTCCACCAATTCACATGAATTTAGGAGATGGCTAGCTATGCCTTTGGATTTTATTCCTCACAAAGGCAAGACAAGGAATAAATCATAATTCAAAAAATATTGCATGGGACTTAGCAATATTTTTGCATATCCAAGGATTAGGAGGATAGGAGGGTCTCTTATAACAGATGAGATGATCAACAGATCAAGGAAAATGATGGCTTCTTTGTAATCACAAAGGCCATATTCAAATTCCAAAAAATTGGAATTTGGGGTTGAGAGGATTTGAGATCATGCAAATGAGGTCTTGCCCACTGAGAAAGACATGAGCAAGGTTTTGAAAGGTTGGAAATGGCAAGAATTCTCAAAGTCATTCAACAAACTCAGGAGAAAGATTTTGAAAATGAGTGTCTGGAAGGAATAAGAACTCAAAAATTGATAACCCAATTTTGGGGCTGTTACAGATGGCAAAGTAATAAAAGTGACAGACTGCATAATAAAGGTTGCTATCATAGGGGGCAATAGAACGTGACGTTCTTTTGCATTAAGAGATTGTGCACCCAAAAATAGAAAGTGCATGAAAACCTCTGCTTCCCTCTGCGAAGGGCTTATCTTTTACTTTCATGTATTTACTTTTTTATGCAAGAGTCAAAAGTTTTCTTCTCTATTTCTTGTATTTTTCTCTTTTGCAAGCATCATGTGGTGGGGAAAGATCTAGGCACATATGTCCAGCTGGATATGAGTGATCATGAGTTGTTATTGTTGACATCACGCTTGAGGTGAATAAGTTGGGAGGCAAAACTATAAGCCCATATATTTTTATGTATCTGGCTGAAACTTTTTGCTCGATATTTATGCTTTGAGTGTTAGCAATCATAGAAGACTAAATGATGGTTGAGTATGTGGACTTGCTAAAAAGCTCCGACATGTGACCCTTCCTGAAAATATGATGAATTGTAATTGCATTGTTGACTGAGAACATAGTTTGCTAGTTTTCAAGAAAGTTTATGCTCTATACTTTCCTATTGTAGTGAATAGTTACTTGCTCATAAGAAGTTATATGATAATTAATATTCAGTTATAATAATGATCATGATGCTTCTATGTCTGTATTTTGTTATTATTGACACCTCTCTCTCTCTCTCTCTCTAAACATGTGGAGATGATTCTCGATGTCGATTTTTGCTTGAGGACAAGCTAGGTCTAAGCTTGGGGGAATTGATACATCCATTTAGCATCATGCTTTCTTACTGTTATTTTTAGTGTTTTATTCATCATAGCACTTTGGGGAGTAATTAATGCCTTTCCTCTCATAATTTACAAGGTTTACACAAAGAGGGAGAATACCAGCAGCTGGACGCCCTAGAAAAGCTACGTCAGAGATACCTATTCTGCACATCTCCAAATGGGCTGAAAATTTACGGAGAATTATTTTGGAATATAAAAAAATACTGCATAATAGAGATTTTGGAGGAGGGCACCTAGGTGCCCACTGATATGTCTCAAATGTATCTACTTTTCCAAACACTTTTGCTATTGTTTTGCCCTCATTCTTGCATGATTTGAACTAAACTAACCCGGACTGACGTTGTTTTCAGTAGAGTTGCCTGTATGGTTTTATTGTGTGCAGGAAAATGGATTTTTAGGTGTCTCAGAAAATTCCAAGAAAAATCACAGAAAATCCACGCACCCGAAGGGCCATTGTGCCAGAAGTGGGGCCAGAGGGCAGCCAGGGGGCCCCCAGGCGCCCTGCTCGCACGGCCCCACCCCTGGTCGCGCCAGGAGGCCGCCTGATAGGGTCCTCCCCCTCTGGTGCCCTACCTTGGCTCCTATTTATTCCTGTGGCGAGGAAACCCCAGAACATAAGTCGTTTTTCCAGTTTCCGTTGCGGAGCCGCCGCCACCCTCTGTTCTTCTTCGGGAGGGCTAATCTGGAGGCTGATTTGGCCTTCGGAGAGGGGAGATCGTCGCCATCGTCATCATCATCACCACTCCATCCTCCCTCCATGACTTCTCCTTCCATGTGTGAGTAATTCCCTGCTGTAGGCAAAGGGGATGGTAGGGATTGGATGAGTTAGATCATGTAATAGTTTATCAGATTGTTGGGGGCATGTTGCCTATCATCTACTTTGGTGTTTATCATCTTTGCTTCAACTTGTTGCTCTTAATGCTTGTCACTTTGGGCCCGAGTGCCATGTTTTCAGATCTGAACCCTATGTGTTTGCATGAATATATTTGTGTTCTTGATCCTATCTATGAGTTGTTTGCGCCTATTATGGTCCGGAAGCGGCGATCCCAAAGGTGACAGCTTGGGACACCAAAGGGGATGGTCCATAATTTGAGGATTCCATGTATCCATTGGGTTTATTGCTTTGTTCCGGTGCCCTTTGACAGGAGCACCTTAATCTCCATAAGTTCCTTTTGGCCCCGTTCGTAGCGGGATGGTAGGACAAAAGATGTTGTGCAAGTTCTTATTGCAAGCACGTACAACTACCTATGGGATACATGCCTAATGTTTGATATTTGCCTAGATGATCATTACTTTTCTGTGTGCCTTGCCCCAAGTTAGATTCATGATGTATCTCATCCATGCAGCGCCCAACCATCCATCTCCCTAGCCTACAGTGTTTCAATCCTGCTGGTTATTAGTTGTTACTTTTGCTATTTACTTTTGCTGTCACCACCATCACTATCATATCACCGTTACCACTTATCTTTTGTTGCAAGTAAGTATATTTCAGGTGCGGTTGAATTGACAACTCAACTGTCAATGCTTATAAATACTCTTTGGCTCCCCGTGTGTCGAATCTATAAATTGGGTTATTCTTACCCGCGAAGACTATCTCGATCCCTTACGGTTGAGGATTATCAAGTACCGTTTTCTGGCGCTGTTGCCGGGGAGCATAGCAATATTTACAAGTCTACTTGAAGTATCCTACCTGCTGCACTTCATCCGCTATGGGTAAGAAAGGAGACCCCAAGGTTCCGATCTTACTATCCACTACAAGAAGAGGTACTGTTCTGAACACTAGTGCTACACTTGATTCACCTTCTGTTATGAGTAAGTTTGCCTCACCACCACCACATGATGCTTCTACTAAATCTGTTACTATGTCCGATACTTTTGATGATGCTTCTACTACTCTTGATGATATTGGTTCACTTGGTTATGCTCTTGAGAAACAGATCGTTGCTGCTGCAAAAAAATCTGGAATTGAAATTCCTGTTACTCGCTACCCTATTGGTGGAACTTATGATTATCCTGATTTGAGTAAACTCAAGGAGAGACTCCTTGATGATGATTACATTATGCTTGATGATGATTTATGCAGGGAACTGACAGAGTTTGCCGACTCTGACCCTGAAGCTATTAAAAAGCTGCTTGAAAAACACTCCTTGAAGAACAAGACTGTTCCTGATCCTGAATTTGTTACATCTCATATATGCATCAATGATCCTGATTATGATTTCTCTGTTGATCTTTCACTTATATCTATGGTTGAAGCTGACCCCTTTTATGGCAGAGAAAATGATGATGCTATTGCACACCTGACCAAACTCACTGAGTTGGGTGGCTTGTTTACCACGAATGAAAAGATACGAAACTTTTATGTGACTAAGCTCCTTCCTTTCTCTTTGAAGGAAGGTGCTAAAACATGGTATGATGCACTACCATGTGGTTCCATTAAGAGTCCTCAAGACTTAGCTCACTCTTTTGTTGATAAGTATTTTCCTGCTCATATGCAACATGCTACTTTACAAAGAATTTATAACTTTAAACAGTTGCAGGATGAGCACCTCCCTAAAGCTTGGGGGAGGTACTGTAGTCTGATCCAGGCTAGACCAGGACATGGAGTCCCTAAGAATGAATTAATCGATATATTTTATGCTGGTCTAACTGATGAATCCAGGTCCTATTTGGATAGTTGTGCTGGTTGTGTTTTCAGGAAAAGAACACCGGACGATGCAGAAGAATTGATGGGCAGGATTGCCAAAAACCATGAAGATTGGTCCGTCCCTGAACCACCTCCACCACCAAAGAAGAGGGGCATGCTTGTTCTAAGCCCCGAAGATATGCAAGAAGCAAAGAAGTCTATTAAAGAGAAGGGTATTAAAACTGAAGACGTGAAGAATCTACCCCCTATTGAGAAGTTGTGTGAGCCTACCACTCACCCTCCTATGGTAGAGGTACACTCTCTTTTAGATTTCAACGCAAGTGACATCCCTCATGGTAAGCCTCCTGATCAATGTTTAGATGAGCTTGATAATTTTATTATGAAGCAAAGTCATTTTAATGAGAGGATACAAACTCAATTGCATGATAATTCCCTTGCTATCAAAAGTTTGCTTGATGTTCTAGGTAGAACAGCTAATGATGTTAAATGTCTTGTGAAGCATTTTCATATGTTTCAAACTCAGCTTGAACAAATTTCTAATGTGCAAAAAGATTTGCTTGCTAACAATACCAAACAAGATGATTTACAGGCCTTTGGGATTAAGACCCGAGGAGGAACTAGCACTCAAGATCCTCTCTATCCAAAGGGGCATCCGAGGAGAATCGAGCAAGATTCTCAAATGCAGGAAGAAGAAATTGTTGGCTCTCCAAAGAAGAAGAAGAAGAAACACAAGGAGGCTGACAATTCCAATGATCCTATTACAAGTGAAGAGCCAGCTGTTGATCCCAACAGTATATCTACCTCCGATGCTGAGACTGAAGACGGTGCCGAACCTGAAGATAAGGATAAGGAGAAGAATGATCCGCCTGAAGTTCGAGAAGAAGAAGCACCTGACAAACGCAAGAAGTACACTAGAGAAGACTTCGTCGCAAGAAGACATGGGAAGGAAAGAGAACCATGGATACAGAAACCCATGCCCTTTCCAGGTAAGTCTCTCAAATCTAAAGAAGAAGAGCATTACAATAAGTTTTGTGAGTGGATGAAACCTCTTTTTCTTCAAATCCCTTTGACTGATGCTATTAAGTTACCTCCCTATTCAAAATATATGAAAGATATGGTTACTACTAAAAGAAAAGTTCCTAATGAAGCAATATCTACTATGCTTGCTAACTATTCTTTCAGTGGCAAGATTCCTGAGAAGCTTGGTGATCTAGGTATACCCACCATTCCTTGCTCCATAAAGAATAATTATGTCAAAACTGTTGGAGATATGCCCTAGAGGCAATAATAAAAGTATTATTATTATATCTCCTTGTTCATGATAATTGTCTGTTATTCATGCTTGAATTGTATTGTACGGAAACAGCGATACATGTGTGAATACATAGACCAAAATGAGTCCCTGGTAGGCCTCTAGTAACCAGCTCGTTGATCAACAGATGGTCACGGTTTCCTGACCATGGACATGAGATGTCAGTGATAACGGGATCACATCATTAGGAGAATGATGTGATGGACAAGACCCAAACTTGAGCATAACACGAGATCGTATAGTTCGTAATGCATAAGCTTTTCAGTGTCAAGTATTTATTCCTTAGACCATGAGGTTGTACAACTCCCGGATACCGTAGGAGTGCTTTGGGTGTGCCAACCGTCACAACGTAACTGGGTGGCTATAAAGGTACGCATCGGGTATCTCCGAAAGTGTCTGTTGAGTTGGTACGAACCGAGACTGGGATATTGTCACTCCGTATGACGGAGAGGTACCTCTGGGCCCACTCGGTAATACATCATCATAATGAGCTCAATGTGACTAAGTAGTTAGTCACGGGATGATGGATTACGGATCGAGTAAAGAGACTTGCCATAACGAGATTGAACAAGGTATCGGGAATACCGACGATCGAATCTCGGGCAAGTACCGTACCGATGGACAAAGGGAATAACATACGGGATTGAGTGAATCCTTGACACAGTGGTTCATCCGATGAAGATCATCGAGGAACATGTGGGAACCAACATGGGTATCCAGATCCCGCTGTTGGTTATTGACCGGAGAGTGGTCTCGGTCATGTCTACGTGTCTCCCGAACCCGTAGGGTCTACACACTTAAGGTTCGGTAACGCTAGGGTCGTAGAGATTAATGCGCGTGGAAACCCGAAAGTTGTTCGGAGTCCCGGATGAGATCCCGGACGTCACGAGGAGTTCCGGAATGGTCCGGAGGTAAAGATTGATATATGGGAAGTCTAGTTTCGGCCAACGGGTGATCTCCGGGGGTCACCGGGAGCGTCCCGGGACCACCGGAGGGGCCCCGGGGGTCCACCGGGTGGGGCCCCTAGGCCGCGAGGGGATGGGACCAGCCCTCTGGGCTGGCGCACCACCAAAGGGGGCCCACCTCCCCTGTGCCTAGGGTTCCAACCATAAAGGGGAGGGGGGGCTCCACTTGCCTTGGGGGGCAAGGAACCCCCCCCCTTGGCCGCCGCCCCCTTGCAGATTGGATCTGCAGGGGGTCCAGGCGCCCCCCCCCCCCTGGCCCCTATATATATGTGGGGGAGGAGAGGGCAGCCGCACCTGATCCCTGGCGCCTCTCCCCCTCCCGTCACACCCCATACTCCCAACGCAGGGCAGCCCGGCGAAGCCCTGCTGCGATCTCCACTGCATCCGTCATCACGCCGTCGTGCTGCCGGATCTCTGACGACTTCTCCTCCCCCCTTGCTGGATCAAGAAGGAGGTGACGTTGCTGCACCGTACGTGTGTTGAACGCGGAGGTGCCGTCCGTTCGGCGCTAGATCATCGGTGACGAAGAACGTGAAGAGTACGACTACTTCATCCTTGCTTCGTTGAAAGCTTCCGCACGCAATCTTCATAACGGTATGTAGATGCACTCTAAGTTACTCGTTGCTAGATGTCTCCATAGTTGGATCTTGGTGAAGACGTAGAAAATTTTTGAATTATGCTACGTTCCCCAACAGTGGCATCTGAGCCTAGGTTTTATGTGTAGCATCTTGGCACGAGTAGAACACAAAGCAGTTGTGGGCTTATGATCTTGTTCAACTTTCTTACCGTTACTAGTCAATCTTGATTGGGCGGTATTGTGGGATGAAGCGGCCCGGACCGACCTTACACGTACGCTTACGTGAGACTGGTTCCACCGACAGACATGCACTAGATGCATAAGGTGGCTGGCGGGTGTCTGTCTCTCCTACTTTAGTCGGATCGGATTCGATGAAAAGGGTCCTTATGAAGGGTAAATAGAAGTTGACAAATCACGTTGTGGTTTTGGCGTAGGTAAGAAACGTTCTTCCTAGAAATCCTATAGAAACCACGTAAAACTTGCAACAACAATTAGAGGACGTCTAACTTGTTTTTGCAGCATGTGTTTTGTGACGTGGTATGGCCAAGAACGAAGATGTGATGAATGATATATGTGATGTATGTGATTGATCATGTTTTTGTAATAGGGAATCATGACTTGCATGTCGATGAACTTGACAACCGGCAGGAGCCATAGGAGTTGTCTTTATTATTGTATGACATGCGTGTCACTGAATAACGCCATGTAATTACTTTACTTCGTTGCTAAACGTTAGCTATAGTAGTAGAAGTAATAGTTGGCGTGACGACTTCTTCAAGACACGATGATGGAGATCATGATGATGAAGATCATGGTGTCGAGCCGGTGACAAGATGATCATGGTGCCCCGAAGATGGAGATCCAAGGAGCAAGATGATATTGGCCATATCATGTCACTATAATTGATTGCATGTGATGTTTATCATGTTTTTGCATCTTGTTTACTTAGAACGACGGTAGTAAATAAGATGATCTCTCACTTAAATTTCAAGTAATGTGTTTCCCCTAACTGTGCACCGTTGCTAAAGTTCGTTGCTCCGAAGCACCACGTGATGATCGGGTGTGATAGGTTCTAACGTTCACATACAACGGGTGTAAGACAGATTTACACACGCGATACACTTAGGGTTCACTTGACGAGCCTAGCATGTACAGACATGGCCTCGGAACACGGAAGACCGAAAGGTCGAACATGAGTCGTATAGAAGATACGATCAACATGAAGATGTTCACCGTTTTTGACTAGTCCGTCTCACGTGATGATCGGACACGGACTACTCGATTCGGATCGTGTATCACTTAGATGACTAGAGAGATGTCATTCTGAGTGGGAGTTCATTAAAATTTGATTAAGATGAACTTAATTATCATGAACTTAGTCTAAATTCTTTACAATATCTCTTGTAGATCAAATGGCCCACACTCAGGTTTCCCTCAACTTCAACGCGTTCCTAGAGAAAACCAAGCTGAAAGACGATGGTAGCAACTATACGGATTGGGTCCGTAACCTGAGGATTATCCTCATAGCTGCCAAGAGATCATATGTCCTAGAAGCACCGCTAGGTGATGCACCTGCTTCCGATGCTGACCAAGACGTTTTGAACGTCTGGCAGTCGCGTAGTGATGATTACTCCCTGGTTCAGTGCGGCATGCTTTACAGTTTAGAATCGGGGCTCCAAAAGCGTTTTGAGCACCATGGAGCATATGAGACGTTCGAAGAGCTGAAAATGGTTTTCCAAGCTCATGCCCGAGTCGAGAGATATGATGTCTCCGACGCATTCTACAGCTGTAAGATGGAGGAGAACAGTTCTGTCAGTGAGCACATCCTCAAGATTTCAGGATTGCACAACCGCTTGTCTCAGCTGGGAATGAATCTCCCAGATGAAGCGGTCGTTGACAGAATCCTCCAGTCGCTCCCACCAAGCTTCAAGAGCTTCGTGCTGAACTTCAATATGCAGGGGATGGAGAAGTCCATTCCCGAGGTGTATTCGATGCTGAAATCAGCGGAGGTAGACATCAAGAAAGAACATCAAGTGTTGATGGTCAATAAAACCACTAAGTTCAAGAAAGGCAAGGGTAAGAAGAACTTCAAGAAGGACGGCAAGCAAGTTGCCGCGCCTGGCAAACCTGTTGCTGGGAAGAAGCCAAAGTATGGACCCAAGCCAGAGACTGAGTGCTTTTATTGCAAAGGAACGGGTCACTGGAAGCGGAACTGCCCCAAATACTTAGCAGACAAGAAGGCCGGCAACGTCAAAGGTATATTTGATATACTTGTTATTGATGTGTACCTTACTAGCGCTCGTAGTAGCTCCTGGGTATTTGATACCGATGCAGTTGCTCACATTTGTAACTCAAAACAGGAGCTGCGGAATAAACGGAGACTGGCGAAGGATGAGGTGACGATGCGCGTCGGGAATGGTTCCAAGGTCGATGTGATCGCCGTCGGCACGCTGCCTCTACATCTACCCTCGGGATTAGTTTTGAACCTGAATAATTGTTATTTAGTACCAGCTTTGAGCATGAACATTGTTTCTGGATCTCGTCTTATGCGAGATGGATATTCTTTCAAATCGGAGAATAATGGTTGTTCTATTTATTTGAGAGATATGTTTTATGGTCATGCCCCGCTGGTCAATGGTTTATTTTTTATGAATCTCGAACGTAGTGATACACATATTCATAGTGTAGATGCCAAAAGATGTAAAGTTGATAATGATAGTCCCACATACTTGTGGCATTGCCGCCTTGGTCATATTGGTGTCAAACGAATGAAGAATCTCCATTTGGATGGACTTCTAGAGTCTCTTGATTATGAATCATTTGACACGTGCGAACCATGCCTCTTGGGAAAGATGACCAAGACTCCGTTCTCCGGAACAATGGAGCGAGCAACCAACTTGTTGGAAATCATACATACTGATGTGTGCGGTCCAATGAGTGTTGAGGCTCGCGGAGGCTACCGTTATGTTCTCACCCTCACAGATGACTTGAGTAGATATGGGTATATCTATTTGATGAAACACAAGTCTGAGACCTTTGAAAAGTTCAAGGAATTTCAGAATGAGGTTGAGAATCAACGTGACAGAAAAATAAAGTTCTTGCGATCGGATCGCGGGGGTGAATATTTAAGTCATGAATTTGGCACACACCTTAGGAGCTGTGGAATTGTTTCACAATTGACACCGCCCGGAACACCTCAACGTAACGGTGTGTCCGAACGTCGAAATCGTACTATGTTGGACATGGTGCGATCTATGATGTCCCTCACCGATTTACCGCTATCTTTTTGGGGTTATGCTTTAGAGACTGCCGCATTCACTTTAAATAGGGCTCCGTCAAAATCCGTTGAGACGACTCCGTATGAACTTTGGTTTGGCAAGAAACCGAAGCTGTCGTTTCTGAAAGTTTGGGGTTGCGATGCTTATGTCAAGAAACTTCAACCTGAAAAGCTCGAACCCAAATCGGAAAAATGCGTCTTCATAGGATACCCAAAGGAAACTATTGGGTATACCTTCTACCACAGATCCAAAGGCAAAGTCTTTGTTGCCAAGAATGGATACTTTCTGGAGAAAGAGTTTCTCTCAAAAGAAGTGAGTGGGAGGAAAGTAGAACTTGATGAGGTGACAGTCACCCCTCCTGGACCGGAAAGTAGCGCAGCGCAGGAAACTGTTCCTGAGGTGCCTACACCGACAAGGGAGGAAGTTGATGATAATGATCATGAAGAAACAGATCAAGTTACTACTGAACTTCGAAGGTCCACAAGGGTACGTTCCGCACCAGAGTGGTACGGCAACCCTGTGCTAGAAATCATGTTGTTGGACAACGGTGAACCTTCGAACTATGAAGAAGCGATGGCGGGCCCAGATTCCAATAAATGGCTTGGAGCCATGAAATCCGAGATAGAATCCATGTATGAAAACAAAGTATGGACTTTGGTGGACTTGCCTGATGATAGGCACGCCATAGAAAATAAATGGATATTTAAGAAGAAGACAGACGCGGATGGTAATGTGACCATCTATAAGGCTCGGCTTGTCGCTAAGGGTTATCGACAAGTTCAAGGGATTGACTACGACGAGACTTTCTCTCCCGTAGCGATGCTGAAGTCAGTCAGAATCATGTTAGCTATTGCCGCATTCTATGATTATGAGATATGGCAAATGGACGTCAAAACAGCATTCCTTAATGGCTTCCTCAAGGAAGAGTTGTATATGATGCAACCGGAAGGTTTTGTCGATCCAGAGAACGCTAACAAGGTATGCAAGCTCCAGCGCTCGATTTACGGGCTGGTGCAAGCATCTCGGAGTTGGAATATTCGCTTTGATGAGGTAATCAAAGCGTTTGGCTTTATACAGACTTATGGAGAAGCCTGTATTTACAAGAAAGTGAGTGGGAGCTCCGTAGCATTTCTCATATTATATGTGGATGACATATTGCTGATGGGAAATGTTATAGAATTCTTGGAAAATGTAAAGGCCTACTTGAATAAAAGTTTTTCAATGAAGGACCTTGGAGAAGCTGCTTACATATTAGGCATCAAAATCTATAGAGATAGATCGAGACGCCTCATTGGTCTTTCACAAAGTACATACCTTGACAAAATATTGAAGAAGTTCAATATGGATCAGTCAAAGAAAGGATTCTTGCCTGTTTTGCAAGGTATGAGATTGAGTAAGACTCAGTCGCCGACCACGGTAGAAGATAGAGAAAAGATGAGTGTCATTCCCTATGCCTCGGCAATAGGTTCTATCATATATGCCATGCTGTGTACCAGACCTGATGTGAACCTTGCCATAAGTTTGGTAGGGAGGTACCAAAGTGATCCCGGTACGGAACACTGGACAGCGGTCAAGAACATCCTGAAGTACCTGAAAAGGACTAAGGATATGTTTCTCGTTTATGGAGGTGACGAAGAGCTCGTCGTAAAGGGTTACGTCGATGCTAGCTTCGACACAGATCTGGATGACTCTAAGTCGCAAACTGGATACGTGTATATTTTGAATGGAGGGGCAGTCAGCTGGTGCAGTTGCAAGCAAAGCGTGGTGGCAGCATCTACATGTGAAGCGGAGTACATAGCTGCTTCTGAAGCAGCGCAGGAAGGAGTCTGGATGAAGGAGTTCATCACCGACTTAGGAGTCATTCCAAGCGCGTCAAGCCCGATGACTCTCTTCTGTGACAACACTGGTGCTATTGCTATTACCAAGGAGCCCAGGTTTCACAAGAAGACCAAGCACATCAAACGCCGTTTCAACTCCATCCGGAATTATGTTCAGGATGGAGACATAGATATTTGTAAAGTGCATACGGATCTGAATGTCGCAGACCCGTTGACTAAACCTCTTTCACGAGCAAAACATGATCAACACCAGAACTCTATGGGTGTTCGATTCATCACAATGTAACTAGATTATTGACTCTAGTGCAAGTGGGAGACTGTTGGAGATATGCCCTAGAGGCAATAATAAAAGTATTATTATTATATCTCCTTGTTCATGATAATTGTCTGTTATTCATGCTTGAATTGTATTGTACGGAAACAGCGATACATGTGTGAATACATAGACCAAAATGAGTCCCTGGTAGGCCTCTAGTAACCAGCTCGTTGATCAACAGATGGTCACGGTTTCCTGACCATGGACATGAGATGTCAGTGATAACGGGATCACATCATTAGGAGAATGATGTGATGGACAAGACCCAAACTTGAGCATAACACGAGATCGTATAGTTCGTAATGCATAAGCTTTTCAGTGTCAAGTATTTATTCCTTAGACCATGAGGTTGTACAACTCCCGGATATCGTAGGAGTGCTTTGGGTGTGCCAACCGTCACAACGTAACTGGGTGGCTATAAAGGTACGCATCGGGTATCTCCGAAAGTGTCTGTTGAGTTGGTACGAACCGAGACTGGGATATTGTCACTCCGTATGACGGAGAGGTACCTCTGGGCCCACTCGGTAATACATCATCATAATGAGCTCAATGTGACTAAGTAGTTAGTCACGGGATGATGGATTACGGATCGAGTAAAGATACTTGCCATAACGAGATTGAACAAGGTATCGGGAATACCGACGATCGAATCTCGGGCAAGTACCGTACCGATGGACAAAGGGAATAACATACGGGATTGAGTGAATCCTTGACACAGTGGTTCATCCGATGAAGATCATTGAGGAACACGTGGGAACCAACATGGGTATCCAGATCCCGCTGTTGGTTATTGACCGGAGAGTGGTCTCGGTCATGTCTACGTGTCTCCCGAACCCGTAGGGTCTACACACTTAAGGTTCGGTAACGCTAGGGTCGTAGAGATTAATGCGCGTGGAAACCCGAAAGTTGTTCGGAGTCCCGGATGAGATCCCGGAAGTCACGAGGAGTTCCGGAATGGTCCGGAGGTAAAGATTGATATATGGGAAGTCCAGTTTCGGCCAACGGGTGATCTCCGGGGGTCACCGGGAGCGTCCCGGGACCACCGGAGGGGCCCCGGGGGTCCACCGGGTGGGGCCACCCATCCCGGTGGGGCCCCTAGGCCGCGAGGGGATGGGACCAGCCCTCTGGGCTGGCGCACCACCAAAGGGGGCCCACCTCCCCTGCGCCTAGGGTTCCAACCCTAAAGGGGAGGGGGGGCTCCACTTGCCTTGGGGGGCAAGGAACCCCCCCCCCTTGGCCGCCGCCCCCTTGCAGATTGGATCTGCAGGGGGTCCAGGCGCCCCCCCCCCTGGCCCCTATATATATGTGGGGGGGAGAGGGCAGCCGCACCTAATCCCTGGCGCCTCTCCCCCTCCCGTCACACCCCATACTCCCAACGCAGGGCAGCCCGGCGAAGCCCTGCTGCGATCTCCACTGCATCCGTCATCACACCGTCGTGCTGCCGGATCTCTGACGACTTCTCCTCCCCCCTTGCTGGATCAAGAAGGAGGTGACGTTGCTGCACCGTATGTGTGTTGAACGCGGAGGTGCCGTCCGTTCGGCGCTAGATCATCGGTGACGAAGAACGTGAAGAGTACGACTACTTCATCCTTGCTTCGTTGAAAGCTTCCGCACGCAATCTTCATAACGGTATGTAGATGCACTCTAAGTTACTCGTTGCTAGATGTCTCCATAGTTGGATCTTGGTGAAGACGTAGAAAATTTTTGAATTATGCTACGTTCCCCTACAAAAACTGCTTTATGTGATCTTGGAGCAGGAGTGAGTGTTATGCCTTTCTCTCTTTACAAGAGGCTTTGTTTAGAGAAGCTAATCCCTACAGATATCTCTCTTCAGATAGCTGACAAGTCAACCGCCGTCCCGATAGGTATTTGTGAGGATGTTCCCGTAGAAGTTGCTAATTGTTTGATCCTTACTGATTTTGTCGTGCTTGACATGCCCGAGGATGGGAGCATGTCCATTATTCTTGGTAGACCTTTTCTTAACACCGCAGGTGCTATTATTGATTGCAATAAAGGAAAGGTTACCTTCAATGTGAATGATAAAGAACACACGGTGTATTTTCCAAAGAAGACCGACAAGAGGCATGTCCTCAACTCTATAGAAAATATCGAGACCGTGAAGATTGGAGAATGGGACTGTCCACTACATGTGCACCACAAATACAAAACTATTATGGTGGGGACAATGTCCATTAAAGTAAAGGTGCAATGATCACTTCGTAAGAGGTGGGACTTTTTGCTCTATATATCGCCGGTTTGTTGGTAAGACTTGATCAACCTTACTAGTGAGCATGTTTTATATAGGTAAAAAGTTGAGCTTGTTATGTTTTCATTTGTTTTAGCTTTTGTTCTCCTTGCTGTACCAAGTGTTTGTGTTTTTGAAGCTTCACAATTCTAATCACTGCTTTAAGTTTTCAGAAAGTTTTGCAGCTTTTTGAACTTCGAAAAAATTTCAACAGTGAAGTTTTCAGAAAAATTCCGGAAAAATTAAAATTAAAATTTCCATGCCGGGAGTGACCCAAAGGCACCTGGGGCTGACCAGGGGGGCCACCAGTGGCCCAGGTGGCCAGCTGGCGCGGCCTGCCCCTGGCCGCGCCCATAGGGCGCCTGGGGCCCACAGGTCCCGCCTCCAGGTGAGTCTTCTTCCTCTCTCTCTCTTTCTCTCCAAAAACACGAGTTCTGCACCTGTTCTTGCGTTCTTGCTGTTCTTGGAGGCAATTTTTGATCTCTCTCTACAGCCTATCATTCGAGCTGAGATTTTGAACAAATACTCCCTGGTATGTAACTCCTCCACCCCTCCAATTAGATTTTTTGTTGGTGGCTTCATTTGTGAGTATTTAGTAGTTCTTGGTGCTGTGTAGATGAGCTTGCATGCATGTGTAGAAATTTATTTTCCAAGCTTTGATGCAAGTTTATGCCATAGGTAAGTAAGTTGAGTAGTTTGCCTTAACCCACTTTGTTTAAATCCTTGTTTTTGTAATTTGTCAAAAAATTCAGAAATGAGTTTGTTAGGAAGGGCAAAGGGGTGGCTTGAGAAGAAGAAGCCCGTGCGCTCCGATCGAGTTACTAGAGCCGCAGCTTCACCCTCGACTGCTAGGGTGAGCTACAATGAAGATCATGTGCCCCTAGAGTTGTTGGAAGACACAAATCCAGCACGTGCGATGATGTTCCCATGTGATGAATTCCTTGAAACTGCAGGAATTAAGGATGAGTTTTATAACCTTTGTGCTAATGCAGGTCTGACACGGCTCGTCACGTGTCGTGTTGCTCAATATCAAAAACTCACCTCCGGTTTCATTAACAGTTTTAGACATAACCTTGATACTGGTTCTATTGAGTTTAAAATTTACAATAATCTTTTGACCATGCCCTGGGAAAAGTTTTGTGAAATAATAGGTGTGCCAAACGTTGGGCGGACGGCGAAGATGACCTCTCAGCCCTCCGAGCTGAGAACCGTCTTCAACTCTGTCTGCAGCATGGATACGAGGGATATTCATCGGTCAAAAATCTCCAGCATCTTATTCCCTCACCTCAGGTATTTTGCGTATTATGTTGCTAGAGGGGTGTTAGCTCGTGACAACACGAGCAACATTTCTGCGCCGGATATTGCTATCCTGGCAACCGCCCTCTCAGAGAGGTTTGATTATAATGTGGGTGCCTTAATTGCTCGACGCCTTGCTATGAACGGTAACAAGGGAGATTTATTTGGTGGCGTTTATGCCACACTTATCTTAGAGTATCTTAAAGGCACCCCACACCCTGATGATAAGCCTTTTACTTATTTAAGTTTTGATCTTGCTGCTATGAAAAGGCATAAGTTTGTTACCATGACTTCTGAGTTTGGTAACCTTGTTTATATCTTGCGTTTCGGAACTACCGCGGAACGCAAGATCCGTCTACCTGCACCTCTTTTGTTTGATTTTTCTCGCAGGAACGGATGGTCCTTTGATGTTATCCAGTTCGATGAGTTCATGGTCCAGCATCAGTTTCATAACCCCCTGGAGGGGGTTGTGCCCGACGAGGAGGAGCACGGTGAGTTACCACCTTTTCAGGGGGAGACCGTCACCCAGTTTGGTGAAGGGTCTTCCTCTGCTTGGAGTGCGGACCCTTCTTCGTGGGAGGATCCGAGGACTTCGGTGTACGCGCCGGAATCCTTATACGACCCTTGGACTCACCAGTACCACCCCGGAGCAGAAGGCTCCTGGGGGCAGTAGCTACTACCAACTTAGGCCAAAAGCCTAAGCTTGGGGGAGTACGTGCCCTTCTCACTTCTCCATTGTATTAACCGTTTTATTTTTGTTCGCTTTGATCTTTTCGAAGTTTTTGCCCGTTCTTCTTTGTTTCTTTCTTTGCAAAAACAACAAAAAGATTTTCTCTTTCTTTTGCTTTCGTTCAACCTTTGAAAAAACCCAAAAAGATTTCCTTTCTCTCTTTAGTTTGCTTTGTTTTCAGAGTTCAGCTCGAGTCCGTGATGGCATTTAATTATATTTTCTACGTTCGATCGTGCAAGTGACAAGGCAGTAATGACGAAGATCGACGGAAGGGAAGCAACAAGGAAAACCGGTATGAACTCTTCTTGTTTCTACTTTTGTACATATGCCTATACTTATGATCTAGAGACCAGCTTGTAGCGACATAGTGCTATGTTTACAATGCTTTCCCAATGGTTCATGCTTTCCTTGTGGCTAATCTCAAATAGCTAGAGTATATAATGTGTTATTGAAAAGATTTACATGCATTGCATTGTTCATAGTTTGGTATACTAAGGTGGTATTTCCCTTTGGAGAATTCTTGGATTGACTTGGCACATGTTTACACATGTTTAAGACTAAAAAGTCTGCTTTGCCTTGATGATCTTTGAGTTTCAGAATAGTTATATCACTTTCATGCCCAATTCAATGTTGCTTTGTTGCTCTGCATGATTATGACCGTTATTGCTCTCTAGTTGGTCGCTTCCCAGTCTCTTGCTAGCCTTCGCTCGCACTAAGCGGAATTCTGCTTGTGCATCCAAATCATCCAAATCCTTTCAAACCAGTTATTCCATATGAGTCCACCATACCTTCCTATGTGGTATTTACTGGCCATCCTAACGAAGACTTTCTTGTACCATCTCGAAATTATTCAAATTTACTCCTGTTTTGTGCCTCTGTTTTAGCTCATGAGGAAGTAGTAGGTAATTCATGATCTTCTTATGTTGGACATGTTTTATCCCGAGATTGCATGTCTAATCTGCAAACCCCTAATACGAGGAGGGACTGGCATGAGTGCGCCCAGCTCACAAAAGATAATCACAACCAACAAACCCTCCTTCACGCTTTGTTTATGAGAAATCAGAAAACTTTGGTAGTGATAAACAAAGGAGATTCAGGGGATGTGATCGTCCCCATCTTGGGAGCCGTTCCTTGAAACATGTCTAGCATAAGAAGTGATTGGGTTGTCTACTAGCATTCGTTGACGAAATATGCACCTCCCAAAATCATTTTTACCTCTGTTTTCAAAACCAAGAGCTCTGGTACATGTTTAGTCTTTGCTTCCAACCACGGGTTTTCAACCTCGCCATCAAATTCCACGGTTCGAGAGTCTCCACCTTCTTTCTTCAAAGCACCAACTAGGAGAGCATAATTGTCATTATGAGTGTAATGTGCATTGTCCCAAAGTATTACATTGTCTTCTGCATGCTTGTGGTATTATTTATTCTGAAATTCTTAGTTCTAGTCTCCTTTAAAACTCTGGAGGAGTTTCTACATTTATGTTTTGCTTCACTCATGGAGGCTAGCGAGATACCACTCTAGTATGTTCAAGCTATGTGCAATGTAATCTTGTCTTGATTTTCAGTAGCATATTATTTACTTTTAGTTATTTGTGATTGGTCACTTGAAAGAAGGATTGCTTCATGCATTGTCCTCATAGCATTGTTTCAATACTTGCTAGACTCTTTTCATAGTACATGCTTATATACATCTAACGAAGCAAAAGAGTTTGTCAAAGTTTTCTTTGTGGCGTCCAGTTCGTTGAACTGAATTGCTTGAGGACAAGCAATATGCTAAGCTTGGGGGAGTTGATACGTCTCAAACGTATCTACTTTTCCAAACACTTTTGCTATTGTTTTGCCCTCATTCTTGCATGATTTGAACTAAACTAACCCGGACTGACGCTGTTTTGAGCAGAGCTGTCTGTATGGTTTTATTGTGTGCAGGAAAATGGATTTGTTAAACGATCGACTACGACCCAAATCGAGTCATAGCCAGAACGAGTTCTGGGTAATCCCGTAATAAAATCCATACCTAGCTTATCCCACTTCCATTCGGGTATTGGCAATGGTTGTAACAATCATGCCGGCTTCTAATGTTCTGCCTTCACTCTCTGACATACATCACAAACTGCTACATACTCTGCAATATCTTTCTTCATATCGGTCCACCAGAAAATGTCCTTCAAATCCAAATACATCTTAGTATTTCCTGGGTGAATTGAGTATGGTGAATCATGGGCCTCCTGTAGAATCAACTTCCTGATCTTCGGGTCATTAGGCACATAAATGCGGTCCTCAAACCATAAGGTGTCGTGTTCATCCTCACGAAAACCTTTAGCTCCTCCTTCGCTCATCCTCTCCTTTATAGAGGCAACCTCCTCGTCAGTTTTCTGAGCTTCTCTGATTTTATCCATTAGGGTAGACTGGATCTCTAGTGTTGCTATGTAGCCTCTCGGAACTATCTCCAAACGTAGTTCTCGTAAGTCCTCGGCTAACTCCCTTGGAAATTCTTCCGTCATTAGGGTATTGACATGGCTCTTACGGCTTAGCGCATCGGCTACTACGTTAGCCTTTCCAGGATGATAATGCAATCTCATGTCGTAATCCTTAATGAGTTCCAGCCATCTCCTTTGCCTGAGATTCAGCTCCTTCTGAGTGAATATATACTTCAAACTCTTGTGATTCGTATATACTTCACAATGGTTTCCAATGAGAAAATGTCTCCTTGTCTTCAATGCATGCACTACGGCTGCTAACTCCAAATCATGAGTGGCATAGTTCAACTCATGAGGTTTCAGTTGTCGTGAAGCATACGAAACAACTCTTCCTTCCTGCATAAGAACTACTCCAAGTCCTCGACGTGAAGCGTTACAGTACACCTCATAATCCTTATGTTGATCTGGCAGAATCAACACAGGGGATGAGACCAACCTTTTCTTTAATTCCTGGAAACTGGCCTCACATTCTTCTGTCCAACTGAACTTGGTGTCCTTCTTTAACAACTCCGTCATTGGCTTTGCAATCCTCGAGAAATTCTCAATAAATCTCCGGTAGTATCCTGCAAGTCCAATAAAACTCCGAATCTCTCCAACTGTTGTTGGTGCTTCCCAATGGGTCACAGTGTCCACCTTGGCGGGATCTACTGCTATTCCTTCTCCAGATATAACGTGTCCGAGAAATCCGACTTCCTTCAACCAAAACTCACATTTGCTAAACTTGGCATATAACTGATGTTCTCGGAGCTTCTCCAATACCAAACTCAAATGCTTTGATGCTCCTCTTCATCCTTCGAGAAGATCAATATATCATCTATGCACACCACGACGAACTTATCCAAATACTCCATAAACACTTTGTTCATCAGATTCATAAAGTATGCCGGGGCGTTAGTCAGACCAAAAGACATAACGGTATACTCGTACAACCTGTACCTGGTGGTAAAGGCCGTCTTAGGTATATCCTGCCCTCGGATCTTCAATTGGTGGTACCTTGATCGCAGATCGATCTTGGAAAATACCTTAGCTCCTTGCAATCTATCGAACAGATCGTTGATCATCGGCATTGGGTACTTGTTCTTGATAGTTACTTCATCCAGCCCTCGGTAATCAACAACCATTCTTAACGATCCATCCTTATTCTCCACTAGAAGTACTGGCGAACCCCAAGGCGAAGAACTTGGGCGTATGAATCCTTTATCCAGTAACTCCTTAATCTGTTTCTTAATTTCCTCCAAATCCTTTGCGGGCATCCTATATGGTCTCTTAGAAATTGGCCCGGTGCCTGGCAAAAGTTCAATCAAAAACTCTATATCTCTATCCGGTGGCATGCCAGGTAACTCCTCTGGAAACACATCCGGATAATCCTTCACTACTAGCACTTCCTCCTGAACAACTCCCATGAGAGAATGTACTTGAGTCCTTATAGGTGTATGCCTAGATACATACTTAATCCTTTTTCCCTCCGGGGTGGTGAGCAAAATTGACCTACCAGCACAGTCAATGTTACCTCCATACTTTGATAGCCAATCCATACCTAATATCACATCCAATCCTTGTGACTCCAAAACTATTAGGTCGGAGGGGAAAGTATGGCGGCCTATGATCAATGGCGTCTGAAAACATCCTTGGTGTGCCATATACTCTGCTCCAGGTGAACTTACTAACATGGGGTTCTTAAGAACTCGGGTGGACATCCTATGTCTATTTACGAATCCCCTTGAAATATATGAATGCGATGCACCAGTATCGAAAAGAACTATTGCGGTAAATGTCTTAACCAAAAACTTACCGACAACAGCATCTAGTTGCCCTTCTACCTCCTCCACAGTCACGTGGTTCACTTGTCCTTTGTTGAACGGGTTGGGCTTCTTTGCGGCACTTCCATTGTCATTCCCATTCTTAGCTTCTGGGCATTCATTGGCATAATGTCCATTCTTCCCGCACTTGTAACAGGTGACGTGGCTGAAATCCTTCTTGGTGGGTGTGGACGGGGTAGGGCGGCTCTGGTTACCATTTTCTCCATTTCCATTTCCATTCTTGGGGCCATTATGAGTGTGCGAGCTACCTCCTCCATGGGTATGTTGGAATTGTCCTACCGTTTTAGGGGTAAATGAGGCTTCTGCTGAGCTCCAGAATTATACTTTCCTTGTCCATACTTCCTCTTGCGACTTTCAATCTGTTGGTGCTTCCTTTCAATCATTAGGGCGCGGTCAACCAGCTCCTGGTAGTTATTGAAAGTTGCCACCATCAACTGTACACTCATCTCATCATTCAGCCCTTCCATGAATCTCTCCTGCTTAGCGGCATCTGTGGCCACATCATCTGGGGCATAACGAGATAGGGTACTAAACTCATCCACGTACTGAGCCACAGTACGGTTGCCTTGGCGCAAATTGCGAAACTCCTGCTTCTTCATACTCATAGCTCCAGTAGAGACATGGGCGGTACGAAAAGCTTGCTGAAACTGATCCCAAGTCACATTGGCTATGGGAAAAGTGGCTGTGTAGTTCTCCCACCATGCTGCAGCTGGTCCAGACAACTGGTGTGCGGCAAAACGCACCTTCTCAGCATCTGAGCAGTTAGCAGTGGTCAAATCCCTTCCAATTTTGCGCAGCCAGTCGTCAGCGACTATTGGTTCAATGCTACTAGCAAACACCGGTGGTTGTAACCTTAAGAAACGGGTCAGGTTATCCACGGGTGGTGGTGGTGGAAGGTTGTTGTTGTTGTTCTGGTTGTTCTGAGTGTTCTGGACAAGAAGTTGCATCAATGTGTTCTACTGTTGGATCAACTGAGTGAGCTCAGGGGAAAACTCAAATCCGGGCTCACGTCTTGGAGGCATCTGATGGGTGTAGGGGGGAAGAGATTAGAACAGAATGGGGTCTAAGGTAAAATCACTACCCATATGCACATGAGACAAACACACAATTCATCACACCAATATCAATTTCAAACAAGGGCTTACACGGATCTAATCATCACAAAAGTGTTCTAAGTCTACTAAATGGAAAAAACTACTAGTCATGGGAAGGTCTTCTAAAAAATTTGATCGACAGAGGATTCCATGATATCTTCTCCAGCTTCATCTTCATAGTCTTCGTCTTTGCTATCATCGGGTTCCGAATCCGTGTCATCAATGATGATGTAGTCTTCCGGTGGAATCTCCTTGGGTTCTTCTTCCTCTTCTTCTTCTCCCATGAGTATCCCTAACTTCCGTGTCAAGTCATCATTCTTCTCCACAAGTATTAGCATCTCCTCCTCGTATCCGTCGCTCGTAGACTTGAGTTCTTCTTCTAGCTCCAAATTTCTGTTGAGGGCTTTCTTCAAATCTATCATCCCTTTACACATCTGGTGCTCTTGGCGACGAATGTGATGGTTCAACTCTTGGATGAAGGCTGCAATGGATCTATCCTTCCGGGTGCTGATCATATCCCTATTCTCATCTCGGCGTCCACAAATTTGGTAGATGGTGTCTTTTAGCTCCTGCTTATAGACTTCTCCAATCCTTCCCATAGCGATGTGGGCTGCCATGCTCCTGCCTAGGCTCCACGTAGGCGCATTAAAAGAAAATGCTATGAGTGCGGTGACGGGCTTGAACGTCCTTCCTGGAACTTGAGCTTGAATCAACCAACGCTCCTCTTCAGGTAGAGTGGCATTGTAGGTTCCGGTGAAACTTGGTAGTCCAATGTTTAGATATCTGGTAACTTCCTTCAGGTGTCGTCCAAATGGTGTATCTTCATCAGGTTGAGTGAACTTGTTCTTTGCATCCACCATCCAAAAAGAGTAGAAAAGATGAGGAGTCAAAAAAAGAGAAGAGTGAATAGTGCTCTAGGGTTTAACTTAGTGGTCGTGTCCTACAATCAGCGTGTGCTCTGATACCATCTTGTAGCGACCAAACCTCAAACAGTCTGATCTCTGTGCATCAGTGTCATCCCTGGATCAGTAATGCTGACACGCACAGTACTTGAAGGATTTATAACAGAGTAGCAATCACAGACTTATTACATCGATAGTTCCAACGATGAACTTATTACAATAAAAATGGCTTAAGGCCATCTAACACGATAACAGGGGAAGGCTTGGAAGATAAGTGAGTCCATCAACTCCAACGGCATCACTGAGTATAGAACCACGACCTAATAGGCACCTTACTCTTCGTCTGAAAAGTCTGCAACATGAACGTTGCAGCCCTTTTAATGGGTCAGCACATGGAATATGCTGGCAAAGTAACACATAGAGAGTAACAAAATTAAAGCTATACTATATGCAATATGGCTGGTGGAAAGCTCTATGCTTACAGTTTTTGCGTAAAGCCAATTTTTCCCTACTTCGAAGGAATAGATTTTAATTAACTATCATGGTAGTTGAAACATCGTTGAGAAGATAGACATCCTCTCAACCCCAATTAAAATCATCATTAAACCCAACAATATTAATTAGAGTAACATGATGAGATTCACATGATAATCCAAGTACTAGATACTCAAGACGTATGTAACCGGGGACACGGCTAATCATGATTAGTTTGTACACTCTGCAGAGGTTTGTGCACTTTTCCCCACAAGACTTGATCGCCTCCGTTTGGTTTCTCGCACTGCATGGTGTTTGAGAAACGGATGATCGAGACACAGTCTTTTCGAAGAGGTCCCCTTAACCAGATAGATAGGCCGGTACACCTACAATCCCTCTACATCTGCTAGCCCATCATGGAAAGGTTTCCCACAACTTACTCAACTATGCCAGAGCCCATATTGGCATGTGGATGCACACGGAAGTTTCTAGTATGAATAATCTCATGATCCCTTTGAGCCTGGGTGGCGGTCCAAAAGAAAAACAGGCAATCGCTGGAATACCCAGGTGCCTCAATCCACCCAGATGTGTGTTAAAGTTGCCACCTTAAGTTGAACCATTAATTAACAAACTCACATCTGTCATGGATACACTCACCCAATCCACGTCTACGAGCATAGCATGTCCTAACAGCAAACGTAGAAGTAGCTCCCAAAGGTTTGAATGTAATGCAGGTAATAGGTTCTACCTCAATCTACTTCCCAGTCCCACATGTTAAAAGATCCTACTCATGCAATGTGTGAGGGTTTGACTAATGCAATGAAAACTGGGTAATTGGAAAGTATGATCAAAGTGTTACTTGCCTTGCTGATGATCCGCAAAACCTAGAGATTCAAAGTAGCAAGCGACGCAATCCGGGTACTCTATCGCAAACAAACAAGCACACAATAAGTACTTCACTAATGCACGGGTAAGACTCAAATGAGAGATCTAACCAGAAAGTTCAACTTAAGAACTCCGGTTTGCAAAAGAAACGGCAAAAGAAAAAGCAACGAAAGACAAACGGCGAAAGAGAAACAACTAGCGAACCAATCTGGACCTAAGTCCAAATTTAGCTGAGGCAAACGCTTGAGTGACTAGGTTAACGGAAAGAGAATTTCGAGACGAAACTCTAGGTGCTTGAATCACCTGATTCCGATAAACTAGCGAAAAGTTAAACTAAAACGAAGATCGGATCACAGATCGCGATCAGAAAATAACTGCGAAAAAGAAAACTAAAACAGCTTAAAGAACGGACGTTCGTCAGCTGAGACTAAACGACGAATTCGTTCATTAGAACGAATGAACGGGTGAACGTTTACTAATTAACTAAACCGAAAAAAACAGAAAACAGATCTAATAAAATAAAAAAACGAACTAGGGTTCTAAAAGAAAAACCGGTGGTTTTCTACCAAAAATCGGCGGCGGCGGCTACCTTGTTGAAACGGCCGGCGGCGGCGGGCTGCGGCGACGGCGGGCGGCGGGGCTGTGGTGGTGGTGGCGGTGGGCAGTGGCGGCGGCGTTTGCGGCGGCGGCGACTGCAGCGGACTCGCAGCGGCGGCGGGCTTGCGGCGGCGGCGGCGGCGGGGCTTGCGGCGGCTGCGGCGGGGTGCGGTGAAGGCAGGGGGCAGCTATATA
>LR738715.1:601540141-601557652 GCA_902687465.1 Secale cereale | reverse complement strand
GTTTGCGGCGGCGGCGACTGCAGCGGACTCGCAGCGGCGGCGGGCTTGCGGCGGCGGCGGCGGCGGGGCTTGCGGCGGCTGCGGCGGGGTGCGGTGAAGGCAGGGGGCAGCTATATATATATATATAGGGGGAGGGGTAGAAGCTTGGGGGAGGGGGCAAGCAACGGCGGTGTCGGTCGGAGGAATCCGACGCGGGCACGGCGAGCTCGGGCGGGGAAGGTGGTCGCGGCGGCGGCTGGGCCTGGCTCGGCTGGGTTTCGGCCCAGTCGGGTCGGGTCCTCTCTTTTTTAATTACGCCAGCGCTACGAAAACAACTCTAGAAAAAGAAATAAAAATCTAAAAATTGCCAAAACAAATTTTCACCGTCTAAATAGAATATCTAGAACAAGATGAACATTTTCTTGGCACTAAAATGCATTTTTGAAAACATGCAATTTTTCCTAATTCAAATAAAATCCAAATAAAACTTATTTGATCTTTTTATTAAATCTTCCGTATTTCTTTCTCTTTTTTTTGGGAGAGTCATTTTACTCCCTCTCTCATATTCGATAGAAATACTTGAAGATAAAATAAATAAAATCAAATGATCCTATTTTCAAAACTTGAGAAACCTCAATTATGAAAATATTGAAATCCCCAACTCTCTCCGAGGGTCCTTGAGTTGCTTAGGATTTTCTTGGATCACCAAAAGCAAGAAAATATGATATGCATAATGATCTAATGTATAACATTCCAAATTGAAAATTTGGGATGTTACACAAAGACACACAAGAAACATTGTTCTAGCCGTGTGCGGTGCCCCCTCCACAAAAACACACCTCGGTCATACCGTTGCAGTGCTTAGGTGAAGCCATGCGCCGGTAGCTTCATCATCACCGTCACCACGCCGTCGTGCTGACGAAACTCTCCCGTGAAGCTCAACTGGATCAAGAGCTCGTGGGACATCATCGAGCTGAACGTGTGCTGAATGCGGAGGTGCCATACGTTCGGTGCTTGGATCGGTTAGATCGCGAAGATGATCGACTACATCAATTGCGTCACTAGACGCTTCTGCTTTCAGTCTACGAGGGTACGTAGACACACTCTCCCCGCTCGTTGCTATGCTTCTAGTAGATAGATCTTGCGTGATCGTAGGAATTTTTTTGAAATACTACGTTCCCCAACAGCGGTAACAGAGCCAGATCTATGCATAGATGATATGCAGGAGTAGAACACAATGAGTTGTGGGCGATAATAGTCATACTGCTTACCAGCATGTCATACTTTGATTTGGCGGTATTGTGAGATGAAGCGGCCCGGACCAACATTATGCGTACGCTTACGCGAGACTGGTTTCACCGTTACAAGCACTCATTGCTTAAAGGTGACCGGCGGGTGTCTGTCTCTCTCACTTTAGCTGAATCGAGTGTGACTACGCCCGGTCCTTGTGAAGGTTAAAACAGCACATACTTGATGAAAAATCGTTGTGGTTTTTGTATGCATAGGTAAGAACGGTTCTTGCTAAGCCCGTAGCAGCCACGTAAAACTTGCAACAACAAAGTAGAGGACATCTAACTTGTTTTTGCAGGGCATGGTGTGATGTGATATGGTCAAGACGTGATGAGTTATATGTTATTGTATGAGATGATCATGTTTTGTAAAGTTATCGGCAACCGGCAGGAGCCTTATGGTTGTCTCTTTATTGTATGAATTGCAAAGGCCATGTAATTGCTTTACTTTATCACTATGAGTTAGCGATAGTAGTAGTAGCAATAGTTGGCGAGACGACCACGACGCTACGAAGAAGATCATGGTGTCTAGCCGATGACGATGGACATCATGACGATGCTTTGGAGATGCAGATCAAAAGCACAAGATGATGATGGCCATATCATGTCAAATATTTTGATTGCATGTGATGTTTATCCTTTATGCATCTTATTTTTGCTTAGTTCGATGGTAGCATTATAAGATGATCCCTCATTAAATTTCAAGGTATAAGTGTTCTCCCTGAGTATGCACCATTGCGATAGTTCGTCGTGCCGAGACACCACGTGATGATCGGGTGTGATAAGCTCTACGTTCAAATACAACGGGTGTAAGACAGTTTTGCACATGCAGAATACTCGGGTTAAAATTGACAAGCCTAGCATGTACAAACATGGCCTCGGAACACTGGAGACCGAAAGGTCGAGCGTGAATCATATAGTAGATATGATCAACATAAGATGTTCACCATTGAAAACTACTCCATCTCACGTGATGATCCGACATGGTTTAGTTTATTTGGATCATGTATGACTAGAGGGATGTCAATCTAAGTGGGAGTTCTTTAGTAATATGATTAATTGAACTTTAATTTATCATGAACTTAGTCCTGGTAGTATTAGCATATCTATGTTGTAGATCAATAGCTCGCAATGTAGCTCCCCGTTTATTTTTATATGTTCCTAGAGAAATATAAGTTGAAAGATGATAGTAGCAATGATGCGGACTTGTTCCGTGATCTGAGGATTTTCCTCATTGCTGCACAGAAGAATTATGTCCTTGATGCACCACTAGGTGACAGACCTATTGCAGGAGCAGATGCAGATGTTATGAACATTTTGACAAGCTCGGTATGATGACTACTTGATAGTTTAGTGCACCATGCTTTACGGCTTAGAACCGGGACTTCAAAAATGTTTTGAATGCCACAGAGCATATAAGATGTTCCTAAGAGTTGAAATTGGTATTTCATACTCATGCCCGTATCAAGAGGTATGAGACCTCTAACAGTACTTTGCCAACAAGATGGAGGAGAATAGCTCAACCAATGAGCATATGCTCAGATTGTGTGGGTACTACAATTGCTTGAATCATGTGGGAGTTAATCTTCTAGATAAGATAGTAATTGACAAAGTTCACTAGACACTATCTCCAAGTTACTAGAACTTCGTGATGAACTATAATATGCAAGGGATAATGAAAGTAATTCCCGAACTCTTCGCGATGCTGAAATCGGCGAAGGTAGAATCAAGAAAGAGCATCAAGTGTTGATGGTTAATAAAGACCACTTGTTTCAAGTAAAAAGGGATAGAAGGGGAACTTCAAGAAGAATGACAAGCAAGTTGTCACTCCCGTGAAGAAACCCAAAGCTAAACTCAAGCCTGAAACTAAGTGCTTCTACTGCAAAGGAAATGGTCACTCGAAGTGGAACTGCCCTAGATACTTGGCGGATAAGAAGGATGGTAAAGTGAACAAAGGTATATTTGATATACAGATTATTGATGTGTACTTTACTAGTGTTCATAGCAACCCCTGGGTATTTGATACCGGTTCACTTGCTAAAACTAGTAAACTGGAAACGAGAGTTGCAGAATGAACAGAGACTAGTTAAAGGTGAAGTGACGATGTGTGTTGGAAGTGGTTCCAAGATTGATATGATCATCATCGCACACTCCCTATACTTTCAAGTTTAGTGTAGAACCTAAATAAATGTTATTTGGCATTTGCGCTGAGCATGAATATGATTTGATCATGTTTGTTGCAATACGGTTATTCATTTAAAGTCATAGAATAATTGTTATTCTGTTTACATGAATAAAACCTTCGATGGTCATACACCCAATGAAAATAGTTTGTTGGATCTCGATCGTAGTAATACACATATTCATAATATTGAAGCCAAAAGATGCAAAGTTGATAAGGATGGTGCAACTTATTTGTGGCACTGCCGTTTAGGTCATAATTGTGTAAAGCGCATGAAGAAACTCCATGGTGATGGGCTTTTGGAATCACTTGATTATGAATCACTTGGTGCTTGCAAACCATGCCTCATGGGCAAGATGACTAAAACTCCGTTCTCCGGAACAATGGAGCGAGCAACTGATTTGTTGGAAATCATACATACTGATGTATGTGGACCGATGAGTGTTGAGGCTCACGGCGGGTATCGTTATTTTCTGACCTTCACTGATGATTTGAGCAGATATGGGTATATCTACTTGATGAAGCACAAGTATGAAACATTTGAAAAGTCCAAAGAATTTCATAGTGAAGTAGAGAATCATCGTAACAAGAAAATTAAGTTTCTACGATCTGATCGCGGAGGCGAATATTTGAGTTACGAGTTTGGTCTTCATTTAAAACAATGTGGAATAGTTTCATAGCTCACACCACCCGGAACACCACAGCATAATGATGTGTCCGAACGTCGTAACCGTACTTTATTAGATATGGTGCGATCTATGATGTCTCTTATCGATTTACCACTATCGTTTTGGGGTTATGGATTAGAGACACCTGCATTCACCTTAAATAGGGCACCATCTTAATCCGTTGAGACGACACCGTATGAACCGTGGTTTGGCAAGAAACCTAAGCTGTTGTTTCCTCAAATTTGGGGCAGCGATGCTTATGTGAAAAAGTTTCAACCTGATAAGCTCGAACCCAAATCAGAGAAATGTGTCTTCATAGGATACCCAAAGGAAATTGTTGGGTACACCTTCTATCACAGATCCAAAGGCAAGATATTTGTTGCTAAAAATGGATACTTTGTAGAGAAAGAGTTTCTCTCGAAAGAAGTGAGTGGGAGGAAAGTGGAACTTAATGAGGTAACTGTACCTTCTCTCGAATTGGAAAGTAGTACATTGCTACTTCTCGAGCTTGTGTTGTATTCCCTCGAAGAGGAAAGGGAGATGCAGCACAGTAGCGTAAGAATTTCCCTCAGTTTTTGAGAACCAAGGTATCAATCCAGTAGGAGACCATGCGCGAGTCCCTCGCACCTGCACAAACAAATAAGAACTTCGCAGCCAACGCGATAAGGGGTTGTCAATCCCTTTACGGTCACTTACGAAAGTGATATCTGATAGAGATGATAGTTTATATTTCTGGTATTTTTGTTTATAAGAACAGAAAATAAAAGCGGTAAAAGTAAAGTAGATGTAGATTGATATGTTGAGAATAGACCCAGGGGCCATAGTGTTCTCTAGTGGCTTCTCTCATGATAGCGATATTCTACGGCGGGTAAACAAATTACTGTCGAGCAATTGATAGAAAAGCGAATAATTCTGAGACTATCTAGGCACGATCATTGTATAGGCATCACGTCCGAGACAAGTAGACCGAAATGATTCTGCATCTACTACTATTACTCCACACATCGACCGCTATCTAGCATGCATCTAGTGTATTGAGTTCGTAAGAACAGAGTAACGCCTTAAGCAAGATGACATGATGTAGAGGGATAAACTCAAGCAATATGATATAAACCCCATCTTTTTATCCTCGATGGCAACAATACAATACGTGCCTTGCTGCCCCTACTGTCACTGGAAAAGGACACCGCAAGATTGAACCCAAAGCCAAGCACTTCTTCCATTGCAAGAACTATAGATCTAGTAGGCCAAACCAAACCAATAATTCAAAGATACTTGCAAGGATATTATGAGCACACATAAAAAGTTCAGAGAAGAACCAAATATTTCTCATAGATAATCTTGATCATAAACCCACAATTCATCGGATCTCGACAAACACACCGCAAAAAGAGATTACATCGAATAGATCTCCTCGAAGACCGAGGAGAACCTTGTATTGAGATCCAGAGAGACAGAAGAAGCCATCTAGATACTAACTATGGACCCAAAGGTCTGTGGTAAACTACTCATAACTCATGGTGAGGGCGATGATGATGATGAAGAAGAACTCCGTGATGGATCCCCCTCCGGTGGAGCTCCGGAACAGGCTCCAAGATGGGATCTCACGGGAACAGAAGTTTACGACGGTGGAATTAGGATTTTCTCTCTGTTGCTGATGGTTTCGGGGTATGTAGACTTATATAGGAGGAAGGAGGACACCGGGGGAGTCACGGGGGCCCCACGAGGCAGGGGCGCGCCCCCCACCCTCGTGGGCCCCTCGTGGCTCTTCTGACGTGGTTCTCAAGTTCTCCGAGCATAATTTTCTCCAAAAATATCTCTTGCGAAGGTTTCATTCCGTTTGGACTCCGTTTGATATTCTTTTTCTGCAAAACCCTAGAACAGGCAAAAAATAGCAATCTGGACTAGGCCTTTGGATTAGTAGGTTAGTCCCAAAAATGATATAAAAGTGTATGACTAAGCCCATTAAACATCCAAGACTTCATAAATAATAGCATGGAACAATCAAAAATTATAGATACGTTGGAGACGTATCAAGCATCCCCAAGCTTAATTCATGCTCGTCCTCGAGTAGGTAAATCATAAAGAAAGAATTTTTGATGTGGAATGCTAACCAACATAGTTTTTCAATGTAATTCTCTTAATTGTGGCACGAATGTTCAGATCTGAAAGATTCAAGATAAAAGTCTATATTGACATAAGAAATAATAATACTTCAAGCATACTAACAAAGCAATCATGTCTTCTCAAAATACTATGGCTAAAGAAAGTTATCCCTACAAAATCATATAGTCTGGCTATGGTCCCTCTTCATCACACAAAATATTCATATCATGCACAACCCCAATTTCAGCCAAGCACTTGTTTTCATAGTCTATTCTTTCAAACCTTTCAACTTTCACGCAATACATGAGCGTGAGCCATGGACATAGCACTATGGGTGGAATAGAGGTGGTTGTGGAGAAGACAAAAAGGAGGAAGATAGTCTCACATCAACTAGGCGTATCGACGGGCTATGGAGATGCCCATCAATAGATATCAATGTGAGTGAGTAGAGTTTTCCATGCAACGGATGCACCAGAGCTAAATATGAATGAAAGCTCAACAAAAGAAACTAGTGAGTGTTCATCCAACTTGCTTGCTCACGAAGACCTAGGGCATTTAAGGAATCCCATTGTTGGAATATACAAGCCAAGTTCTATAACAAAAATTCCCACTAGTATATGAAAGTGACTAAACATGAGACTCTCTACAATGAAGAACATGATGCTACTTTGAAGCATAAGTGTGTAAAAAAGATAGTAGCAATTGTCCCTTTTTTCTTTTCTTTTCTTTTTTTCTTTTTTTTTTGGCCTTTCTTTTTTTTTCTTTGGTTTGCGGAGGGGCTTTATTGATTAAGCCTTTCCTCCCATGGGACAATGCTCTAATAATGATGATCATCACACTTTCATTACAACTCGATACTACAGCAAACTATGACTCTATATGAATGCCTCCGGCGGTGTACCGGTATGTGCAATGAAACAAGAGTGACATGTATGAAAAATTATGCATGGTGGCCTTGCCACAAATACGATGTCAACTACATGATCATGCATGGAAATATGACAATATGATGCGTGTCATATGAACAAAATGGTGGAAAGTTGCATGGCAATATATCTCGGAATGGCTATGGAAATGCATGGTGGGTTTACAGTACCGGCGAAAGTTGCACGGTACAAGAGAGGCTAGCAATGTTGGAAGGGTGAGAGTGTGTATAATCCATGGACTCAACATTAGTCATAAGAACTCATATACTTATTGCAAAAATCTACGAGTCATCAAAACAAAGAAATCAACGCATGCTCCTAGGGGGGAGGTTGGTAGGAGTTAACCATCGCGGACCCCCGACCTCCACACAAAGGTTGGCACTTTACAAATACCTCATGCTCTAACTTCGTCACATAGTGGTTCACCATACGTGCATGCTATGGGAATCATTGACCTTAACACAAGTATTTCTCAATTTCATAATAAATCCACTAGCATGACTCTAATATCACTATCCTCATATTTCAAAACAATTATCAAGCATCCAACATCTCATTCTATTCAATGCACTTAGTGTGAATTTTTTTTCTACATTGACATTGGATGTCTATCATGTGAAGACTAGTTTTTTTAGCCTAAACACATTACCATGTTGTTTTAATAGACTCTCAAATAGATATAAGTGAAGCATGAGAGTTCAACAATTTATACAAAATATAACCACCACCGTGCTCTAAAAGATATAAGTGAAGCACTAGAGCAAAAACTATTCAACTCAAAAGATACACTACTGGAATCTGGCACTCTGCCATCATGGCAGATGGCAAAGGCATTGTCAGCGGATGGCAAAGGCTTTGCCATCAGCCAGCAGATGGCAAACAGTTTGTCTGAAATCCAGTGGGCAAAGGCTTCTTTGCCGTCTGCTGGCTGATGGCAAAGAGCATGTGCCTTTGCCATCAGCTGGCAGATGGCAAAGCCTCTTAACGGGGTTAGCCCCGTTAGAAGGATAACGGCATACTTTGCCGTCTGCCAGCTAATGGCAAAGAGCTGCAGGCTCTTTGCCATCTGCCAGCAGATGGCAAAGGCTGCATGCTTCGCCGTCTGCCAGCTGATGGCAAAGAGCTTTGTCATCTGCTGGCAGATGGCAAAGAGCCCAAATAGGCCAGCCCGATTTTTACATGTAGATGACACATGGCCTCTTTGCCATCAACCAGCTGATGGCAAAGCTCTTTGCCATCTGCCAGTAGATGGCAAAGTGCCTATATTTCCTCATTTAATTTTTTTATTTCTTATATCAATTCATTTTCACAGAAAATCAAGCACAAATATATTTATATGACCGATATAGCATATTCAACACATATTACCAATAGTCATGAACACATATATATATCCAACACATGTTACCAATAGTAGCAAGTTTCATCCGTACATATACATAGTTTCATCAATATTACACAGTTTCATCCATAGGTAGCAAGTTTCAGAAGGTCAAAACAAAAACTAAATACAAGCACTCCATCAACCCAAGCTTCCGTGATCTTAAGCAAATCTGTAAAATGGGAAAGAAAAAAGTTAGAAGAAGAAGACTAGAAGAGCATAGGATAGAAACAGTGGCCTCCGAATTATCTATTGTATAACTAAAAAAACTCAAATATTTTGTTTCAGCGAGCATAGGATGAACTGTATGAACAAGACTTGCAGTTATTAGATCAAAGTGACCACTTGTAAACATTTAGACACATCATTATTTTACAAAGTTCAGAGAAAAATATACAACATAAACAGAGGTTCGACATTACATGGCACAAATCGAAATACAAAAAAAACTGTATCATGCAAACTCCTCACTGGTTCTTTGATCAAACTAGATGACCAGCTGCGCCAAATGGCGCAGAGACCTGTTTAAAACCATGTTCATGTGAAAAATAGAACTGAATTTCCTTGGAAATCTGTTGTTTAGTTGGTGCTTAGATGGATAGAACTGAATTTCTACGTCAAGATCAACAGTCCTTGCCTTCTGTGTTGAGTACACTGCGTTCGGAAGGCCAAACTGCTCCATCATAATGTCTAGAAGCACTTTTCTTGGGATCCTGACTTTTTTCATCGTGGCTGACAGATGACAAAGAGGAAGACACTATAAGTGCAGTGTATTTTTCATCTGTGTCAGCCGTACATGGTAGAAAAAGTCCTCTTCGCACATCTAGATTACTTAAAAAAACTAAAATTAGATTCTATAAACCTGTGGTTTTCTGTTCAACCCAGCTTAAACAGCTCCTAGGCGACCAAAACTGAATGAAACTCTAAAGTGAAAAAAACATCGATAAAAAAGAGCTCATCTATAGCCTTGGACCTTTGATTTGGCCCTACCAAGCCATGGCGACTGGTGTGTAGATGTGGAACTCAAGGCGACCGCGGAAAGACCCCGCCCACTCGACAACACCTCATTCCCCTTTCTCCGCTCCCTTCCCATAAGATGACACCACCTATATAAGCATAAACATCTTGTATCATGTAGAGAGATATAATGCACTTTACACAGTGGAATGCGGAAAATTGGCACACAAAACTGGTAATTGTGCCATGAAATACATATTTGTGCATTCAAGCATCCAGAAATACACAAATGCATAAAAAACACAAATGCAAAAATAAAACTGCGAGTGCGTTTGGATAGCTACAAAACATTCCTTGTGATAGTTGCAAAAAAATACATATTTGTGCACTCAAGCATCCAGAAATACACAAATGCATCAATAAAAATACACAAATGCAAAAATAAAACTGCGGGTTCGTTTGGATAGCTATCTCACCTAGCTTAGCTGGGCTAGAATTATCTAGCCCGCTCCAGCAAGAGCCGCTAGAAGCAAGGCTAGTTATTTGGATAATGGCTAATTTTGTTAGTGTGGGAGAGCCAACTCGGCTAGCTTCCATCAGCAAGGTTTTCTTGGCAGTTGAGGGCTAGATTGCTTCCAGAAGCTAGTTTTACTTTGATTACCAAATGGATAACCTTGCATAGCTAAGCTAGAGCTGCCCCTTGCCTCACATCCAAACACACTCTTGGTATCTAACTGCCCATGGTCAACACATACAAAATGTACTTCCTCTGTAAACTAATATAAGAGCGTTTAGATAACTAAAATAGTGGTCTAAATGCTCTTATATTAGTTTACGGAGGGAATACATACATACTGGCAGTCTGCCAAATACACAAAGAGGAAACGCTAACTAATATGTAGAATACATATGAATGATTATGAGTTGTGAGTCTATGGCTACGTGGACTTTTCTTGAGGGATTCATATAGCTGAAGGGATTAGCTGCCAAAATATAACAAAACTAAAGTTCATGGTGTGCAACCAACTTTCAAAAATTCAGAAAATGGCTTCGCGAAGTAAAACCACGCCTGTCAAGTCTCCATTGACAGCCACTGCTTGGGAAGAATTAGACTCTGCTATTAGTCAGTAGGTATGGTACACATTCTGTTCATGCTAACAACATATGCCATTAGACGCTTAAATCACACATCATGTTTCAAAGACACCCATTTTCTTATCTCTTGCCAGAAAATAAGCCCGAGTAAACCACATCAACATATCAACAAGGAATCCACACTTCTCCAGAAGTGAAACCATGAACCTACGGGGGTCGCAAGAGAGGACTGGCCAAAGGAAGAAGACTCCAACAAAGAGAAGGAGTGCGGCGGCTGTGGCGGCAACGACACATGAGTTTGCTGGGCCAGGAAATCTTCATCCCATTGGCGCTCCCATCGACACCGGATCCATGGCCTGCAGGGAGGAGTCCGAGTAGTGGTGAAGTGGTAGATGCGGCGTATCGACCCGCTTCTCCACATGCGCAGCGAGCTGGTCACTGCCCGGCGGCGACCGGTGGGGACTGGCGATGTCCCAATGGCTCCCACCCGGTGGCACTGGGAAGGCACGAGAGCTGCATCGGCCGCCGTGCATGAAGAAGTGGGCGGAGCTGATGGCGCCAAGATTAGCTCCAACATCACCAACTTCTTCAACATATGCCAGACTATCATGGCCTGCAGGTTTCTTGCGCCATCACATATCTTTACCTAATAATAAAGCACGGAACGAGTCCGTCGGGTTCACCGTCACAATACGCTTTCTTCTCATGTCATAATACGCTTTTGCGATTTGTATAGATAAATTTTTCTTTATAAACGAGGTGGTACTAATAATTTGGGATGTCCCGACCCCACTACCACGGCGCCGCCGGGACTCCTCCCCCACTGCTTCCACCTAGGCGATGGTTCCCCAAACCCGCCGGCTTCTCCATCCTGGCGCACTCCACCATCGGTTGGCCCCGTCCGCCTTGCTCCCCCACCTCCTCCTATACAAGCCCCCACCCACATCTCATCCCCAACCCAGCACCCACGTAGATGCGGCGGCAACGGCGGACGCTCAACAGCCTAAGAAAGCCAGATCGAGGACTCCTCCTTGGAGCCTCGTCCCGCTCATTGGTTCGTCTGCTCCGCCCCGTCCCCGCTCACTTTGGTGACACGGCTGAGGGCGTAGCCAGCAAGGGTGACATCTAGGGGTGGCCGGGAAGTTGCTGGCGGGCGAGCTCTGGCTATTGACGCGTTAATGGGTGGGGTCCATGAGCCACCAAGACAACCAGGAGAGTCTTCCTAGAGAGCGAGGACTCGGGCGACAGCAGCAGCCAGCGGCAACGAGCCCGATGGTCTTGCCTACCTCACCCACCTCGCCGATAAGTTCTCAGTACGTACGTTGTGCACCCCCTTCTGCCCACCCCTTGCTGTTGCGGGCTTCCACCGTCTGCTCGTGTGACTTCCTTTTGTATTCACGGCCATGCTTTCTACAAATTGTGTTCGGTAGCTTGGCAGGTTAGATAGGTAGCTGGCTGCTACCATGTGAAACTACCCAAGTATTAATGCTTCTGAACCTCTAATCGGTATATGTTGGAGGAACATCTCTGCAATCACATGTATAGCAACTACTGAATTTGTTGTTACTACTGTATCAGCTTCTTCCAAGTAAATTGTTGGTTAACAATTATGATGTTGCTAGCAGCAGCTTCTTCCAAGTAAATTATTGGTTAGCAATTATGATGTTGCTAGCATGTTCTGCTCAGAATCACAACGCATGATGACACCAAAAAAAATTGATATGTCATATGTCTGGCATGTTTGATCTTATTTTACTCCATGACCACAGGGCAAAACTAAAATCTATGTTAACCTTGCTGACACCTTGCCATGTGCGCCATTATCAAGTCTGGTTCAGAAAAGGCAGTCGGTTTTGTATTTTGCTCATTTGTTTTACCCAAAATAGTAATCGGGTTAACTTAACTTACTGTGTTGGTGTATGCTGGAGCTGACAGACGAGAATGAAAATTAGTTGCTCTCCGTGGTTCACATGCCGTTGTTCTCAGTCCATGAGACAGAGCTTCTGTCTTTCATAACACGTAATAGGTCGATGTACTATCAGCTGCATCCGTCATCTACTCGTGCAGCTCTTGAGATACTTCAGGTACGACACGGTGGTCTACGTGTCCAAATGGCAGGGTTATATTTAACAATTATAGAAAGATGTAGAAAACATAACACACATTTTTTTTCCTGCATATATAGATTTACTTGATATTTTTAGTAACAAAATAATTTGGTATTCAGTGTTTACTTGAATATTTTAGAGTGATTTCTAGCAATGTTCATATCAGCACAAGTAACAGAGCAATGGACTGAGAGACATTCGCGTTCAATTAGTCACGGACAATATGTCGAGCCGTGGCGCCATCCAGCTGCAAGAGTCGCCCGCCCAGGACGGCAATGTCAGCAAGATGCTCTACATAATGCTGACCTCCCCATCCTCTTGTTTGATCCTTTTTGTTGTGCTTTTTTAGCTGCTGATGGTTGGCGTACCATGTTGTGCATGGAGGACAGAGTACAATGGGAAAGAGTACGACAATATTGTGAGATCAAGAGTTATGATTCAT
This sequence comes from Secale cereale, assembly GCA_902687465.1. Taxonomy (NCBI): domain Eukaryota; kingdom Viridiplantae; phylum Streptophyta; class Magnoliopsida; order Poales; family Poaceae; genus Secale; species Secale cereale. Next base: position 601,544,519 of record LR738715.1, on the reverse strand, counting down.
GAGGGAACAAATAATTTTCTTCATCTTTGTGTTGACGAGATGACGGCCTTCCTAAGGTAGCATTGTGTCCGATGGGGGCAGGGTTGCACCATGGGAAATTGTGAATGCAATTTGGGTTGGAAGAATACAATCAATGATGGATTGACACAGGCCTTTGTGGAGTTAAACATGAAAAATATTGATATTTTTCTAATACAGTTCCTGCATGACGATGTATCTTTCACCTTTGACAAAACTTTTGCATAAAAAGGCAGTGGCGTTGATGATGGGTAGGAATGGTGGTTGCGCTGTAGTGAACCCATGAGTGTTGTGGACAGTCCCTATAGACGATATAGGATGACGTCAACCATCATTACAAGTTTGCCGAATTTGAAATGTTAAGAGAAAGTGGCAATACAGATGAATCGCTAGGTGCGTGCGATGATTTGTTTAACCCATTGCAATGCCCGGGCATGGTCTTTGATATTTATTTTTTATTCTGATCCTAACCATAATGTATTTATATGTTATGACAGAAAGTATGAGCTCATGAATGTCCTGAAATTTAGTAGTTCATGAAAATGGACGTGCCTTTTAGTGAAGGAACTAGAGGGGAGGATACGTAAGTGCTCAACTTACTTTAAATTTCGGTATCTTTTAACAAATAACTGTCGAACTTGTGCACTGCCCATGCCTGCTTATTCTGCTTCTCTATGTGCACCAGCTGTTAAAGAATTGGAGGAAGAGACTAAAAGTCTGTTTTATTCATGTGTGCCGACAGGAAGATAATTAGAGGAAGAGATTAAAAGGCATATAAATGAGTATTCTGATTCTGGTGTAAGAATGCTTGTTCTTGTATACCTTATCTTCCATGAGAAAGAGTATATGTGATTGATGAATAGTTCAGCACTGCCAAACCATCTGGACACGCAGAGGCAGGCTAATCTATGGCGTTCTGTCATTTTATACAATCATGTTTGCTTCATGCATGATCAATCCACATCATTTTTCCCATATGAAATCCCTTTAAATCAAAGAGGTTCTATAAATCTGTGTTTTCTCAAACTTGACTACTCCTTAACTTGTAATCTGAAATAAGAGTCTGTGGCGCACGGTGCTGAAGTTTAGACCTTGGCCATCAGGAAGAAGTCGTGCGGTGTGACATTATGAGAATTGCTAAGTAGACTCCTCTCCAGCAGACTCCTCTCCAGGTGTTACGTTCCTGTGACATTATGAGAATGATACTACAATATCTTCGGCTCTATAATTTGACTCATGTTGAGTTTTCAAATGGATGTCTTCTTGTTTGCGCAAAGCTTGTCACGAGATTGTGCCTGCGGGCATCAAGCTATGGGCTTGCTAGAAAAAGATATAAAGGTCAGAAGATGATTATATGTACTACTTTGTTTTATTCTTTGTATTTATCTATATATTACTGAACAGATCTAGAGCATAGCCATTGCATTATGTGGTATCTGTGTGTGTTCACTACATTTTTTTGTATATTGATAAACAAGGAAATACACTGTCAGAGTGGGTCAGTTTGTATATATAGCAATATAGGCATAAGAACCATTTAAATTTTATCATATGTCACATCTACTCACTTTTCATGTAATCTTGCATCCACTAAGGTTTGATAGTTCATTCATGAGTGTTTTAAGTTCTGTGGCAGAATAAACACATTGGCCGATCGATGATGTCTTGTGAAAATTTTAAAGATATATTGACAAGATTGCATTTGTCAAATACTCGAAAAAGGATTTTTCTATGGGAAGGTTGATCTTTGTTTTCCGTGCCTTATTTTCATACCTAGATTTTTCTTTTGTTATTTATTAGTTACTTTGTTCACAAAATGTACCTTTGTCTCTAAGTTCCTTTACATCTAAAAGTTGAAATGAGGAGGAAGAGAATCAAGAGATAGCTAATCTGTTTTTTTAACTAAGAAATAAAATAAAATAGACCAATCATCTCCTCCTTCAAAAGATACCTACAAGTATTGTAGCTTACAAGTATTCTTTGAGTTTTCAATATCGGCGTGGTGCTTGTCACTTATTGGAAAGAGGAAGGAAGACGCAATCTGTTCATCTAAGTATATGTTAGGCACGAGGAATTCTAGAATATACCTAGAAGTCGACGATGAGGAATTCTAAAATCATAGGTTAGACATTATTAGTGTTTATACTACTAGAACATGTATGCCTTGCTGCAACGCACATACATTAGTTTATATATCCAATAATTGCACATCAACCAGTGGCTACACGCACTCAATACTCATTGTGATAAATGGTTAATAATTTTTTTGAGGAGATGATAAGTGGTTAATACATAGTTTTATTATCCCGTTGCAACGCACGGGCCTTTTACTAGTAAATTATAATACTCTATTCATTAGAACACAACAGCTAAAAAGGCTAAGAATTGTCTAAAGTTCAGAAAAAATGGCTGCAAAATAGGAGCAAGCTATATCATTATGAACAATTACACCTTTTTGAGTGATGCATTCTCCTGGGAAGAAACTCCGAAAGAGCAGGATTCATTTGGTTGTCTTACAAATTTAAACTGTCCTCTTAAGCAGTATCAACCAGAGCCTATCTCAAGATGGGTGAGCAAAATTTATTGTGTTGGTTATTTATATTAACAATTAAATGGACCGGTGCTTATATTATTGCAAGATAAATGTGTACAGATGAAAGTAATCATAGTAAGTAGCAAAATCAAGCTAAATGTTGAAACAGAGGATGGTTGATGCCATGGATAAATGAAATAACTACATAGAAATGAATGCTAGTGAATGAGAGATGAGTATTTGCCTGAGTTTTCAAAAATAAAATAGGATGAGCTCACATTGGTCCTGACCTTGCCTCAAAGAGAGGTGTGTCGATGGCCATTTAATTCAAAGGCTTTTCATTTCCCACCTTTGAATTAAAGCTTGGTTTCACCATAATTTTCAGTGGACCAATGGAAGTCCAGCAAAGCATTGATGCATTTTTCTGATTATTCCTGATGCACCATCTCTATGGTCAAAGTTGTAGTCCATGGGGTAGTTAACTGTAGGGAAACATGCAACATTACTAAACTGGCAATAATTCCCAAAGGTACCACACTACTATGTGTGTTATTCCTGCAAAAAAGGTGCTCTAATAATCTCGGAGTTGATATTACCATCAACATCATACTGCACTTGCCATTCACCCATCTTAAATACAATGGAACGGGCAATTTTATCTATGGCTAAACAATACCGATCAACAGCCCAGTAGGCACTTCATAAGAAGAAGAAAGGCATCACTGTGTACTGCCAACCAAGGAGTGAAGTGGTTGTGGCAAAAAAACTGGGGGGGGAAATTCTAGGATCTTAAATAAATCAACTGTGTGAGATAGGTCTTCTTCCTCTTCTCCCTTGGTCAACCATGGTGCCATTGTCTTCACAAACTGCATTTGAGCAAGGCAATGTCAAATTAAAATAAATGAAAGAAAGTATATTTGTGCAACTCTAGGCGCAAAGGAAACACTAACATGATGCAACCTGTCGATAGTTTGTTACACGCTCTTATATAAATAAGTGTGTAATCTAGGACACCATCTCAACAAAATAAATCTTCTCTCTTGCCTCAAACAAATTACAAGCATTTTAAAAAACTTCTTTTGTGTCAGCAACTAAAACATGGAGCAGTACAAAACTACAAATATTCAAAGGAAAATGCCATAGTATACTTGCGGAGAGTGTGTTTCATGGACTTGCAAAAAAATTAGACCAAGAAAATCAAATTGAATTTAGACGACAAAACATGTCAAACCTACACACTGAGAGGAACAGAGGGAGAGAAACGAATTAGGCTATGGCCAGATAACCTCATCGTGGGAAAGAAAATCTGCAGATGCCAAAATCGTTCAGCAATTTTGTCGCCAGCCCGCCCGCACCCTACCTCTCCCTAGCCGCCTCTGGCCACGCCCAGCCCACGCCTCGCGCACGAGCCTGGCCGCATGTACCCCCGCCCGCTACCGCCCATCAGCCCTGCGGCCCGCGCCCCGCGCCGCCCGTGCAAGCCCGCTGCTGCTTCTGGGCGCCACCCGCGCACGCTGCTGCTGCTGCCGCTGCCGCTATGCTATTGCCCGCCCCGCCTGGCCGCCTAGTGCCGTCACGGGTAGCCAGTGGCATCGTTGGCATCGGCGACGGGAGGGGGGCGGGCGGGGACGGAGCCCCAAGGTCGAGGGGCGCGGGCGGCCCGGATCCGGAGCGGCGACCGACGGGAGCGGGCGCGGGCGCGGCCGGCGTGGATCCTTGGGGGCGGGGGAGAGAATCGGCGGGCGGGCGTCGGGTGGCGGACGGCGAGGAGGCGCGAACCCTAGGTCGGCCGGCGGCGGTGCTGGGCGGTGGCGGGGAGGGGAGGGT
>LR738715.1:601526599-601539733 GCA_902687465.1 Secale cereale | reverse complement strand
GGAGGGAGAGATAGGGGTTTTTTTAGACAAAGAGAGAGGGGTTAGAGAGAGGCAAAGGATCATCTCTTTGCCATCAACCAGCTGATGGCAAAGAGGTGCGGCTAGTGAGCCGTTACAACGCCGTCATCCACAGGGCCCACCCACCTCTTTGCCATCTGCCAGCCGATGGCAAAGATTCTTTGCCATCGGCTGGCAGATGGCAAAGAGATGGCTAATGGCAATCAGGTTATTTGCCATCTGTCAGTTCTTTGCCATCTGTTTTTTGTAAGCTGATGGCAAAGATGTTCTTTGCCATCCGCTCGTGGATAGCAAAGAGATGGCTGATGGCAAATTCCCAGATTCCAGTAGTGATATAAGTGAAGCACATAGAGTGTTCTAACAATTCCTAGGCCATGTTTAACTCTCTCAAATAGGTGTGTCCATCAAGGATGATTGTGACAAACTAACAATCAAAGACTCGAATTATACAAGACACTCCAAGCAAAACACATGTCATGTGGTGAATAAAAATATAGCTCCAAGTATAGTTACCGATGGATGAAGACGAAAGAGGGGATGACTTCCCGGGGCATCCCCAAGCTTAGGCTTTTTCGTATCCTTGAATTTTACTTGGGGTTCCATGGGCATCCCCAAGCTTAGGCCTTTTCTACTCTTTGTTCCATAGTCCATCAAAGCAATACTCAAAACTTGAAAACTTCACAACACAAAACTTAGACAATAATTCTCGTGAGCTCCGTTAGTATAAGAAAGCAAACCACTACTCAAAGGTACTGAAATGAATTCATTCTTTGTTTATATTGGTGTTAAACCTACTGTATTCCAACTTCTCTATGGTTCATACCACCAAATATTACTCATAGATGCATTGAAATAAGCAAACAACACACGAAAAACAGAATCTGTCAAAAACAGAACAGTCTGTAGTAATCTGCAGGTTTCGCATACTTCTGTAACTCCAAAAAATTCAAACTAAATTGGTAAATGTGAGGAATTTGTCTTAATCGTCTGCAAAAAGAATCAACTAAATAGCACGCTCCAGTAAAATCTGACGACCACTTTAGCGAGCGCTAACGATTCTGTTTTTCACAGCAAGATCACATAAACTTCACACACATCTTCCCAATGGTTCTACTTGGCACAAACACTAAACAAAACATGAAACCACATCTAAACAGAGTCTAGATGCAATATTTATTCCCTAACAGCAACAAAAACAAAAAATATAAAATTGGGTTGCCTCCCAACAAGCGCTATCGTTTTACGCCCCTAGCTAGGCACGATACAAGATAAATCTAGAGAATGCCATAGTGATACGATATGTCGCGAAAGCTCATCTTATATTCCCTATGTTCAATAGCAAGCTTCCTTTGTGGCAAGCAAAAGTAATCAAAAGGTCTAAATTTAATGGGACAAAAGTCCCCTACATCAATCTCTGGAGGAATAGGTTCCTCTTTTGGCCCTTTGTAGTGAACAACCAATTCATCATTGTAGGCATTCTTTTGGCAGAAGGTCATAAGCCTTCGCTCAAGGGAGAAGCCTAACCCATTATTTTTAACAGAAAAATCATCGTTCATCTCAGAAATTCTATCAATCAAGACCTCAATAGGAACCTTTTTTCTAAGGTTTTCATTAAAAGCAACATGATCAGGCATTCACAACTGCATTATGTCTTCTTGATTGAACAAGATAGCCTCTATGGGAGGTCGACCGACATCTACCCCGTAATGAGCAAAGATTTCTTTGGCCTCTTTCATAATAAATCTATATTCATGAGCCAAAAAGATAGTAGCTGCACGCTTAACAAAAGAATGCTCAATATTGGAAAACTCCAAAAATATTCTCTGAATAAAGGGATGCATATGGATAAATTGCCTTTCAATTTCTACTATAAGCATGGATACAGCATCTGCAAGGCTACTAGTTTTGTGAAGAATAGAGCCACCCATAGTGGGCAAAGCACCAGTACAAGTAAAGAAGTCATGAAGAACTCATTTTCCAGTGATATTACCACTACCAACCCGGAACTTCTTAATATGTAAAGTGGTAGCTTCATCCGGGGGCTCAACAAAGACGTTGCCCTCGACATTACTACCCTTCTCGATAAAATCGTCCCCCATCTCAGACATGAGGGCAATCAGGCAAGCAAGCAGCACACAAGCAAACAAGAAGCAAGCGAACGATAAACACATGACGGAAGAAGGGCAAATAAAACGGCAAGGGTGAAGTGGGGGAGAGGAAAACGAGAGGCAAATAAATGTAATGCGAAGGATAAGGGTTTGTGATAGGTACTTGGTACATGACTTTTGCGTAAGCCTCCCCGGCAACGGTGCCAGAAATTCTTCTTGCTACTTCTCGAGCTTGCGTTGTATTCCCGCGAAGAGGAAAGGGAGATGCAGCACAGTAACGTAAGTATTTCCCATGGTTTTTGAGAACCAATGTATCAATCCAGTAGGAGACCACGCGCGAGTCCCTCGCACCTGCACAAACAAATAAGAACTTCGCAGCCAACGCGATAAGGGGTTGTCAATCCCTTTACGGTCACTTACGAAAGTGAGATCTGATAGAGATGATAGTTTATATTTTTGGTATTTTTGTTTATAAGAACAGAAAATAAAAGCGGTAAAAGTAAAATAGATGTAGATTGATATGTTGAGAATAGACCTCGGGGCCATAGTGTTCTCTAGTGGCTTCTCTCATGATAGCGATATTCTGCGGTGGGTAAACAAATTACTGTCGAGCAAATGATAGGAAAGCGAATAATTATGAGACTATCTAGGCATGATCATTGTATATAGGCATCACGTCCGAGACAAGTAGACCAAAACGATTCTGCATCTACTCCTATTACTCCACACATCGACCTCTATCCAGCATGCATCTATTGTATTGAGTTCATAAGAACAGAGTAACGCCTTAAGCAAGATGACATGATGTAGAGGGATAAACTCAAGCAGTATGATATAAACCCCATCTTTTTATCCTCGATGGCAACAATACAATACGTGCCTTGCTGCCCCTACTGTCACTGGGAAAGGACACCACAAGATTGAACCCAAAGCCATCCACTTCTCCCATTGCAAGAACTATAGATCTAGTAGGCCAAACCAAATCAATAACTCGAAGAGACTTGCAAGGATATTATGAACACACATAAAAATATCAGAGAAGAACCAAATATTTCTCATAGATAATCTTGATCGTAAACCCGCAATTCATCGGATCTCGACAAACACACCGCAAAAAGAGATTACATCGAATAGATCTCCTCGAAGACCGAGGAGAACTTTGTATTGAGTTCCAGAGAGAGAGAAGAAGCCATCTAGATACTAGCTATGGACCCGAAGGTCTGTGGTAAACTACTCACAACTCATGGTGAGGATGATGATGATGATGATGAAGAACTCCGTGATGGATCCCCATCCAGTGGAGCTCCAGATCAGGCTCCAAGATGGGACCTCACGGGAACAGAAGGTTACGGCGATGAAATTAGGGTTTTCTCTCTGTTGCTGATGGTTTCGGGGTACGTGGACTTATATAGGAGGAAGGAGGACACCGGGGGAGTCACGGGGGCCCCACAAGGCAGGGGGCGCGCCCTAGGAAGGGGGTGCGCCCCCCACCCTCCTAGGCCCCTCGTGGCTCTTCTGACGTGGTTCTCAAGTTCTGCGAGCATGATTTTCTCCAAAAATATCTCTTGCGAAGGTTTCATTCCGTTTGGACTCCGTTTGATATTCTTTTTCTGCAAAACCCTGAAACAGGCAAAAAAACAGCAATCTGGACTGGGCCTTTGGGTTAGTAGGTTAGTCCCAAAAATGATATAAAAGTGTAGGACAAAGCCCATTAAACATCCAAGACTTCATAAGTAATAGCATGGAACAATCAAAAATTATAGATACGTTGGAGACGTATCATACATCACAGAAACTAATTCTAGTGATTCCTACACCAATCAGCGAGGAAGCTAATGATGATGATCATGAAACTTGAGATCAACTTCGTAGGTCAACCAGAGTGTGTTCCGCGCCAGAGTGGTACGGTAACCCGGTTCTGGAAGTCATGTTACTAGACCATGATAAACCTACGAACCATGAGGAAGCGATGATGAGCCCATATTCCGCAAAATGGCTTGAGGCCATGAAATCTGAGATGGGATCCATGTATGAGAACAAAGTGTGGACTTTGGTTGACTTGCCCGATGATCGGCAAGCCATTGAAAATAAATGGATCTTTAAGAGGAAGACTAATGCCGATGGTTATGTTACTGCCTACAAAGCTCGACTTGTTGCGAAAGGTTTTCGACAAGTTCAAGGTGTTGACTACGATGAGATTTTCTCACTCCTAGCGATGCTTAAGTCTGTCCGAATCATGTTAGCAATTGCCGCATTTTATGAAATCTGGCAAATGGATAACAAAACTATGTTCTTTAATGGATTTATTAAAGAAGAGTTGTATATGATGCAACCAGAAGGTTTTGTCAATCCTAAAGGTGCTAACAAAATGTGCAAGCTCTAGTGATCCATCTATGGACTGGTGCAAGCATCTCGAAGCTAGAATATACATTTTGATAAGTTGATCAAAGCATATAGTTTTATACAGACTTGCGGTGAAGCCTGTATTTACAAGAAAGTGAGTGGGAGCACTATAGCCTTTCTGATAAGTATATGTGAATGACATATTGTCAATCAGAAATGATGTTGAATTTCCTGGAAAGCATAAAGGAAGTTTTGAAAGGAGTTTTTCAAAGAAATACCTCGATGAAGCTGCTTATATATATTAGGCATCAAGATCTATAGAGATAGATCAAGACGCTTAATTGGACTTTCACAAAGCACATACCTTGATAAAGTTTTGAAGAAGTTCAAAACAGATCAGTCAAAGAAAGGGTTCTTGCCTGTGTTACAAGGTATGAAGTTAAGTAAGACTCAAAACCCGACCACGGCAGAAGATAGAGAAAGAATGAAAGTCATTCCCTATGCCTCAGCCATAGGTTCTATAAAGTATGCCATGCCGTGTACCAAAACTATTGTATACCTTGCCATGAGTTTGGCAAGGAGGTACAAAAGTGATCCAGGAGTAGATCACTGGACAGTGGTCAAAAGTACCCTTAGTTACTGGATGACTAAGGAAATGTTTCTCGATTATGGAGGTGATAAAGAGTTCGTCGTAAAGAGTTACGCCGATGCAAGCTTTTGCACTAATCCAGATGACTCTAAGTATCAATCTGGATGTGTATTGGAAGTGGAGAAATTAGCTAGAGTAGCTCCATGCAGAGCATTGTAGACATAGAAATTTGCAAAATACATATGGATCTGAATATGGCAGACCCATTGACTAAACCTCTCTCACAAGCAAAACATGATCACACCTTAGTACTCTTTGGGTGTTAATCACATGGCGATGTGAACTAGATTATTGACTCTAGTAAACCTTTTGGGTATTGGTCACATGGCGATGTGAACTATAAAGTGTTAAATCACATGAGGATGTGAACTATTGGTGTTAAATCACATAGTGATGTGAACTAGGTTATTGACTCTAGTGCAAGTGGGAGACTGAAGGAAATATGCCCTAGAGGCACTAATAAAGTTATTATTTATTTCCTTATATCATGATAAATGTTTATTATTCATGCTAGAATTGTATTAACCAGAAACTTAGTACATGTGTGAAAACATAGACAAAACAGAGTGTCCCTAGTATGCCTCTACTAGACTAGCTCACTGATCAAAGATGGTTATGTTTCCTAGCCATGGACATGAGTTGTCATTTGATCAAAGGGATCACGTCATTAGGAGAATGATGTGATGGACAAGACCCATCCGTTAGCTTAGCACTATGATCGTATAGTTTTACTGCTATTGCTTCCTTCATGACTTATACATGTTCCTATGACTATGAGATTATACAACTCCCGAGTACCAGAGGAACACCTTATGTTCTATCAAACGTCACAACGTAACTGGGTGATTACAAAGATGCTCTACAGGTGTCTCCGAAGATGTTCGTGGTGTTGGCATAGATCAAGAATAGGATTTGTCACTCAGAGTGTCGGAGAGGTATCTTTGGGCCCTCTCGGTAATACACATCATAATAAGCCTTGCAAGCAAATGACTAATGAGTTAGTCACGACATGATGTATTATGGAACAAGTAAAGAGAATTGCCGGTAACAAGATTGAACTAGGTATTGAGATACCGACGATCGAATCTCGGGCAAGTAACATACCGATGACAAAGGGAACAACATATGTTGTTATGCGGTTTGACCAATAAAGATCTTCGTAGAATATGTAGGAGCCAATATGAGCATCCAGGTTCCGCTATTGGTTTTTAACCGGAGATGAGTCTCGGTCATGTCTACATAGTTCTCGAACCCGTAGGGTCCGCACGCTTAACATTCGATGACGATCGGTATTATGAGTTTATGAGTTTTGATGTACCGAAGGTAGTTCAGAATCCCGAATGAGATCACGGACGTGACGAGGAGTCTCAGAATGTCCGAGACATAAAGATTAATTTACTGGACGACTATATTCGGACACCAAAAGTGTTTCGGGTGTTATCGGATAAAATCGGAGTGCCGGAGGGGGTTACAGGAACCCCCCAGGGAGTATGGGCCATAGTGGGCCACGAGGGAATAGAGATAGGCAGTCCATAGGGCTGGCCACACCCTCCAACTAGGAATCCTGGTTGGACTAGGAAAGGGGGGAGGCGCCCCTCTTCTTCCTTCTCCTCTCCTCCTTCCTTTCCTACTCCTAGTAGGAATAGGAAGGGGCATTCCTATTCCTACTAGGAGTAGGAATCCTACTCCTAGCGCGCCATACTTGGCTAGCCGCACCTCCCCCCTTGCTCCTTTATATAAGGGTGCAGGGGCACCCCAAAGACACACAAGAAACATTGTTCTAGCCGTGTGCGGTGCCCCCCACCACAGAAACACACCTCGGTCATACTGTTGCAGTGCTTTGGCGAAGCCCTGCGCCGATAGCTTCATCATCACCGTCACCACGCCGTCGCGCTGACGAAACTCTCCCGTGAAGCTCAACTGGATCAAGAGCTCGTGGGACATCATCGAGTTGAACGTGTGCTGAACGCGGAGGTGTCGTATGTTCGGTGCTTGGATCGGTTGGATCGCGAAGACGATCGACTACATCAACCGCGTCACTAGACGCTTCCGCTTTCGGTCTATGAGGGTACGTAGACACACTCTCCCTGCTCGTTGTTATGCTTCTAGTAGATAGATCTTGCCTGATCGTAGGAATTTTTTTGAAATACTATGTTCCCCAACAGATTGATCCCCTATACTTGTGGGTCATCAGCCACTTTATATGTTTCTATTTGTGGGTGGAGCTAAGTACAAATATGTGCATACACGTGACGGACCGTATCACACACACTACCATTTATCCCCACTACAGTTACTGAATTATAATTAAGGGGTCTCCCCCATGGATGCAACTAAATGGCCTCTCCCTTTACCCCATGTTGCTTCGGTCAAGGACTACGCAACCAGCCGTCACGCCAGCAGTAATAACCTTCCGTCCAAAATTGGCATATGTTTGGTGGTTGACTTCGCCCAACATCAAGAAGGCTGTTAACATAAACATATAAAAAGGATATCAAATCCTAATACCAAAAAATCTATTACATACTAGGGTTCCTCCATATCCCCGAGAACTAGGGAAATTGCTCGCACATTAAGGGGACAAACATTATGAAATGAATTATGATGAACATGATGAGTCCACAAAATTGATACAAAATTAATTCACTCCAACTAGTGTATTATAAATGGACAGAGATGAGATGATGATGGTGATGATGCCTGAAAGAACATGCGGTGCCCCCATGTTTGGATTTGGTAATTGATGACAATCTCTATGGACTAATGGTTGCCTTGAGTTATATTTGAAGGGTTTGTCTATAGTTTTTTCTTGAAGTCCATTTGTCGGTCTCAAGGATAGTATGTGATGACCAAGGTGTTATTCAAGAAGTTACCTAAAGATTGGTCATGTGAGAGGTTGATCAAGACTAAGTCAAAAAGTGAATCAAGTTGCTTGACACACAAAGCGTAGAAGATGTACCGAGAGGGATCAAGTGATCCCATGTCATAATAAGCATTGTCCTTTGCGCTTTGTGCACTAACCCATGGTCTACGTGAGAGTTCTTTGTGGGGTTAGGTTGCGGTGTGCAAGCTCAAGTGGATCATCACGAAGAGATCATATGCTTGGAGCTTGACGTCCATTGTGGTGACAATGAACTGGTGAAGATGCACCGAAGAGTAGCTCACCAATAGTGGAGTATGGTGAAGCAATCTACTAGTCTTCATCGAGCCAACACAATCAAGAAAGGTGGTCCATCTTGAGGAGGACAAGATCGTCTCATCTAGCTCAAGCGGATTATGCGCAAGGCAAAAGTTTGCCCTTGATAGGTTTTCTATTTTACCTGTCTCGTGGTGTTCGTTGGGAGACCAGGTTATAGGATCGATTGTCGTACTATGAAGGGGGGCTCTCAAGTGAGTAGCTTGATCATATCGTTCGTAGAGATCTCAAACCATTGCATCTTTGGCATCATATTTCTTGGTTCTTGTTTGCTTGTTCTCCTTGTGAGGTTTGGAGCTTTCGGCCACCTTCATGACAAGCTCGAGTTCATCGAAAACGGAGTTCATATGCATCTTCTATGATGTTTTCAATGTTGGAGTTTTTTGTCGGTTCTACATTCGTAGAGGTTTCAAATCTCTATATCATTGGCGTTTGTCTATGCGTTGTTGTTTTTTGGATAGTATTCGTCGTCATCTATCTAACAAACTCGAGTTTGCTCAATTCGGAGCTCATATGCATAAGTTATGGCAATTCAGGTTTTAATGTATCTATTTGTTTTGCTTGGGCTTCTTTGTGGCACTCCCACGGTAGTACCGCTTGTAAGAAGCAGTACCATCCCAGTCGGGTGGTAGTAACGATTGTAAGCGGTACTTCTACTGTTCCAGTACCGCACCCACTTCTGGTTTTTTCTGGGGGTTCTGTTTTTCGTGTCAAGTTCATCGGTAGTAGGGCGGTAGTGAGGTGCGGCAATACCACCTATAAGCGGTAGTACCGTCCCGGTCGGGCGACAGTACCGCTGCTAGGGTACTGTTGTCGTGCTCTGCTCTGCCCTACCTCCTCTGCTCCTGTGTTCTGCATCTCCCACGATAGTACCGCTCTAGCGGCTCTACCTCCCTAAGGTTCCTCGCCTTTGATCTATTTTCCTGGATCTACCGCCCAAGAGGTAGTACCACTTGTGTGCGGGTTGAACACATAACGGTTGGATTCGGGATGTCCTATAAAAGGGGTCTTCTTCTCCAATGGATCTTATCCTTCTAGCTCGTGTTTGACCCCCATTGTTGACCTTCTTTGAGCTTGCTATCTCTCAATCCCTCCAATGATTCTTGCTAGTTCTTGAGGAAAAAGAGAGAGGAGATCTAGATCTACGTTTCCAATAATCACTTTCTCCTCTATGTGAGGGGAACCCTTTGGATCTAGAACTTGGAGTTCTTTGTATTATCCTTCTTGTTATTCCTCTCATATTTCTCCATAGCTTTCATTGCTTTGGTGGGATTTGAGAGTGAGGGACTTGGGCACTCTGTGTGCCCTTGCCATTGCATTTGATGCATAGGTTTGAGTTCTCCACGATGATACATGGAAGTGAAGTTTGAGAAGCTTTTTACTCTTGGGTGTTTGGTACTCTAGAGCTTGTTCCTCTTGGGTGCTAGGGCGCCCTCGATGGTTGATGGTGCCTCATAGCTCAATCATTGTGGTGTAAAGCTCCGGGCAAGCGTCGGGTCTCCAATTAGGTTGTGGATATTGCCCCTAGTAATCTGTATAGGTTCCGGTAACCGCCCCAAGGGCTGTGTGACACCCTCGATTTGATCGTACACTAATCATGCACACAAATGTGTACGACCAAGATGAGGAACTCACTGGAAGATATCACAACACAACTCTAAAAGTGAAATAAGTCATACAAGCTTCATATTACAAGCCAGGGGACTCGAGGGCTCGAATACAAGTGCTCGATCATAGACGAGTCAGCGGAAGCAACAAATATCTGAGTACAGACATAAAGCTAAACAAGTTGCCATAAGATGGCTAGCACAAACTGGGATACAGATCGAAAAAGGAGCAGGACTCCTGCCTAGGATCCTCCTAAACTACTCCTGGTCGTTGTCGGCAGACTACACATAGTAGTAGGCACCTCCGGTGTAGTAGGAGTCGTCGTAGGTGGCGTCTGGCTCCTGGGATTCACCATCTGGTTGCATCATCGGAGAAGAAGGAACAGAAGAGGGAAAAGGGGGAGCAAAGCAACCATGAGTACTCATCCAAAGTACTCGCAAGCAAGGATCTATACTACACATGCAATGGGAACAATTATATGGGTAGTATCTATGGACTGAACTGCAGAATGCCAGAATAAGAGGGGGATAGCTAATCCTATCGAAGACTACGCTTCGGGCAGCCTCCATCTTGCAGCAGTAGAAGAGAGTAGATGGTAAGTTCACCAAGTAACATCGTATAGCATAATCCTACCCGGCGATCCTTCCCTCGTCGCCCTGTGGGAAAGCGATCACCAGGTTCTCTCTAGAACTTGTCTGGGTGTGTTTTATTAAGTATTCGGTTCTAGATGTCATGAGGTCGGAGTACAACTCCGGGTCATCCTTTTACCGAGGGACACGGCTATTCGAATAGATAAACTTCCCTGCAGGGGTGCACCACATAACCCAACACGCTCGTTCCCCTCTGGCCGGACACACTTTCCTAGGCCATTCCCGACCTCGGAAGATCAACTCGTCCTAGCCCTACCTAAGCACATCAGAGACGTCAGCCCGCCGGTCTAAATCCTAAGCGCGCAGGGGTCTGGGCCCATTGCCCATTGCACACCTTCACGTTGAGTGGGCGGCCGGAAGCAGACCTAGCTGCTCCTAATACTAGAGCGGCATTCCAGTCCAATCCGGCGCGCGCCACTCAGTCGCTGATGTCAAGAAGGCTTCGGCTGATACCACGACGTCGAGTGCCCATAACTGTTCCCGCGTAGCTGGTTAGTGCGTATAGGCCAGTGGCCAGACTCAGATTAAATATCCAAACTCGTTAAGCGTGTTATTATGAAATAACCGCGGACAACGACCAGGGCCAGGCCCACCTGTCTTCTAGGTGGTCGCGGCCTGCCCACTCGCTCCGCCACAAAGATCCACACAGAGGGCCGTCGGGACAAAGGTCCTTTCAGCCCCCAATCCGTGAATCACTCGCGGGTACTCTTCGAGCCGACCCGACTTTAGTCACAACATGTATCATGTATAATATGTATGTAGTATACACATGTGATCACCACCCAAAGTGATCACGGCTCGATAGTATAGCATGGCGGACGGATAAGGATTTATGGCCACGGATGGAATACTAGCATCCTATACTAAGCATTTAGGATTGCACGTAAAGGTATCAACAGTTGTAGCAACAATGACAGGCTACGCAGCAGAATAGGATTAACCGAGAGCAGTAACATGCTACACTACTCTAATGCAAGCAGTAGAGAGAAGGAATAGGCGATATCAGGTTGATCAAGGGGGGGCTTGCCTGGAAGCTCAGCAGCGAAGGAGGGGTTGTCAACACCGTAGTCGATCGGGGCACCAGCAGCGTTAGTCTCGTAGTCTACCGGAGAGAAGAGAGGGAAGAAACATGAATACAATGCAAACAGATGCATGACATGACATATAACGGTGCTAGGTGTGTCGTAACGCAGTACCAGGTGCTACTGGTGAAGGGGGAAAACATCCAGGAAAGTATTCCCGGTGTTTGACGTTTTTGGGCACATGAAACAGAGGGGGAATGTTGCATGTTCGCTATGCTAGGGATGTGTGGCTGACGAACGGACTGCATATTCGGATTCGCTCGAAATTCTGAGCAACTTTCATGTACAAAGTATTTTCATCCGAGTTACGGATTATTTTATATTAAATTTTAAAGTTTTAAATCATTTTCTAAATTATTATTATTAAATTAATTCGAAATTAGAATTATTGCATCAGCATGATGTCAGCAGTCAACAGAGGTGTTGACTGGGTCAAACTGACACGTGGGTCCCGCATGTCATTGACACGGTTTTAACTAATCATATTAATTAGTTTTGTTAGTTAATTAGATTAACTAAACAGAGTTATTTAGGTTAATTAAATAATTAATTAATTAATATTATTTATATTCTAAATTATTATTTTTCTTCTTTTTTATTACGTTCTCTAGGGCTAGGCCCCACATGTCATGGGCACATGGGGGCGGGGCCCAGCTGTCATAGCCCGTCTGGCCTTAGCGGGTTAGGCGGGCCCATCGGGCGCGGGGCTCGGGCGCACCCGAGCGGGTGCTTGCCCGCAGGTGCGGCGGGACGAGGCCGCCGGGGCTCGGCGAGCCCGCAACAGGCGACGGGCGGCGCCGGTGCGGCCTGCCGCAGCGGAGGCAGAAACGAGGCGGAGCGGGACTGCGGCGGCCGCGGCAGCGAGAGATGGGGAAGGGTGACGGCGGCGTTGTAGCGGAGGCGAGACGGCTCGGCTGCGGGTGGAGCAGGACGGGGCAAGCGGCGGAGGGGCGGCCAGGGCGCACGGCGGGGGCGACGACACCGGTGGGCAGGGATGCGGCCGTCGGCGGGCGGCAGCGGCAGCAGCAGCCGTAACTATAGCAGCGGGGAGGCGCGACGAGGTGAGGGGGCGTCGTGGGTGCGACCAGTGCGGGCGGGAGTGGCGTAGACCACAGCAGGCGCGGTCGGACGATGGTGGCATCGCCCGCAGCAACCGCCACCGCAGCAGACCAACACGAGTGGGGGAGCACGGGGCCAGCGGCGAGGCGCCGCGGTAGGGGACGTGCGCTGGCGAGCGCGTGCACGGGTCGACGCGGGCGCGCGCGGGACGGCGGAGGTGAGCTCGGGGCAGTGGCTACGCGAGCGGGACGGCGGCCGGGGCGGACGATGGGTGCGGGGAGAGGAGGAGAGGGCGTGGCCCTCACCGGCGTTGCAGAGGAGAGGGGCGGCGAGGCTCGATGGAGGTCAGCGGGGAGGAGGACGGGGAGGACGGGGCGACGACGGAGACGGGGCGGGGCAGCTCTGGCGGCGGCGGCGGGTC
>LR738715.1:601476202-601526449 GCA_902687465.1 Secale cereale | reverse complement strand
GGCCTGGGCCTTTGGTCCAGCTGGGCCAGAGTGGTCTAGCGAGAGGGGGGTTTCCTTTCTTTTTTTTTGTTTTTTTTTCCTTTTCTTTTATCTTATTTATTTTTACTTTACTGTTTTATTTTAGTTTCACCTTCACATTAGTTATATAAATTATAAAAGTAGCCCCTAATTTAGTATATGTAATAATGCCACATACCGAACATTTTAGTTTTAATGTTTGAAAACTTTTGATGTTTGTTAATAATTAAATATTGAATTTGAATCGTTTGATCTAACGCGAGATTAGCAACAGTAACGAAGGTGACGTGGCATTATTAGCATAGGTTCACTCTAGCATAATTATCTAGGCGTTACAGGTTGCCAAAGTGTACGTGTTCGATGATCGCCCCCAAGGGTTGCCAATTGTACGGGTTCGGTGACCGTCCTCAAGGGTCCTGGAATCACGACATCATACATTGTGCAAGGGCGTGAGGAGATTACGGTGGCCCTGGTGGCTTCTTAGAGAGCATTGTGGCATCACTCCAAATAGAGATTAACATCCACAAGGGTGTGAATTTCAGGATACATTGTCGTCTCCGCGTGCCTCGGTTATCTCCTACCCGAGCCCTTTACTTATGTGCTTTACTTTGTGATAGACATAGTGTTTCATGTTATATATCTTGCTATCACTTAGTTGTTTATCTTGCTTAGCATAATTGTTGGTGCACATAGGTGAGCCTAGTTGTTTTAGGGTGCTTGACAAATTAAACGCTAGTTTTATTCCGCATTTATTTAAGCATAAATATAATTATTTTAATGTACCTACTATTCACACCCCCCCCCCCTCTAGGCAACATCCATGATCTTTCAGTGCCCTCTTGATGTACTGTGGTGGTGGCGAAGTTCTTGGATCGATTCCCCCTCCGGATGCCTTCTGGTGGCTAGGTTTCTGTGTTTTAGATGCGTGATTGGAGTATGTGCCTCTCTGGTTCATGATCCGATTCCACGGGGTGGAAGTAGTCTACCAGGAGGTGGTGGTGGCAGCTGGTACAAGCATGTGCACTCAGTACCAGACGCCGTCTTGCGCTCTGGGATTGCCGCAAACCCTCCTATTTTCTCCAAAATGCCTCATTCTTCTATGGTAATTTAATGTACCACATTTATGGACATGATTTTATAACCATTTCCCAAAAAATTCTCTTTAATGCTTCATTTCTTTCCAAGAGTGCGTCATGATGAAAATCGACAAAAAAACAAGCGTGAACGCGATAAAATCCCACAAGGCATACCGTGTAAGCACAAAATAAAAAATAAAAACACCACACATTTTGGGCTCATCACCGCCGCCTCCCAAATCGATGACATCATCATCGGTGATAGGAGGCGGGCTTCTACTTCACGATGGAGGAAGACATGCTCGACGTCATGTGTCGGTGAGTCACATTAGTAGAGGTGGAATGCGGCAACGACGTGTCTCGCCGTGAGCCCGAGTAGCCTCTGCTACCAAAATCGTCGTCACGGCGGGGTGGTGGCACGCTGGAGGGGGTACCCGCTAACATACCACATCATCGGCTTCACAAGGCCTCTCCCCGCATCTTCGTTTCCATGCGGTGAGGCGGTTGAAATCGGTGTGGTGGGCAATGTCTTTGGGAGCAGGAGAGGAGTGGGTGAGCGTAAGCTTTAGGAGGAGGGAAGCGTCGGGTAGCTTTGGTATCCGAAAAGGTTCCTCAGATGACACGCTGGGGGCCATGGTTGAATGCAGGTAGACGAGGAGCCGATGAGCCCTTGTTGGAAATGTGATGTCAAAGTCGAAGTGGCGAACGTACAGATACCCCTAGACTCTCCCAGACCCCCATCCGATCTTGGGCTGGACTAGGAGATTTCGGATGTCCGGACAGATTCGGTCTAGAATGGGCTGCCATGTTAAGGCCTACAAGTGTCTAGACCGAACATATGGATGAGGTTTGATGAGCCACATTGAATATGCCTAATGAACCAAATAAACAAATGGGAGATATTGATTTTTCTAATTTGAAGTTTAGTAGTAAATGGCCAAATGCTTGCAATGGACATTCATATTAGATAGAAAATTAATGGCATGTTCATACTTCATAGGCAGGATATAAATTACATGTTAACTCTATGATTAGCACTAACGCTAATTATTTGGTATGTATTAATTGCACGGTAAACATGTCAACGCTCGCCATGGAAACAATTTAAATCGTTAGATGATGGGCAAGATTAATTGGATCTGCCCTTTCGGATCTTTTTATATTGGTATAGATACATGAATAGCTCAGAATTCATAATTTAAAAGGTACTAGAAAATATTGGTATTCAAACTCTAAGATTTGAAACTACGGAGTACCATGGAAGACCAGTTGAAGCTAGGAGCAGACGAGATGAAAAGCAAACGGTGTTCTTGAATTTTGTGCTACATAGATACCACATAGACAAAAACAACATACTAACTTGCGACTTCCCGTGTACAAACAAAATTTTAAATCTCAATACAGCACAGGTGTGTGAACAATGGCACCCCAAACCCCCGCTTCCAATAGCAAAACCAAAGCTGTCGTTTGACTCCATGAGAAGAATCTTTGTATATAGCCATGGCAAGAAAACCCAGGTCCGCATTCTGTTATGCGCATCTCTCACCACATTAATTGGGTATGTATTGACTATTGTCTCATCAGCTCCTCTGATGTGAAGCTGTCCTCTTCGCTTGTTTCGCAGAGGCCTTCTTTATGTTTGGGTTCGGTTTTACTCTCTGAATGACCCGCCTGAGTTCATCAGGCTTCTCATGCGGATCAATTTCCCCATACTGTATTGGCTTAATAACAACACCAGGCTTCTTCACAATCTGAAAGGTAGGACAGAAAACAGCAAATTAGAACCATAGAACCATAGAAGCGTGCCTTGATCAACTGCTACCGCATAAGGGGTTGACTAAGTCAATTTATTGGTCATTATTGCTTCAAGATAATAGTCCACAACCTCAGATTCTTGTCTCAAAATAACTGTATCAAGGGAATCAAGGGTATAGTTGTTTGTGAAGTTTCCACTTTTGTGGTGATAACCCACATGCCACTATGCCACGCCCAACCTGGCCCTAGATTCATTTGTTATCTGTTATCTAACTTAAAATAATTTATTTTAAATTAGAAGGTAATCAATTAGAAATAAGATACCCCTTAGCTTGAGCTTAAAACAATTTGAGATAAAATATCGCTTAGAGACGAGATCTATATAGTTCATTTGTTAGGGCCAGGAGGCCAGCTCTACATAAAGAGTCTTGGTGTATCTATTCTCATCAAGCAAGAATAGTTTGATGCCTCCCGTCTACTTCGTCCTCAAATCCCCAAGCCAACCCCTCTCATAGATCGGCCATACTGCCCGGCCATCCTTCTGGTGCTATTTAACCTCACAAACCATAGTTCATGACAGATCTATACCCGTAATAAATGCTTCAGGAGAGGATAAGTGGATGCAGCTAGTATGTCATCTAATAGGGGTATGAATGGTCATTTCTTAGAATTGGTGCTTTCTCAGTTTGCGTGTCTAGTGGGTTGTCGACAATTATAGTGTAACATAACTAAGTACAAAATTAGAGCCTGGGGACTTAAGACGCTGTACAAGCATTTCCAAGTCAGAGTGTTTTACTATTCTGGTAAGAGAAGTATTATATAATCAAGAAAAACATTATCATCAATTATGGTTTACTATTCACGGAAAAGAAGTCCTATCGTCAAGAGAGATTAATCATCAAATATATTTACATAACATTCTCTATCCAGAATGTTAAATATAATAAACAAAATGAAAATCCTAAACGGGCACTATAAACAAACACCTTGGTTGCATATGCTGCATAAGAAATAAACTTTCACTGTACATGCAGTAGGATGAATAGTTGTAAAGCTTTGGAGCACTCCATTAATAATCTTAAATGCTTAACAGCTTCATGCATCAGCTCAATTTAGATGTACTCACCGCAGGTCGGTTAAGAGCAGAGAGTGATATTGCTGGGTTGAAATCAGGTCCAAGAGGCATACGCATGCTATTTTCATAGACATCATTTGAGGTGTACGGGAAAGGAAGATTCGTTGCTAAAAGTTTTTCAGCCTGCAAACAGCAGAGTACTCCAAATTATTGCTTAATAGCAACAGTTCATGGTCAAGTAACATCCCAGAAATAAATATGATCTATAATAAGGCACATATTTTACCTTCTTGTCAACATGTTCAGAAATAATAACGTGTTTTAGCTTTGCGTCCTTCCTACTCTTCAAGGTTTCTTCCCTCTTCCTTTTGGCATCTTCATGTTCTTTCACCATCCATGAAGGAAGTCCTCTTTTCTGTTGTACATGAGTCCAGTGCCCCCAACCAGGAACAAGTGTAGGTTCTTCAGGTTCAGGATTCTCTTCATTTAAAGCTTCCGCTTTGTCATTCACAAAATCAGCTTCAACATCATCACCAGCAAAGGCTTGACGTATAAGATCAGCTTGCGATGGAAGTTCATAAGTTTCCTTTTCATCAGAGACAGTCAAGAAACCGTCAACCATCTCTTCCTCGGAATCTGAATCGGAATTGTGAGGCTGCTACCCCCCAAAAAAAGCAATGAGTAACAGTAATCAACTTGATTAGAAAGTAGGAACCAACGTCGGTGCTGAAGGCAAACCTTAGGATTTGAATCCACAGAAGGGATCTGCACTTTGGATTTATTGCCACTCTCTTTAATATTGTTACCACCATTTGTTTTGCTATTTTTGACCTGGTCAGTAACAAATGTTACAGATATGGAAGAGAAATATGGCAAGGAATCAAAGAGCTTTCAACACAAGGTGCCAGTACAAGTACCTTCTTCCACGAATTATCGGCTAACATTCGAACTTCAATGTCTGTCTTTGGGCCTGGGCTTTTTCTAGTACCATCAAAGCTCTACATGGGATTATAAATAAGATTTCTACGATAAAAATCATATGATAATGCAAAAGGGTAAAGGTTAGAACATCTTACAACGTATAGATCATTCTGTTGTTCATTGTCGAGTAGTGCAGTCCCAAGTTGGACATCATCTGCCTTGTTATTTGCATATTCTGCCTTCTTATTTACTTCACTGCTGTCGAAATGTTGACCAGAGTCAGAGTCATACTCACTGTCACTGTTCTTGTCAGCATCACCTAATTTTGGCCTCTTGTTTGCCTCTTCATGTGCCCTTTTCACAGGCCCAAAAGTTCTTTTACCTGTCACCTTCATTGAATCTACATTCTCCTCGGTGTTGTCATCCTCCAATTTCCTTAAGGATTCCTCCAATTCTTCATAATCTAGCCGTGTTTCCTCATAAGTTGCATCTGCACGCTTTTTCATAGCACGCTCCTGCAGATAAAATAATAATTATGATGATGGGTTGTGATGCAACAGCAGCAACACAAGCAAAATTATAATTAGTAAACATATGCACAAACAGGAACACGATGTAAAACTGAAAGCGCACCATGAAAGGCAATGAAAAAACTCCAGACTTTGGAATCTCATTATCTTCTTCAATCACTTTACGGATCTTTTCTTTCCCTCTGTTCAGAAGCTTTGCTTCTAATTTCCTTTCATCTTCGTCTTCATCATCGTCATCATCATCAGAACTTTCATCACTGCTACTAGATCCATCTTTTATGGAATTCATTTTTCTAGTAAGAAGAGCATGCTGTTGGAGTTGTGCTGTAATAGCATCTCGAGTGCCATCGTCTTGAACAGACAAGCCACGCTTCAAGATACGCTTTGCCCATTTCGAATTATTCTTGTGCTTCAGTGTCATCCTTTCCTGATAGATAGATTAGCAAAGTTAACAGGGAGATATACAAGGGGATTGTCAAAATAAACTATGAATTACCTCCGCACGCTTAAATTCTAATTTCTTAGCAGAGTCTTTTGCAGCTTCAGGATCTGCCTCCAAGTCTGCTGCCTTCAGTTTGTCCTTCTTCATCAACCGGTGGTAAGTCCTGGACTTAATCTTCTTCACACGTTTTGCTTTCATTTCATGACGAAACAGAAGGCTGCGCATTTTAGCAAGACGATTTTGACGCTCTCTCACATCCTCCACCTCCATCTACACAAATTCATGAACCTATTAGCATAGGAACCTCTGAACTCTGAAGCTTGAAAATTACATATTATCACTAAATATGCTCAGTCAGCAAACCAATAAGCATTAACACTCATAAAGTACCTAACTGATCTAGTGAAGTGAGATAAAAGCGACATACCTTGTTAAGTTCCAAGATTTTAGCACCATCATTCTTGTGTGCTTCCATAATTTCTGTGTTGTTAAACACACCAGCCATCTGCTTCTCAAATGATGACCTTGGTTCAAATTTGCTAGCAATTGCCCCAACAGTATCGACACCTAAGTTCAAATCATTTTCAAAGCGAAGCGTGGCAGCTTCCCGGTTGTCCTTCACTATCCGCTCCCACTTGCCGATTTCCTTCTTGGATAGGACGTATGCCACACTACGGTCCATCTTGTCCCTCTGCCCTTTTGGAAGTGGGGGCTGCACGACCATTGGTTTTTTCTCCTGCTGCTGAACCATCTTACGTATCTTGCTATACCCAGGCTTATCCTGGATATTATCCAAGAGATCATGAATTGTTACTGGACCATCTCCAGGCTGCAAAAGCTGCTCCAGTGCCTGTTTCTTCTCCTTCTTCTTCCTATTGCCTATTTAAGAATGACACAAGTCGGTTAAATCTTTTTCATGATGTTTAGAATGTCATGACAAGGACCAAACTTTCATGCACGGCATTTTTTAGTTCAACATCTTTTGTTAAAAACCCTACAATATGTGTAGGGGCTAGCAACCAAACCGTTCCAAAACACAGAGAATTTCAGCATAAGTGACCCAATTTTGTTCCATGTTAGGTATAGCAATCTCCTAGGAGTATTTAACTATCTAACTAATATGCCCCAAATGTATTACCATCGAAGGCTTCTCTAGGCATTCCTGTCGTTTCCTGGAGTATTCTTATCTGCTTCTCCTCGTCCACATCTCCGTCATCATCCTCTTCCATATCCTCGCCTTCATCCGAAGGCACATCCTCGTCCTAAAATATACGCACAAATTTTTAGTATAGCTTTGCTTCAATAATATGCATGTAATTTAACACCAAGATCTCTTTACTGGTAGAAAGCACCTCGCCATTTTCTTCTACAACGCACACCAAGAGTCGAAGACCCGCAAAGTTGCATCTTTACCGCTAAATCAGAAGCTGAAATCACGCGCGCAGGTGAGAATTGGCACGTACCGCATTGGAACCGTCGCTGTCGAAGTCGTACTCGTACTTGGCGACGGCGTCGTAGCGGTCGTTCTTGCGCGCCTCCTCCTCGGGCACCCCCTCCTCGTACTCGTACACGTCCTCGCCCACCACATCATCCTCGTCGTCGTCGTCCGAGCCACGGTCGCGGGCAGGTCCCAGCGACTCGAGCTCCCGGCGCAGCTTGTTGGGAAGATGAGGACCGTGGCTGCGCTTCTCCCCGGGCCTCCCCGCCCCGCCCCTGCCCCTGCCGCGGCCGCGGCCCCTCCCGGTGCCGCGTGATCCCCTGGAGGCCAGGGTATTGGTTCTCGCCTTCGGGTTGGGCTTCGTTCCGCCCATGGTGGCTGGGATGCGTGCTCGATCGGCGGCTACAGCGGAAGGCAGCGGCAGCGGCAGCGGCAGCGGCGGCGGCGGAAGGTTTAGGAATCAGGAGGAGAGAAGAGGGTGACGCCAAGGCGGGCTGGGAGGGGCTCCCAGTTAAGGATGCTACGCCGCTGAAACTGGGCCAGGCCCATTTTCTGCTTTTGCGTGGCTGTTCGATGCGGCCGCCCATGAAGGGGGCGCGCCGGAGGCCACAGCCTTTTTTACACATTTTTTCTTATTTTTTATAAATATACTACAAATATGTTACTCCCTCCGTCTCAAAAATTTTGTCTTTAATTTGTCTAAATACGGATGTATCTAGTCACGTTTTAGTGTTAGATACTTCTCTATTTAGACAAATCTAAGACAAGAATTTTAGGACGGAGGGAGTACATAATTTTTTAAATAAATGCTTTGAAAATTTGTTACTATGTGTATAGAGAAAATATTTCTCATGTATACAAGAAATGTATACAAAAAATACACAATGCGTGTGAAAGTTGATCATGTACTTAATGTTAATCAAGAATTTGAGAAAATATTTGATAATGTTAAATGTATATTGAAAAAATGTTGACCATCCATTCGAAAAATATTAATATTCTATTTGAAAAATGTAGGACTGCAGGAGCGGATAAGAAGAGAGGTTCCGCTAGTCTGGGGGAGGAATTGCAGTTCACGTACCCCACAGAGAGCCGTCGATCGCCACACGCATATGAGCTGAGTGAAGAGGACGGGTGATGCCATGTGAAACTCAAGGAACATCCCTGCTCGAGAGCTTAAACCACGAGCAGAACCACTGCACAACCCCTCTCTCGCTCACAAACCAAACCATAAAGACGACCTGTTGCCCATGATATGTGGGGTCGAGAAAAGAAACATAGGAGGAGATCCACACATAGACAAGGGGGGGGGGAGAGAAAGGAAAGGGCAACGAGAAAAAAGACGAACGGATATCAATGGCCAGGATCCAAACTAGCGAGAATGAGGAGTTAAGCCTCGCCTTTACTCCTCAGGAAATCGACACGGCTGTCCACAGCATGAAGTCGGACACGGCTCCAGGTCCAGATGGCTGGCCTGTGGCCATGTTTAAACAATTATGTTCCCTCATCCAGGGTCCGATTTTCGGGGTGTGCAACAATTTTATGCGTGGAGAAGTGGATATCTCATGTCTGAACTTTGGGATCCTATCCCTCTGCAAGGCACGGACAACATTAGACAATTTAGACCCATTGTATTGATCAATGTACCTTTTAAAATCTGCTCTAAAGCCTACTCCACGCGGTTGACTCCTGTCGCACATCGTGTTATTAGCATAAACCAATCTGCGTTCATTGAAGGCGCAATATCCTGGAGGAGCCCCTCGCCCTTCTCGAGCTCGTCCACTCGCTCAAACGATCGCGACAACCAACGATTCTTCTAAAACATGACTTTGAAAAAGCGTACGGCCGTGTCAACTGGGACTTCCTTAGACAAGTCCTCTTGGGAAGAGGATTCTCATCCGTATGGGTCCATCGCATGATGCAATTGGTCTCGGGGGGGGCAAACTGCAATTGCGGTCAACGGCGAAGTGGGTCACTACTTTTGCAACAAGCGAGGACTGCGGCAGTGCGACCCAGACTCCCCTTTGTTGTTCAACTTTGTGGCTGATGCCCTTGCTGCAATGTTGGACAGAGCTCGAACGGCTGGCCACCTAAGGGGGGTGGCCACCCACTTGGTCTCAGGGGGGTATCTCTCACCTTTAGTACGTAGATGATATGCTGCTTCTGTTCGAGCCGGACAGGCATAGCATTGCAATGGTCAAGGCTATTCTGTTAAGCTTCGAGCTTATGTCGAGCCTAAAAATCAACTTCCAAAAATGTGAAGTGATCTCCATGGGGATGGGGGGTACCGAGGGTCGGGAAGTGGCAGATCTGCTCAGCTGCAAATTGGGCTCTCTCCCTTTCAAATACCTTGGGCTAGCAATAGGGGATCGGGCTCCTACCATCCAGGACTAGGCTCCACTTTGTACCACGGTAGATAGCCGAGTTGGGCCATGGAGGGGTAGATTCATGTCGTCGGGAGCGCGACTAATCCTTACCAACTCCAGTCTTTCCTCCTTACCCATGTTCACTATGGGTCTGTTTTTGCTGGCCGAAGGTGTGCACTCCAAGCTCGACACGCCTCGGTCCCGGTTCTTTTGGGAAGGAGCCGTGTGCTGCCCCAAGTCCCAGGGGGGCTTGGGTGATGAACTCTAGGCTGATGAATGTGGCGCTTATGTGCAAATGGATCTAGAAGCTGTCCCAAAGGGAATCTGGCCTTTGGGCTAACCTGCTCAGGGCCAAGTACTTCCCGTCGGGTAACTTCTTTGTGGCCACTGGGAGGGGGTCCCCCTTCTGGAACTCGATTCAAGCCCTCAAGCCAATCTTCGCCATGGGGGCGAAGTTTTTGGTCAATAACGGGTGCTCAACTCGTTTCTCGTTGGACCTCTGTGTAATGCCCAGGATGGGACTATACCTCCTACGTGTCTAGGCACGACTTAAAGGTATAAGCCCATTCTGGAATGATCTCAAGTTTGGTATCTTTGCACGACTCGTGTAAAAATAGGGATGAAATTGCAAAAGAATAGTTGGCTTACACTCGCCACGTCACACAATACATTACATAAGCAAATCATCATCCAAAACATCACAACCCGACTACGGGCGAAGATCCAAAAGAAAGATACCAAAAACATAAAGCCACAGGTCCGAATCGCCCCTAGTAGAAACCACTACTGATCGTCGAAAACGTCACGCACATACGGCCACTCTCTTCATCGAGCTCCCAGTGAAGTTCTGAACCAATTCCTGCATTGATCTCAGCGGTACCTGCATCTGGTGTTGTAGTATCTGTGAGCCACGAGGACTCAGCAATCCCATAACCATGGGTATCAAGACTAGCAAAGCTTTATGGGTAGGAAGAGGTAAAGTGGTGAGGTTGCAGCAGCGGCTAAGCATAATATGGTGGCTAACTTACGAGTACAAGAATAAGATGAGCATCTACGCAAACGGTCGCAAACTAGTAATGATCGCTAAAGATCCTGAACTACCTACGAGTCAAACATAACCCCACCGTGTTCTCTTCTCAAAATGAAAAGAGACAGTCACGGTTACTCACAGAGTTGTGTGTTTTACTTTGGATCCTCTGTCAAGTTTTCTACAACCGGACATTAACAAATTCCAATCTGCCACATAACCGCGGGCACGGCTTTCGAAAGATCATAACCCTGCAGGGGTGTCCCAACTTAGCCCATCACAAGCTCTCACGATTAGCTGAAGTGATAAATATAATATCATCACCCCTTATCTTAGGGAAATCCGATCAGGCTCGGCATCCCGGTGCACAAGACATTTCGACAATGGTAAAACAAGTCCAGCAAGACCTCCCGGTGTGTCGACACCCTGATAGTATCCGCGCGTATCTCGTCTAAGGCCACGACCGGATGGGCGATTATACGAGTAAAACCAATCCTCGAGTTTCCCCGTGGTGGCCCCGCATACTCCCCGTTTGGGACCAACACCATCAGCACTGGCCCTCCTGTTATGTAGAATTAAGAACCCGGGGACGCGACCCCCTATACAATTTTAATTAATTAGTTAAGTTGTTATTATGAGGCAAATTAAAACCAATGTTGGGCCTTGCTGGAGGAGTTTTATTCAAAGTCGAAGTGTCAAGGGGTCCCCATATACCCATCGTGTAAGGAACGCAAAATCAAGGAACATAATGCCGGTTTATCGGCGCCTAAGATGGCATGAGTGGAACAAAACACCGAGCAAAAGGCCAAGCCTTCCACCCATGCCCAGTATATAGGTGTGTTATTATAATAATAATAGATATTGTGATATTCCAACAACCAGTTCCCACCTGGAACGATCTTCATCTTCACCTGCAACTAACAACGCTATAAGAGGGGCTGAGCAAGCGGGTAACATAGCCAAACAATGGTTTTGCTAGGAAGGTGTCAAAGGTTAGAGGTTTCATGGCAACAAGGAGAGGCTGACATAAAAGATGGGTAGCGCGACATGTAACGATAGCATCGAGACAACTAAGCAAAGGCAATGATAGTAAAGGTATCCAAGGGGATGGTCATCTTGCCTGGGATTCCGCAAGGAAGAAGAACAGATCCATGAAGTAGTCGAACAGAACCTCACAACTCCGGAACGAACCCGAAGCTAACGAGGGAAGCAAACTGGAAAGAAACAAGCAACACGGTAAACACACCACACGAGACATGACAATATGCTCAATCAAGTATGATGCAAGACAGTTCTATATAGGATGCACCACAAGTCTATACAGGAAGCAAAACATGGCAAGGTAGGAAGCACAGCAAAACAACACAAGTATATATGATGCAATACATGGCAAGGTATGATGCATGACAAGTCTATACAGGAAGCATTACATGGAAAGGTAGGAAGAACAGAAAAATAACACAAGCATCATGACAATATGCAATACATGGCAAGGTATGATGCATAAACAAACTACACTATTTAGGCATTTTAAATGAGGCCGGAAATAACAACAACAATTCCGGGAAAATCCCCATATGCATGTTTAGCAATTTTAAGCAACAACAATTCACACATTTTAATGTTGTTAACATGATGCGGATGACATGATCAAGTTTATGCAATTTATTAATTAAAGGTTAACATGAAGAGATAAGAAGATGATAAGGAGTATTAGTCACCGTGGTGGAAAGAAAGGGTGCCACGGCGACGAATCCGAAAATGATGCCACGCAACATATCGGTTCCGGTACTCGTCGAGAGACCGGTGCAAAAGAAAGGTGGCGTGAGCGGGTCGAACAAGATGAAAGGTGGGGTGATCCTATCACCGGGTTCCCACGAGTCGACGACGAGGCAACCGAGGAGCATGACAAAGGACGAAACGGGCACGGTGCACACAAGGGAAACATCTCATACAACCACAAGCATTCGTCCACGGGTCATCGTCTCGGGGTTATACCTTCGGAACGTTCGTTCTCGAAGCGGTTCGAGTCGTCGAGGGACTGATACGTCCAAAATGCATCACTATTTTGTATCATAATTTATCCTTATACATTGATATATTTCACGTTACGGTGATGTTCTTATGTTGTTTTGGTCTATTTTACACAGTTTGCAAACTTTCCGATGCCGAAGCAGCAGACGCAGGATTCAGCAGTAAAAAGTGGACGCTGAGTTGCTGAAGAAGAATACCTCCAAATTACCTGAAAATTGACGGGAGATATTTTTCAGACGGATCACGAAGGCACGCGAAAGGGCAACCAGAGGGGGGCCACAGGGTGCCCAGGCGCCCTGGGGGCGCCCCCCCTGGCCGCGCCGGGGGGGCGCCTGGAGCCCCTGGCCCACCTCTGGCCGCCCCCTTTTGCATATATGCTCTCCGTTATCCAAAAACCCTAGAGACGGGAATTTTTACGGAGTTCCACCGCCGCTCCGTGGCGGAAACCTACCGAGAAGAAAAAGCCATCTCCGGCGGGCAGATTCCGCCGGGGAGATCACCTCCCGGAAGGGGAGATCGTCGCCATCGTCATCACCATCGTCACGAGCATCATCGAGATCATCATCAACATCATCCCCAACACCAGCACCATCTCCATCTTCATCCAAATCTCATCTTACAATCGCAACTTGTGTTGTAACTCGTACTACCTATCCTCTCTACTCCATCGGTGTTGATTACTACTTTGTGGTGAATGCTATTGAGTTTTGTTGGAGAAATATTATTATGTCCAGATTGTTTATCACCTATTTATACCCACTGATCATGATCTCTTTTATATCTCGTGAGTAGTTACCTTAGTTCTTGAGGACATGGGGAAAGTCTTGTTGTTAGTAGTCATATGCTGTTGAAGTAATATGTGTTGTTTGATACTTAAGTTGCGTTGTCATTCTACTAGTGGTGTTGTGTGAGTCGAACACCCAACACTTCGCCTTATTAAGGACCTAGGAGAATACATTGTGTATAAAGAATGCTTATGGTGGGTTGCCGGAGTGACAGAAACCTGAACCCCAGTTCGCACGCTTTTGCATAAGGGAATAATGGATCCTCGATCGTATTGCTATGGTTAGGCTTTTGCCTTAAATTCTATCTTGTATTTGCGGATGCTTGCAAGGTGTTTAATCATAAGAGTGCACTCATCTTAGTCTAGAGAGTGTACTAGCATAGATCCACCCACTCAACACTTATCAACACATAACATAGTATCGATACGGAATATGGTGAAAGCACATGACTACCTCTCCCGTGTGTCCTCAGGAACGCTTTAGTCTTTATAAGTTCAGTTGCTAGGCCTCTCCTTTGCTAAGAAAGGATTGGGCCACTTGTTACTCTCAGTGCCTTTTACATTGCTTGCTCTTACCTTCCTGTTGCCTATATCGAGAAAACACCTAAAAAGTTATCTTTCAGTTCTTGCAGTAATTTCTTGCTCAGAATCGCTTATCAATACCTTCTGCTCCTCGTTGGGTTCGACACTCTTAGTTATCGAAAACGCTGCAATAGATCCCTTACGGTTGTGGTCATCAAGTACCGTTTTCTGGCGCCGTTGTCGGGGAGCGTAGCGCTATTGGTAAAGTGAAACTGGTAAGGAAGTTTTTATAATTCTGTTTTTGTTTTTGCTATTGCTGCTCTTTGTCCTTATGGATAACCCTGTTATTGGAGCGTTGCTTGCGGGAAGACGCCCCACACCTGTGGTGGTTGATCCTCCCCCTACTGAAATTGTGCCTTATAAAATACCAGCTGGCATTATCAATTATGTTTTGGCTAATCGTTATGCAGGAGATAGACATCCCGGTGAACACTTGCTATATCTGTCACAACTAAGTTCATTATTTAAGCTTGCAGGTGTATCGAGGGAGTTTGTCATGAGAAAATTGTTTGCCGTATCACTTATAGATAAAGCTTCGGATTGGTATAGGCTTCTCGATAACTCACACTTCCTTGACTGGCAGGAGCTTATGTCTCTCTTTTATACTAAGTTTTATCCTCTTCATGAAATTCATCGAGACAGGAACTATATCTATAACTTTAGGTCTCGTGACGGAGAAAGCATTGCTCAAGCTTGGGGGAGATTGAAGTCCCTAATGCTCAAATGCCCTATTCATAAGCTTCCCAAGGAAACTATACTTACAAATTTTTATGCCAGGCTTTCTCGTCAGGATAAGGAGATGCTGGATGCCTCCTCTAGTGGGGTATTTCAGAAAAAGAGTGTTGAAGAAAGGTGGG
The DNA here is from genome assembly GCA_902687465.1 of Secale cereale. Lineage (NCBI taxonomy): Eukaryota > Viridiplantae > Streptophyta > Magnoliopsida > Poales > Poaceae > Secale > Secale cereale. The sequence goes on along the minus strand of LR738715.1, from coordinate 601,511,544 downwards.
ATCTCATTGAAAGGATCCAGAGGAATACCGAAGATTGGGAAATTGATAAAGGTATTGAATCCGCTATAAATTATGAACATGGTTATATTGAGAGCTATGTGAAAACTGATTACTTCAATACTTTTTGCTCTAAGATTGGTCTTGATTCCCATCTAGTGCTTGATTTGTGTAAGAATTTTGCCTCTCACGTTGATTCTTTTAAAAAGAAGAGTGACCAGCACCATGAACCTTTTAAAGAGTCACCTATTGACATTTATGTTGCTGACCCTATTTTGCCTACAATTATATATGAAAAGCCTCCTTTTCCCGCAAGGATAAAGGAGCACTCTCTTGTGACAGGCATAATAAATAAAAGTGAGAGAAGAGTTGATGAGCCTGAGGACCAGATCAGGGTCGATCATCAAGTTGCATTGATTAAAGACCTTGCTACTAATGATGTTTTGGATTCCAATATAAATTTTTGTGCTGTTTCCACTAACCTTGTCACAGCCAAGAATAAAGGCCCAATTTCAGGTACTCCAGTGGTATCTGTTAAAATAGGAGATCACAATTATTATGGGCTATGCGATTTGGGATCGAGTGCAAGCGCTATCCCCTATTCACTTTATGAAGAAATCATCGGTGAGATTTCCCCTTGTGAACTTGAAGAAGTTGATGTTACCATTCATCTTGCAAACAGAACAACTATCTCTCCTATCGGGATTGTGAGGGACGTTGAAGTCCTATGTGGAAAGGTAAAATACCCTACCGACTTTCTAGTACTTGGTTCAGAAAGGGACAATTTTTGTCCAATTATTTTTGGTAGACCTTTTCTTAGAACTTGTGGAGCTATAATAGATTGCAAGAAAGGTAAAGTTTCTGTTGAATTCGATGGTGAGCCATATGAATTTAATTTTTCTAAGTTCTCTAAGCAGCCTCGTGGTACTGATTTACCTAGTGATGATAAAATTATTGAAAGTATTGCCTCTATTGCTATTCCCCCTAATGATCCTTTGCAGCAATACATGGAGGACCACGAGAATGATTTGCATATGCAGGAAAGAAATGAACTAGATGAAATATTTTTGAGGCAGCCTGCTATCCCGAAGCACAACCTTCCGGTTTAACCTTTGGGAATTTTATCAAAACCGAAGGAAGACCCGGTGTTCGATCTTAAACCTCTTCCCGATACGCTCAAGTATGCTTATTTAGATGAAAAGAAAGTATATCCTGTTATTATCAATTCTAACCTTTCAGGATATGAAGAAGAGCGATTATTGGAAGTACTTCGTAAACACCGAGGCGCAATTGGCTATACCCTTGATGACCTTAAGGGGATTAGTCCATCTATCTGTCAACATACTATCAACCTTGAGCCTGATGCTAAACCAGTTGTTGATCATCAACGATGGTTGAACCCGAAGATGATGGATGTTGTGAGAACTGAGATTCTCAAGCTTTTGGCCGCAGGTATTATCTACCCTATAGCTGATAGTAAGTGGGTAAGTCCGGTACATTGTGTTCCTAAGAAAGGAGGTACAACTGTGGTTCCTAATGATAAAAATGAATTAATACCTCAGAGAATTATTATTGGATATAGAATGTGTATTGATTAGAGGAAGTTGAACAAGGCAACTAGGAAGGATCACTACCCGTTGCCGTTCATCGACCAAATGCTTGAAAGGTTATCCAAAAATACCCACTTTTGTTATCTCGATGGTTGTTCTGGCTTCTCTCAAATTCATGTTAACACTGCCGATCAAGAGAAGACCACTTTTACTTGTCCCTTTGGTACTTATGCTTACAGGCGTATGCCTTTTGGTTTATGTAATGCCCCTGCTACTTTTCAAAGGTGTATGTGTGCTATCTTTCATGGTTTCTGCGGGGATATTATGGAAGTCTTCATGGACGATTTCTCCGTCTATGGAACTTCTTTTGACCATTGTCTTCACAATCTTAATAAAGTTTTGCAGAGATGCGAGGAGACAAATTTGGTACTCAACTGGGAAAAGTGCCACTTCATGGTTAATGAAGGAATTGTTCTTGGTCACAAGATTTCCGAAAGGGGAATTGAAGTGGACAAGGCTAAGATCGAAGCTATTGAGAGGATGCCCTACCCAAGGGACATCAAAGGTATTCACAGTTTTCTCGGTCATGCAGGTTTTTATAGAAGATTTATTAAAGACTTTTCTAAAACCTCAAGACCCCTCACTAATCTTCTCCAGAAGGACGTTCCTTTTGTATTTGATGAAAATTGTAAGGAAGCTTTTGAAGTCCTTAAGAAAGCTTTAATAACCGCTCCTATAGTACAACCACCTGACTGGAATTTACCTTTTTTGAGATTATGTGTGATGCTAGTGATTTTGTTGTTGGAGCTGTTTTAGGACAAAGAGTTGATAAGAAATTGAATGTTATACATTATGCTAGCAAAACTCTTGATAGTGCTCAAAGGAATTATGCTACTACTGAGAAGGAATTCTTAGCTGTAGTTTTTGCTTGTGATAAATTTAGACAGTATATTGTTGATTCCAAAGTTATTATTCATACTGATCATGCTGCCATTAAGTACCTTATGACAAAGAAGGATGCCAAGCCAAGGCTTATCAGATGGGTACTCCTTCTTCAAGAATTTGATTTGCAGATTGTTGATAGGAAAGGAGAAGACAATCCGGTAGCGGACAATCTTTCAAGGATGGAAGATATACCGCATGATCCCATCCCAATCAACGATAGTTTTCCAGACGAGCAACTTGCCGTTGTAAAAGTACAATCTCTTTCCGACCCTTGGTATGCAGATTATGCTAATTTTATTGTTGCAAAGTATCTGCCTCCAGGTTTAACACTTCAGCAAAGGAAGAAGTTCTTTCATGATTTGAGGCACTACTTCTGGAATGACCCACATCTTTTCAAAGAAGGTCCCGACGGGATCGTGAGGAGATGCATTCCGGAACATGAGCAGAAGGACATTCTCAGACGGTGTCATGATAGTCCCTATGGAGGACATCATGCCGGTGAGAGGACTGCACATAAGGTTCTTCAATCAGGTTTTTATTGGCCTACTCTCTTTAAAGATGCTAGAAATTATGTTTTAGCCTGTGATAAATGTCAGAGAGTTGGTAACATTAGTAGAAGGAATGAGATGCCTATGAATTACTCACTAGTGATTGAACCTTTCGATTGTTGGGGTTTTGATTTTATGGGTCCTTTTCCTTCTTCGCACAAGTACACTCACATTTTAGTAGCTGTTGATTATGTGACCAAGTGGGTTGAAGCAATCCCCACTGAAAGTGCTGATCACAAGACATCTTTGAAAATGCTTAAAGATGTAATTTTTCCTAGGTTTGGTGTACCAAGGTATCTCATGATTGATGGGGGATCACACTTCACGCACGGAGCTTTTAGAAAAGCTCTGGCTAAATACGATGTTAATCATAGAATTGCTTCACCATATCACCCTCAAACTAGTGGGCAAGTTGAGCTCACCAATAGAGAGATTAAGTTGATCTTGCAGAAGACAGTAAACAGAAATAGAAAGGACTGGTCAAATAAGTTAGGAGATGCTTTGTGGGCATATAGAACTGCTTACAAAAACCCCATGGGCATGTCCCCCTATAAGATGGTGTATGGCAAGGCTTGCCATTTGCCATTAGAGTTAGAGCACAAAGCTTTCTAGGCTGTTAGAGAGCTTAACGCTGACCCAAAATTGGCTGGTGAGAAGCGTCTCATGAACTTGACTTCTCTAGATGAATGGAGAAGTGAAGCTTACGAGAGCGCTAAAATGTTCAAGGAAAAGGTAAAAAAGTGGCATGATAGGAAGATTCTGAAACGTGAATTTAATGTTGGTGATAAAGTTTTGTTGTTTAGATCCCGTTTCAGGTTTTCTCCAGGTAAACTACTTTCCAGGTGGGAAGGACCATTTCATATTGAAGAAGTTTATCGGTCTGGTGCAATTAAGATTAATAATTTTGAAGGCACCAAACCTCAAGTTGTGAATGGGCAAAGACTTAAACATTACATAGCAGGAGACCCTGTCAATGTTGATGTGAATATAATATACACAACAACTCACGAAGAACATGTTGCAGCCCTGTTTCAGACGCCAGCAGAAGCAGAATAAAGAAAAGGTATGTAGTACGGTAAGGAAACATCGCGAACCGCCATAAAAGTTCCGTATTACGAGTTTCTGCAAAATTAGTAAAATTTCGAGCCTAAGTGGAGCCGGAGACGACCTCCAGGGAGTCCAAGCGCCCCCCTGGCGCGCCCCCCCTGGGCCGCGCCGGGAGGCCGCCTGGACACCCGGGAGTCCGTCTCCGACCCCGCTTTGGTCCGTTACCTTCCTTTTTGTGCATAAATTTTTCCTATATATGTGCCCGGATTGTTCCGGCAACGTATCTTGCGATTTCGCGTGTTTTCTCTTCGATCTGTTTCTGCCAGGGAATCTTTCAGCTGAATTTAGGTGCCATGGCTTCTCCAAGCTCCCCCAAGGACGAGTTCGTCGTCAACGTCATCAACCCTTACCTCGCTGAGGTGAAGAAGCACCCTCAGGTTGTTCGGATGGAGGACGGTGTCCTTCATCAAGAAGATCTGAAGGGACCTATCAAGGAGGGGAGCGTCCAGGCCAGGCTGGAAGAAGTGGAGCAAGAAGTCTTCGAGTACAAGAAGATGATCGAGCGTGGTGTTGAAGCTAACTTTGACATCATCAACGAGTTGAAGAACTACTTCCTGAAGGGGATGAAGGAGATGTGGAAAAGCATCACCGCGTCTGAAGAAAGAATTATAGAGCTCCAAGGGCAAATTAATGATCTACATAACCAGAACTGTGAGTATGAACTAAGGTTTCTGCGCATGGGTTTGGGTGCTGAATGCAGGATTCAAGAGACGAGCTTCTCATATGAGACTGGAGAACCCCTTCCATGGAAGCGTTTCGCCAAGGACTACTTGATCAACGCCAACAAGGATGATGAGTGAAATCTCCTGGGGTAATGGCATTCCCTTGGCTTGTTCCAAGCTTGGGGGAGTGCCCGGTATCATTATCTTTACCTTTTGTCTTTTAGAGTCAAGTAGAGTCGTATCATGTCTAGGGAGGTTGTTATATGAGATAGGTGTGTGCATTGAGGTCTATCACTCCTTCGGTGAAGAATTGTATCCGTAAGTGTGGAGTCGTCCATGATGGAATATTAATGAGAAGTTTTATTGGTTCCTTTTGCTGCACTCGGTATTCTCTTCACACAATCGACCTTATATGATGATTCTTATGGGGAGTATTGACCTTATGTCAGGTATGGCTGTGAAAACTTTATTTAATCTTGGCAAACATAGCTTTGGTCATAACAACAAGCATGATTTTCTTAAAGTATCAACATAGCCAAAACCTTTATGTTATTATGTTTGAAGTGTTATGCTGACAAGGAAGACAACTTGATGTGTTATGCTTATTCCAATGTTCATGCTTTATATTGCTTTGCATCTTAGTCATCATCAATTGTCTGTTCTTTCAAAACCTTTGCTAGCCTAACTCTGTACTAAGCGGAATTCTGCTTGTGCATCCATACCCTTAAGCCAATACCTTCCATATGAGTTCACCATACCTTCCTACTCGTGGTATTCCACTACCACCTCCTAAAGTACATAATTTATGTGTTATCCTCAAATGTTCAAAATCTTTTATTTTGTGCCTCTGTTTTAGCTCATGAGGAAGTAATAGCTAATCCATGATCTTTTTGAGTTGGACAAGCTTCACCCCGGGATTGCATGTATAATGTGCAAACCCATAATACGAGAAGGAACTGGCATTGAGTGCGCCCGGCTCAAAAAGATAATATAACAAACAAACCCTCCTTCACGCTTTGTTCATGAGAAATCAGAAAACTTTGGCAGTGACTAACAAAGGAGAATAAGAGGATGTGATCGTCCTCGTGCGGGAGCCGTTCCTCGAAACTTGTCCAGCTCAAGAAGTAGTTGAGTTATCTATTAGCATTCGTTGACAAATCATGCACCTCTCAAAACTTGTTTTCATTCTGTTTGATTTAAGGATAGCACATGAGTTTTCCCTACTACCCTAGAGCAGGGCCCATCTTTTAATTTTAAGTTGAGTCAGTTATTCCTACTCCCTTCTATTCTTAAAGAGAGCAGACATTTGATGTTGATAAGGATTCATTCATATAAAGTTGCATTAAGATTTGTCATATCATATCCTTGTTGACATTATCATTCGATAAGTAAGTTGTTTGTCATGCCCAGCTAAGGCAAATATCTTCCTTTGTGTTAACACTTTCACTTCTTGCCTATTAACATGTTATTTCAAAAAGCTTCAATTGATCTCATCAAAATATAAGAGCAAAAGTTAAATCTATTTGTTGTTCTTTGACCAAAGGACATGTTTGCCATGATATAATGAGTTTCCTTAGCCCTACTTTCGAATATAAGTGTTATCACTCTTTTATAAGGGCTTTATGAATTGAAGATTGCTGTTGAGGATATTTGAGTTGGTAAAGAAACTATGATGCTTCTTGTCCGTATTCTGTTTATCGACACTTCACTCTCTAAACTTGTGGACAGGTTTACCGAGTTCATATTCGCTTGGGGACAAGCGAGGTCTAAGCTTGGGGGTGTTGATACTTCCAAAATGCATCACTATTTTATATCATAATTTATCCTTATACATTGATATATTTCACGTTACAGTGATGTTCTTATGTTGTTTTGGTCTATTTTACACAGTTTGCAAACTTTCCGATGCCGAAGCAGCAGACGCAGGATTCAGCAGTAAAAAGTGGACGCTGAGTTGCTGAAGAAGAATACCTGCAAATTACCTGAAAATTGACAGGAGATATTTTTCAGACAGATCACGAAGGCCATAGTTTAAAAAACCGAACCGGAAATCGAACCGGAAAGGTTGTCGGTTCGGGTTTTTACCGGTCGGACCGCCGGTTCACCGGTTCGATTGTTGGTTTTTTAAGCAATAAAATAATATATGTTAATTAATATATATTCTAATATAGTGTGAAATAATGGTCAATAAAATTATATCCATGTAGTTGATAACAAAATAGCACAACCAACTTGGTTATCGGGCAATGGACAGGCCACACGTACTGCTTACACCACCTTGGATCGAATCTCAATTTCTAGCAAAACATTTTTTCCGGTTTTTTCCGGTTCAATGACCCGGTTTTTTCACCGGTTTTCCAAAAAACCGTCCGGTTTGACCGGTTTTCTTCGGTTTGATTGCAGAACGGTCTTATTAGCTTAAAAAACCGATGAGGCTGCCGGTTCCGGTTTTTTCCGGTTCGACCGCCGGTCCGGTCCGGTTTTTTAAACTATGACGAAGGCACGTGAAAGGGCAACCAGAGGGGGGCCACAGGGTGCCCAGGCGCCCTCGGGGCGCGCCCCCTGGCCGCGCCGGGGGGGCGCCTGGAGCCCCTGGCCCACCTCTGGCCGCCCCCTTTTGCATATATGCTCTTCGTTATCCAAAAACCCTAGAGACGGGAATTTTTACGGAGTTCCGCCGCCGCTCCGTGGCGGAAACCTACAGAGAAGAAAAAGCCATCTCCGGCGGGCAGATTCCGCCGGGGAGATCACCTCCCGGAAGGGGAGATCGTCGCCATCGTCATCACCATCGTCACGAGCATCATCGAGATCATCATCAACATCATCCCCAACACCAGCACCATCTCCATCTTCATCCAAATCTCATCTTACAATCGCAACTTGTGTTGTAACTCATACTACCTATCCTCTCTACTCCATCGGTGTTGATTACTACTTTGTGGTGAATGCTATTGAGTTTTGTTGGAGAAATATTATTATGTCCAGATTGTTTATCACCTATTTATACCCACTGATCATGATCTCTTTTATGTCTCGTGAGTAGTTACCTTAGTTCTTGAGGACATGGGGAAAGTCTTGTTGTTAGTAGTCATATGCTGTTGAAGTAATATGTGTTGTTTGATACTTAAGTTGTGTTGTCATTCTACTAGTGGTGTTGTGTGAGTCGAACACCCAACACTTCGCCTTATTAAGGACCTAGGAGAATACATTGTGTATAAAGAATGCTTATGGTGGGTTGCCGGAGTGACAGAAACCTGAACCCCAGTTCGCACGCTTTTGCATAAGGGAATAATGGATCCTCGATCGTATTGCTATGGTTAGGCTTTTGCCTTAAATTCTATCTTGTATTTGCGGATGCTTGCAAGGTGTTTAATCATAAGAGTGCACTCATCTTAGTCTAGAGAGTGTACTAGCGTAGATCCACCCACTCAACACTTATCAACACATAACATAGTATCGATACGGAATATGGTGAAAGCACATGACTACCTCTCCCGTGTGTCCTCAGGAATGCTTTAGTCTTTATAAGTTTAGTTGCTAGGCCTCTCCTTTGCTAAGAAAGGATTGGGCCACTTGTTACTCTCAGTGCCTTTTACATTGCTTGCTTTTACCTTCCTGTTGCCTATATCGAGAAAACACCTAAAAAGTTATCTTTCAGTGCTTGCAGTAATTTCTTGCTCAGAATCGCTTATCAATACCTTCTGCTCCTCGTTGGGTTCGACACTCTTACTTATCGAAAACGCTGCAATAGATCCCTTACGGTTGTGGGTCATCAGGGACGTAGTGGAAGTAGTGGAAGTAGACGTTCTTGAGGCGGTCGTTGGCGAAGTTGTTGTTCACGTTGCCAAAAGGAAGTAGTCGTTCACGTTCGTCGAGGAAGTAGTGGTACACGGCGACGGTAGTGGAAGTAGTCGTTCACGGTCATCGGTAGGGGTACTTGACGTGTCGCCGTTCTCGTTTCGAAGATGGACATGTCATCGGACGTAGTTGAACTTGGCGCAAAGGTCGTCGTGGTACTTGTCGCATCCACCAAGTGTAGTCGTTCTAGGCACCGGGCGTCGAGGTACTTGACGAAATCTGCAACGGTGGAACTTGGTGCTACTCCCTTTTCAGTAGTCGTTGAACTTGGCATCAACCGTGACAGCAAGCGGAGGTGCATGAAAACAGCAGGGCGTCAAGGGGCGGCACGGGAACAGGAGGTCGAGGCCATGGCGCCAGCGAGGTGGCGGAGGTGCAGGGGAGAAGGACGGCGCGGCTCCGCGCGGGGGAAGCCCGCGAGCTCCGGCTCGTCCATGGAGAAGGCTGCGGCGAGCTTGAGGTACGGCTGGCGCAGGGGCCATGGCAAGGCGGAGGAGGTGCGGGGGCGCGACGGTGGTGGCGAGGACGGGCGCCCGGCGGTCCTGGTGATGCGGCGGGGCGTGGAGCAGCCAGGCGCCAACGTCTTCGAGGAGGCGCGGGGCGCTGCGGCGGCTCCTGGCCGTGAGGCTGGAGGGCGACGCTGGACGACGCCATGGCGCGGGGAGGGAGGCCACGACGCGCGGCGGAGGGAGGGATCGATGGGGATCGAAGGGAGGAGGGGTTCGAGCGGAGAGAAGATGGGGATCGGGCTGCGAGGGAGAGCGAGGGGGATGCTGGCGGCGGGGTGCGGGAGAAGAGGAGAGCGCGAGGGAGCCTGCTTCTCCATGGCACCCCATCCAGTTTGGAAGAAGTTGTGGAGCTTGAGAGTGTCAGCGAAAGTTAAAATTTATATCTGGAGATGCTTGCACAATGCCATCCCATGCCGAAGTACTCTTATGAATTGTCATGTTAGAAACTTCAAACTTGTCCCAATGCCCATACTGTACAGATGGTGCGGAGGACTTAGCCCATATGTTGTTTAAGTGTGAAGGGCGCAAGCAGTTTGGGAAGCTTTGGGAATCACAGCAGATATTAACTTTGCTTCATTGGCTGATCGAGCAGACCCATAAGTCTTGGAGTTCATTTTATGTGATGATTCTTATCGGCGACAATATTCTGGATTGGTCGAGCTACCAGAGCTCATATCAATAATTTGTTGGTTCTTATGGTGACAAAGAAGACAGTTCGTGCGAGGGAAAGAAATATTGACTCCAGAACGAACAACGCCGGTGGTGGTTGCGCTAGCGATTAATTATGTGCGCGGAGCACAAGCTAAATCTACACCCAAGTTCAACAGGTCGCCGACGTTCCTAGCAGGACAACTTGTCCTTAATGTCAATGCTTCATTCAAAGAGAGCAATTATGATGGGTCTTGTGGTGTTGTCATCCGTGACCACCGGGGATCTTTCATGTCGGCGTTCACAGCGACATTAGAACATGTGGTTGATGTGTTCACGACAGAAGCGGCAGCTCTGCTTGAAGGACTGAAGCTAGCAAGAGATACGGGGTGCAATAACTTGGTGGTGAGATCGGATAATATCACGGTGGTGGATGCAATTACATTCAATGAAGGTTATTCTATGGTGGCAACGCCGGTTCTTGATGAATGTCATAGTTATCTAGTAGATTTTGGGAGGTTTACTATTGAGCATTGTACTAGAGAGTCAAATTTTGTAGCTCATGAGCTGGCTAGATGGGGATGTGCTAATAATCCATCTCGTTAGATTGATGTCCCACCTGATTTCATTGTGAGTCTGCTGGTAGACGATATATCCGTCATTTGATTAATAAAGTAAGTTTTCCCGTCAAAAATAAATAAATAAATATACTACAAATATATTACATAATTTTTTAAATAAATGCTTAGCAAGCGTTTGAAAATTTGTTAATATGTGTATAGAGAAAATATTTGTCATGTATATGAAAAATGTACACAAAAAATACACAATGTGTGTGAAAGTTGATCATGTACTTAATGTTAATCAAGAATTTGAAAAAATATTAAACAAATATTTGAAAATGTTAAGTGTATATTGAAAAAATGTTGACCATCCATTTGAAAAATATTAATCTTCTATTTGAAAAATGTTAATCAAGCATTTGAAAAATGTTAAATATGCATAAAAAATGTTTACCATGTATTAAATGTTAATATTGTATTTGAAAAATGTTAATCCAACATTTCAAAAACATGTTAAATATGTTTACAAAAAAATTTATCATGTATTAAAAAATATTAATGTTGTATTTGAAATAAGTTAAATATGCATTAGAAAAAATGTATTAGATATATAAAAAAAATGTACGATGTGTATGGAAGTAGACATAAGATGAGACGTAGGACTACAAGAGCGGATAAGAAGAGACAAGAGAGGTTCCGCTAGTCAAGGGGAGGAATTGCAGTTTGCGTACCCCGCAGAGAGCCGTCGATCGCCACACGCATATCGAGCTGAGTGAAGAGGACGGGGGAGGGCATGTGAAACTCAAGAAACACCCCTGCTCGAGAGCTTAAACCACGAGCAGAACCACCGCATATCCCCTCTCTCGCTCACAAACCAAACCATAAAGACGACTTGTTGCCCATGATATGTGGGGTCGAGAAAAGAAACATAGGAGGAGATCCACACATAGACAAAATGGGGGAAGAGAAAGGCAGGGGCGACGAGAGAAAAGACAAACGGATATCAATGGCCAGGATCCAAACTAGCGACAAATTGAAGCCGTCATATTCAACGCATGTTTTTTTGCGACACATATTAAGAAGAGATATAACTCATCACATAACTCATGGCTTAGGGTTTATAGTCGATGCATTTACCAAACCGTTCTGGTACAAGTATTGCCACATGTAATGATGTATGTTAACACCAGAGGGTCACATCATCTCCAACGGGTCCCATAAAAAACTCCCCCTAAAAGGGGTATCATAGAGTGTTCATATAATTAAGGGCGTGTTCTGATCTCCTCCAGCTTCACAAAACTTCCCAAATCCAGCTTCCTTAGCCAACTTCTCGCTTCAGCTGGCGATTCCCAAGCGTTCGGCGTTGTGCGTAGCTTCTCCTATCGCTAAAGCCCAGCTGGGAGGTTGCTGGCCTGGTTGGTCGTCAGTTTGGGCCGTTGGAGGCATCCCAGTTTGGGCTAGACATCAAGGGAACGAGCCCCCTGTAGTGTTTCGATTGAGGGAAGGAACTAGCGGTCTGTTTGAGAGAGCGTACCAATTCGATGGCTTCACTTGGCGGTGGCAATTCGATTGTAATATTGGCTAACTCCAGCTTTTCGTATCGGTGGAGCTGGGCCGACCGTGCTTCGTGTTTTTGTACTACGATCGATCGTAACTTCTTGAAGCCAGCTTCTCGGTGCTATTTCGTTCGGCTCATATCTGATCCAGGTATTTGTGAAGCGTGGAGCGGGAGAAGATCAGAACACGCCCTAAAGGTAGGTTCATACGGGAGGTGTTTTAGCAGACTCCATAAACACCTTCCTCTATATATTTTTCCTATTTCTCTTTAGAATAATATACAAATGGTCGCGGTGCGATGCGACAAACAAAGGACGATAGTGGTTAGTTCGTTCGGTGGCGGCGCAGTGGTGAACGAGTGACAGCAACGCGATGTACTTGGGAGATGGCATGCTGTCATGGCACTTTTAGGGGAATGTTTTCGAGAAGGATCATCTTCCGCTAGATGGAGGGGAGGTTGGGTAAATTATAGGGACTCTCCTAAAAAATCATGTTTATAGGATATGTTGGAGCACTTTTCTTTGACCAGCTTCCCTTAAATCATAATTTTCTTAGGGATACAAGATTCGTTGAAGATGCTCTATGTAGTGACTAGTGGTCGGTTGGAGAAGTTGTCGGCTGTTGTAGATACGGGGTTTATTACTACTTACAATTAAGATGTAGTGACATACTTACCTAATAACGGGGTTATTAGGTGTCACAATGGTGTTTCTACTCATCAAATTGCAAGATCACTTACCATGTTATTTAGAAAATTGTTACTATTGTGGTTGTGAAAGGGCATGTCCCTTCCTATGTGGTTTTGGTGATTGATGACAATGTATTTGTGGACAAATCGTGTGTGCCAAGTATTTCATATATGAATCCAGAGGCACGAGACGATCTTCTACCCTCTGAGTTATCAGCTCAAGACGTGTTGTCTTCCTAGACTTGTGTTTTGGTGGAATTGAGTCGTAGGAGACACCGTACTATCAAGGGGGGATCCGCATTGGAAAGGCCAGGGTGGAATCATCACGTACACTCTATTCTTGCATCCTCTTCATCTCTCCTCTCCTTGGGGATCTCCACATATCTCTATGGGGATTCTGTCTGTTGGGCGCGGTAGTACCGTAGCCTGGGCGGTAGTACCGCCTATACGCTCTAAGCAGTAGTACCGCTGAAGAGTCGCGGTAGTACCGCTGAAGAGTCGCGGTAGTACCGCTTGGGTATATGCGCGGCAGTACCGCCGCGGCTACGCTCCACCTCCGCGTCGATTCGGGACGAGTATTTCTCGTGTCGGGTTCTACGGTAGTAGCAGCGGTAGTACCGCTGCCACCACCGTGGCTACTACCGCTCCTTCCCTCTGTGCCTCGTCCCTAACACAGGGCGGTAGTACCGCTGGCACCAGCGGTAGTACCGCTCGGCCCAGCGATAGTACCGCTCTGTGCAGGCAGATAAAAGTGTAACGGTTCACTCTTCTCCTCTACTATATAAAGGGTTCTTCTTCCTCTTGAAGAACCACCTCTTCTCCCCTAAGCTCCATTGTTGCTCCAAAAGCTCATTTTCGCCCGATCTCTCTCCCTAGCCAATCAAACTTGTTGATTTGCTAGAAATTAGTTGAGAAAGCCCAGATCTACACTTCCACCAAGAGAAATTTGATTCCCCCCACTAATCCCTTGCAGATCTTGTTACTCTTGGGTGTTTGAGCACCCTAGACGATTGAGGTCACCTCGGAGCCATATCCATTGTGGTGAAGCTCTGTGGTTTCGTTGGGAGCCTCCAATTCAGTTGTGGAGAGAGCCCCAACCTTGTTTGTAAAGGTTCGGTTGCCGCCTTCAAGGGCACCAATAGTGGAATCACGACATCTCGCATTGTGTGAGGGCGTGAGGAGAATACGGTGGCCCTAGTGGCTTCTTGGGGAGCATTGTGCCTCCAAACCGCTCCAACGGAGACGTACTTCCCCTCAAAAAGAAGGAACTTCGATAACACATCCTTGTCTTCACCGGCTCTACTTTTGGTTATCTATATCCTTTACTTGTGCAAGCTTTATTGTGTTAGTATCTTGTGCTTATCCTTGTTGCATCATATAGGTTGCTCACCTAGTTGCATATCTAGACAACTGATACGTCCAAAACGTATCTATAATTTCTGCTTGCTCCATGCCTCTTTTGTGTGATATTGCTATGATATTTATGCACTTCCATACACTTTTGATCATATTTGGACTAACCTATTAACTCAGTGCACCCCAGTGCCAGTTTCTGTTTTCTGTTGTTTTTGTATTTCAGGTTTTCCCATTACTTAAATTGCCAGAAAAATTCCGGGAAAAATATATAAAAAATCAGTGCTCCAGAAGCTTCCATGCGGCAGAAGTAGGGCCAGAGGGGGGCCACAGGGGCTCCAGGCGCCCAGAGGGGGCGGCCCCCTCCTGGCCGCCGCGCCAGGCCGCCTGGGCCCCCCTTACCTCCTCTGGCGACCCCCTTTGGCATATATTTACACCGCGTCCCGAAACCCTCGAGGACGGAACCCTTTTTCGCGATCTCATCTCTGTTCCGCCGCCGCCGCGCTTCCAAGATCGGGAGCACCAGGAGAACTCTTCCCGGCACCCTGCCGGAGGGGAGAACCACCACCGGGAGCTTCTCCACCACCATGGACGCCTCCCGGATGAGTTGTGAGTAGTCCCCCTTGGACCATGGGTCCATGACCAGTAGCTATGTGATGTTCTCCTCCCCTCTTTGTTCTTCACCGATTAGACCTCGTGAGCTGCCCTACATGATCGAGGCACATATGTAATCCTTATGCTGTTGCTATGATGAGTTTGCTGGGATCCGATGGAATATGAGATTATGTTCAGATTGTGTGTGAGTAATATATTTGATTCACCTCTTTTATATTTATGTTCTTGAGTAATTCTTGCATGTTCTCCATTGCTGTTTATTGCTTTGGCCAAGTAGTAGGTAGTAACTCCAAGAGGGAACGTTATGCTTGATTGTGGGTTCATGCCCCTCGATGACTAGCTTGAGTGACAAAAACATGAGTCTAGGGGATGTGATGTTGCCACAAGGGGGAAAACAACGGTGCTTGTACTTGTGGGTGCAAGGATTGTTTACTTTACGCAAAGTTCTTTTAATGCAGTTGTCTGTTGCTTTGAGTTTACAATTTGGTGGGACTCGCAACTTAATACCAGCGAGATGTTCTGGATAGATATCTCGAGGTGGATGATTAGTAGTAGATGCAGATGGATTTCGGTCTACTTGCCTTGGCGTACCGCCCATGCTTTTGAGCCTCTACCTTTCTTTGCAGCATAGTTAGCATTGGTTTGCGCACATAATCCTGTCAATTGCCCAGCTGTAATTCGTTTACCTCGCTTAGCTGTTTTATCGTCTTTTGGGAGAGAGACATCACTAGTGAACATCATGGGACCCCGGTCCATATTAACATCACTGATCACATCCGCTATTTACTTCCTGTTCTTATTTACTAGTTGCTGTCATACCTATCACTATTATCTCTTGCGTTTGATCCTTTGTAAACGACAAGGCCGGAGGGATTGACAACCTCTCTGTACTCGTTGGGAGCAAAGTTATTTGTATCTGTGTGCAGGTCCTGTCAATCGCTAAGTATCTGGCGCCGTTAGCAGTTGACACCTACTTGTCGACCCTCGGAGTCTCACGGGATTCGATCCTTGGTATCTTTGCCAAGGGAAAACTACCGCTACGCTACATCTCAAACCTTCCACTTGGGGTAACCAACGAGGGGCGAGAAGCCATCAAGCAAAAGTTTTCTGGCGCCGTTGCCGGGGACTCCACTCTTCAAGATAGGGGAGTTGCACGCTATCTTTTATCTTTGCTTATTAGTCTTGTTAGTTTACCTTTCATTTTTTGCTTTAGTTCCCTTTATCAAAAATCACAAAAAAATTATTTGCTTTTGTGTTAGTAGTCCTTTCTGTTTAGTCAAGCATGTTAGGATTTGGTGCTTTGAGGGAATCAGAAGTTCTAGATTTCCATCAAAGGGATGGAGAAAATATGAAGAAGGCATGGGACAGAATTTCTGATGCACATAGGAGAATTATGCCTTGGATACCTATAAAAATTGTGCTTACAAATTTTTACCATGGTCTTTTTAAATGGTGTAAACACTCTCTTGATATTATAGCTGAAGGAGATTTCCTAGAGTGTGACGAAGCTAGAGCTCTTGAAATTATACATGGTCTATCTAGTTACTTTGTTTATGATCATAGTTTTGATACTGTCATAGATAGACTTGCTACTATTGAGAAGAGAATGGATGCTCTAGACTTGATGAAGGTAGAGAAACCCAAACCCAATAAGAGAGATATTTTGGAAATAGACAATGATTGGGAGCCTTTTGTTAGGATTAACATCTCTAATCAAGACTTCCTTGCTTACTGTGATATTGGATCTATGGTTTCTACTATGCCAAAAATTGTTCATGATTCTTTGAAATTTAACATGGACAGATTATCATCCTATCATGAACATGCTAATGGAGACATTTCTGAGATCCAGGGAAGAATAAAAGATGTGCCAGTTACCTTCCTTAAAGGGATTGCAATGGTTGATTTCTTCATCATGAAGCCAAACCAAGGAAATATAGTGCTTGGAAGGGACTTCCTCCGAGCCGTAAAAGGCTTCATCGATATAGGTAAGGGACAAATCCGCTTACGCGGGAAGGCAAAAGGTATGTACCCCTTTCCTAGAAGGAATAAGAGTGAACTTGTTGAGGAACCATTTGAAGCAATTTATAACTCCGATTATTATGATGATTATTGATTCCTCTTTGCATTATGCCTAGCTTAAAGGCATAAAAGAAAGCGCTTTTGGGAGGCAGCCCACAATGAATAAAGTTTTATTTTGCTTTTGTTGTGTCTTGATGTTTGTTACTACAGTAGCATCATCATTGTATCTTTACTTTTCAGCTTTGTGCCAAGTTTAGCCTCTGATTGCAAGAAAGTTCAAAAGTTGTGACGTGCTGTCCAGGAAACAGATTCTGTCCTTGGACAGAAAAAATCGTATAAAATCACCAGATCATATTTTTGGTCTGAATGTTTTCGACAGCGTGCTCTATACAATTGGCTTTCGGGCGTCTGTTCTGAGTTTTTTGATTTGAGTTGCATAAGTGCCCCGAAAAAATTATTTACTACCTGCTGGTCTGTTTTTCACAGATTCTGTCCTGTTTTGCCTTTTCTTCGTTTTGCAAACCTTGAGCTTGCTTTTTCTTTGCAAAAAGCTTTTGGCAATCTTGAGAAACAGTAGACCTTCAAGATTATCCTTATTTCTAGCAAGGAAAAATTATTTTATTATGGGTACTAACCTCGCTAATCAGATTATGATGAGTTATGTATGAAGGGAGTTTTCAAGTGTGCGAGGGAAGATGATAAAAAGATTCAGGAGGGTCAAACGCTCAAGCTTGGCGATGCCCCCGTGCACCCCCAAGAAATATTCAAGAAGACTCAAGCGTCTAAGCTTGGGGATGCCCCCGTGCATCCCTTTCTCCATCAACAATTATCAGTTCGTCTTTCGTTCCACTATATTTTAATCACTTCATGTGTTATGTGCTATGCTTGGAGCGTCTTGCTTTTAGTTTTCTTTAGCTTTGCTTGCTGTTCATAACGAGTTAGAACCCAGCTTTCTTTGTGTGGGAGAGAAACACGCTCCACTTCAACCTAGAACACAACATAGGATTTTCATGCTTATCTTTGCTGTGTATGTTCTTTGTCTTTCAATAGCTACTATCATGTTTAGCTCTTAGTTTTCATGCTTTTCTTTTTAAAGAGCTTTTCTTTAGTTGGTTGCTGAACTCTCTTGAGTTATCATGCTTATCTTGTTAAGAGAGTTTGCCTGTGGCACTGGTTGATATGTCTATGATAAAAATGCTATGTGCATAATGGTGCTTAGTAGTTCATATTTTCTTATGGTTAGTCTCAAATAGCTGGGGGGGTTCTTAATGTGTTATTGAAGTACCAACATGATTTGTTTGCCTATTATGTGGTATGGTTTAGTGATATCTTCCTCCAAGAATTTATTTTGATTGACTTGGCATATGCTCACGCATATTTAAGACTGTAAAGAAAGTCTATCAAGCCTTGATGATCTTTAATTTCTGAGTAGCGATATAACTTCCATGCCCGATTCAATGTTGCTTTGTCGCTCTGCATGATTATGGCCGTCATTGGTCTCTTAGTTGGTCGCTCCCAGTCTTTTGCTAGCCTTCACCTGTACTAAGCGGACTGACTGCTTGTGCATCCAAAATCCTTGAAACCAGTTATGCCATATGAGTCCACCATACCTTCCTATACATGGTATTTACTTGCCATTCCTAACGAAGACTATCTTGTACCATCTCGAAATTATTCAAAAGCATTTCTATTTTGTGCCTCTGTTTTAGCTCATGAGGAAGTAGTAGTTAATTCATGATCTTTTTAAGTTGGACAAGTTTCACCCCGGGATTGCATGTCTAATCTGCAAACCCCTAATACGAGAAGGAACTGGCAAAGAGTGCGCCCGGCTCATAAAAAATACAACAAACAAACCCTCCTTCACGCTTTGTTCATGAGAAATCAGAAAACTTTTGGCAGTGATAAACAAAGGAGATTAAGGGGATGTGATCGTCCCCGTGCGGGAGCCGTTCCTCGAAACTTGTCCAGCTCGAGAAGTAATTGAGTTATCTACTAGCATTCGTTGACGAAACATGCATCTCCCAAAAATCATTTTTTTAGCTTTTTAAAAACCAAGAGCTCTGGTACATGTTTAGTCTTTGCTTCCAACCACAGGTTTTCAACCTTGCCATCAAAAGCCACGGTTCGAGAGTCTCCACCTTCTTTCTTCAAAGCACCAACTATTGAGAGCATGATTGTCATTCTGAGTGTAATGTGCATTGTTCCAAAGTACCATTGTCTTCTGCATGATTATGATATCGCTTATTCTGAAATCATTGTATCTACTCGTCACTTAAACTTCGGAGGTGCTCCTGCATTTATGTTTTGCTTCACTAAAGGGGGCAAGCGAGGTATCACTTTGTCATGTTTGCACACCATGCTCACTACAAATCTATTGGGTGTTTTCAGTATCATATTGTAAAACTTTCAGTTCTTTGTGATATTCTCATGAGGCAACGTAATTACTAAAGATTCATTATCTCAGTAAGCATTTGTCATGTGACTGTGAAAAGTTCTTATATGGTTAATAGCATGTCACCACAGAAATTATGCTTGTTATCATTTACCTACTCGAGGACGAGCAGGAATTAAGCTTGGGGATGTTGATACGTCCAAAACGTATCTATAATTTCTGCTTGCTCCATGCCTCTTTTGTGTGATATTGCTATGATATTTATGCACTTCCATACACTTTTGATCATATTTGGACTAACCTATTAACTCGGTGCACCCCAGTGCCAGTTTCTGTTTTCTGCTGTTTTTGTATTTCAGGTTTTCCCATTACTTAAATTGCCAGAAAAATTCCGGGAAAAATATATAAAAAATCAGCGCTTCAGAAGCTTCCATGCGGCAGAAGTAGGGCCAGAGGGGGGGCCACAGGGGCTCCAGGCGCCCAGAGGGGGCGGCCCCCCTCCTGGCCGCCGCGCCAGGCCGCCTGGGCCCCCCTTACCTCCTCTGGCGACCCCCTTTGGCATATATTTACACCGCGTCCCGAAACCCTCGAGGACGGAACCCTTTTTCGCGATCTCATCTCTGTTCCGCCGCCGCCGCGCTTCCAAGATTGGGAGCACCAGGAGAACTCTTTCCGGCACCCTGTCGGAGGGGAGAACCACCACCGAGAGCTTCTCCACCATCATGGACGCCTCCCGGATGAGTTGTGAGTAGTCCCCCTTGGACCATGGGTCCATGACCAGTAGCTATGTGATGTTCTCCTCCCCTCTTTGTTCTTCACCGATTAGACCTCGTGAGCTGCCCTACATGATCGAGGCACATATGTAATCCTTATGCTGTTGCTATGATGAGTTTGCTGGGATCCGATGGATTATGAGATTATGTTCAGATTGTGTGTGAGTAATATATTTGATTCACCTCTTTTATATTTATGTTCTTGAGTAATTCTTGCATGTTCTCCGTTGCTGTTTATTGCTTTGGCCAAGTAGTAGGTAGTAACTCCAAGAGGGAACGTTATGCTTGATTGTGGGTTCATGCCCCTCGATGACTAGCTTGAGTGATAGAAACATGAGTCTAGGGGATGTACTGTTGCCACAAGGGGGAAAACAACGGTGCTTGTACTTGCGGGTGCAAGGATTGTTTACTTTACGCAAAGTTCTTTTAATGCAGTTGTCTGTTGCTTTGAGTTTACAATTTGGTGGGACTCGCAACTTAATACCAGCGAGATGTTCTGGATAGATATCTCAAGGTGGATGATTAGTAGTAGATGCAGATGGATTTCGGTCTACTTGCCTTGGCGTACCGCCCATGCTTTTGAGCCTCTACCTTTCTTTGCAGCATAGTTAGCATTGGTTTGCGCACATAATCCTGTCAATTGCCCAGCTGTAATTCGTTTACCTCGCTTAGCTGTTTTATCGTCTTTTGGGAGAGAGACATCACTAGTGAACATCATGGGACCCCGGTCCATATTACCATCACTGATCACATCCGCTATTTACTTCCTGTTCTTATTTACTAGTTGCTGTCATACCTATCACTATTATCTCTTGCGTTTGATCCTTTGTAAACGACAAGGCCGGAGGGATAGACAACCTCTCTGTACTCGTTGGGAGCAAAGTTATTTGTATCTGTGTGCAGGTCCTGTCAATCGCTAAGTATCTGGCGCCGTTAGCAGTTGACACCTACTTGTCGACCCTCGGAGTCTCACGGGATTCGATCCTTGGTATCTTTGCCAAGGGAAAACTACCGCTACGCTACATCTCAATCCTTCCACTTGGGGTAACCAACGAGGGGCGAGAAGCCATCAAGCAACAACCTATATTGTTGCTAAGTTTAATTTGGTCAAGAAAAGCTAAAAATTGTTAGTTGCCTATTCACCCCCCCTCTAGTCAACCATATCAATACTTTCAATTGGTATCAGAGCCTCGTCTCTTTTTAAGGACTTTACCGTCCAAAGAGTATGGGTGACAACGTAGTCGAGACGGAGGGACACTCCGGTGGAACTCCGTCCTTACCTACGTCCGATGGGGGAACCTCGGTCTCTCGCGAGGAGTTCAATGTGGCTATGGACACATTGAAAGACTCACTGGCGACCGAGGTCAAAGGCATGTTCAAAGAATTTCTTGAGGGACTTAAATTACCCACTGCACTGTTGGAAGTGGTTCATCCCGCTACCAATGTGTCAGATGCTATTCCCGACAAGGGAGAAGCTAGTAGCGAGCAAGTCCCGGTGACTAATAATGGGAGTGGGATTTTTGCTCACTGCGCGCCTCCTATCAATTATGGAGGACCCGCTCCTACTCCGCATTTAAATTCCGTTGGTCCTCCTCCTAAGTTTGTGAAAAAAATCTGATTTTGCCACTTGGACGTTTCGTTTTAAACGTCATTTAAATCATTGTTCTACTAATCTTTGGGGAATCATTGAGCAAGGTTTCCACACGCATGATCCTTACAACTTAACTCCAAGAGAAGCTGCAGATCATCAATTCAACGAGTCCGTTCTTTGCATTCTTCAATAGGCTATCCCTCCCAAAGACATTGCACATCTTCGACCCTTCTCTATGGCCAGGGAAGCATGGGAGCGTGTTGGTTCCTTGTACAAGGGAAGCGCTAGCATTCAACGCTCAGACTATGAAGTTGTGCAAGATGAAGCCGATGAGTTTGCCATGATAGAAGATGAAGATCCCCGTGAAATTTATCAGAGATTAACCACTCTTGTCGTTTCACTTCGAGATCATGGGAGCAAGGATACAAATGACAATTGGATCAAGTGCAAATTTCTCAAGGCCATGATGCCTTATCACAAGGCCATGTCCTCCATCATCCGCCAAAGACCGGACTTCCACACTTTGTCATCAAGTGAAGTGTTGGATGAGTTCGTTGCCATGAGGATCTTGGATAAGACCGCCGATAATGCGGTGTTGTGTGCTCAATGATCAAAGAAGCCCAATCTTGCGTTGAAGGCCAAAGTTAGTGTGGAAGAGGAGGATGAAGAGGATGAAGATGAGTGTTACCCCAAAGACACCAAATATGCCTATCATGAGCACATGGCTCTTGCCTCAAGGCAATTTTGGGGTAACAAGAAGAACTCAATGCCCAATTTCAACAAGAACAATTCAAGTGGCCTCAAGGGCAAGCAAAGAGTGAGAATGTGCTAAAATTGTGGCAATGTGAGTCACTTTGTTGTAGATTGCACATATGAGAAAAGAGAAGACAATGGAGGCAAGCTTACCCGAAAGGACAAGGCCAAGTCTTATCCCAACAAGAACAACTTCAACAAGAAGACTCCTCCCAAAGTATTGGTGGCCCAAGAAGAATATGTTGAGGATTATGATGATGAAGAAGATGATGAGATGGTCACTATGGCCACGATTGCTATTGCAACAACTCCACGATTATCCCTCTTCGACTCACCAAATGAGAACGTCATCGCCAAGTGCCTCATGGCTAAGGCCACCAACAAGGTAACCCCCAACATCATATCTACCATCACCTCTAATCCTTCATTTATGGATTGTATTGATGAGAGTGAGGGGCGGAGGAGTAGGAAAATGAATTTGAGTTGTTTATGAGTAAACTCAAGGGCAAACCCAAGAAGCACTTCATTGCTCTCTTGGAACAACTCGGTGAAGCCAATGACATGATCGAGGCTCACGAGGAGACCATTTCTAAAATGGAGGGTCATAGTCGAGACTATGCCGATGAGATCTCGGATCTCTCTAATGCTCTTGAGGAAGAGCGTGGTCTTCGTTTGGCTCTTGAGGAGTCACACAATGATGACCATGCTAAATTAAAGAAAGATCTTGATCATGCTTTAGTTGTCTCTCGTGTGCTCAATTCCGAGAAGGCAAAGCTTGTGGTTGACCATGCTAGACTCAAGGAGGAGTTTGTTACACTTGACAAGGCTCACAAGGTCTTGAAGAGTGTACATACTAGTATCAAAGAGTCTCATGACCAACTTCAAGTTTCGCTAACCAAGGAGAAAGCTACCTTTCCTCGCATGGTTTTAATTGATAATGCAAATGCTACTAACCCATGTTGCGAGCATGTGCATCTTATTGAGGAGAATGACAAGTTGAATAAGCAACTTGAGAAAGGCCTTGTGTCTTGTATACAAGGTGAGAAGAACCTCAATGATCTTTTGAGCAATCAAAAGGAAGTTGTGGCAAAGGAAGGAATTGGGTTTGCTCCCAAGCCCAAGAAGAAGAAGAACGACAAGACCAAGCAACCTCCTCCTCTCAAGCAAACCTTTGTAAAAGAGGGAGAGGGTGCTCCTAAGAATAAGAACATTATGAAGAGTGGTGGAGTCAAGAAAAACACTGCCACGTCATCCAACAAAGCCGACGACTTTAACCCTTCTTATGTTCTATGTCGTGCGAGTGATGGACATGTTTTTGCTAAATTTGTTGGTTCTTCTTATGAGTACATTGAATGGTCTATTTGGGTTCCTAAGACCCTTGTTACTAACCTCAAAGGACCCATTACAAAATGGGTACCTAAATCCAAGCATTGATCTCTTGTAGGAGTTTGCTTCCGGTGGGGGGTCATGGTTGCTTGATAGTGGAGCCACAAATCATATGACCGGAAGCAAAGAATTGGTGGTGGACGTGCACCAAGGTTTATCTATGGACACCAATGCCGAATGGGGTGATGCTTCATCTTCTAAGGTACTGGGGCTTGGCAATGTTGTTGTTTCTCATGATCTCACGATCGAGAAAGTCATGCTTGCTGAGTCCCTTGCATACAATTTACTTTCTGTTCGTCAACTTGCACTCATGGGCTTTGCCACTTTCTTTGATATTGATACCGTGGCCCTTTTGTGGAGCAAGACTCTTAAAGTAGCCTATGTTGGGCATGTCGAAAATGGTCTCTATGTGGTTAACTTCTCGGAGCAGCCCACTAAGACCGCGACTTGCCTAATGGCTAAAGTTGATGTGGGTTGGCTTTGGCATCACCGGCTAGCCCATGTCAATATGAGGTCTTTGCAAAGTATCCTCAAGGGGGACCATGTCCTTGGACTAACTAATGTTAGTTTTGCCAAAGATCGTGCTTGCAGTCCCTGTATTAAAGGAAAGTTACATGAGAAGGCTCACCCTCCCACGATTATCATCTACTCAAAAAGACCGATAGAGCTCCTTCACATGGATCTCTTTAGGCCTCCATCCTTTGATAGTCTTGGGGGTAGAAAGTATTGCTTGGTGATTGTAAATGATTATTCAAGATACACCTGGGTATACTTCTTCAAGAGGAAGAGTGAGACCCAACAAACTGTCATCAACTTTGCAAATGAAGCTCAACGACAATAAGATGCAAAGATCTTGATGATTCTAAGTGACAACAGCACCGAGTTCAAGAACTACACATTGGATGAGTTTCTTAGTGATGAGGGGATCAAGCATCAATATGCCGCACCGTATACCCCTCAACAAAATGGTGTGGCGGAGAGAAAGAATCGGACATTGATGGACGCGGCGAGGACTATGACGGCGGAGTTCAAGTCTCCGTACAACTTTTGGGCCGAAGCCATCAACACCGCTTGTCATGCATCCAATCGGCTCTATCTCCACAAAGGCTTGAACAAGACTCCATATGAGATACTTACTGGTAACAAGCCCAATCTCAAGTACTTCCGGGTGTTTGGTTGTAAGTGTTTCATTCTCAAGAAAGGTGCTCGTTTGTCTAAATTTGAAGCTAGAGCTCATGAGGGCATATTTTTTTAGTTATGCTACAAACTCTCATGCTTACCGTGTCCTCAACAAGTCCAATGGACTCATTGAGGAGACGTGTAACGTAGAGTTTGATGAGAATAACGGCTCCCAAGTGGAGCAAAGTGGTACTTGTGATATAGGTGATGAAATTACTCCCCAAGCCATAAGAAGAATGGATGTTGGTTATATCCTACCCACTGAGGAACCC
Source organism: Secale cereale (assembly GCA_902687465.1). Taxonomy (NCBI): domain Eukaryota; kingdom Viridiplantae; phylum Streptophyta; class Magnoliopsida; order Poales; family Poaceae; genus Secale; species Secale cereale. The sequence continues at coordinate 601,486,576 of LR738715.1, read as the reverse complement.
CTTGTGGCCGAGGGAGAAGGAAAATGTTCCACTCAAGTGGAACCATGACCAACCCAAGACCCACACGCTTCCGAAGAACAAAGTGAAGGCCCTCAACCGGATGAACAAGGCCAAGTGCAAGATCAACCACAAGATGGTGGTGAGCCACCAAGTGATGCATAAGGCCAAGTTCATTCTCCCGAGCATGTTCAAGATCAAGAGCAAGCTCAAGATCAAGATCAAGCTCATGACGACGCTCAAGATGATCAACTCATAGCTCCTCAATTATCTCTTGAAGAGCAATTGGAGCGTCGTGCTGCCAAAGTTGCTTCCAGGCTCACTTCGAGAGAGCATCACATGGAGAATATTCTTGAAAGCATCACAAAGGGGGTAAGCACTCGTAGACAATTAGCAAACTATTGTTATCATCAAGCTTTTGTCTCGTGTGTGGAACCTCAAAAGGTCTATGAGGCGCTCGAAGACCCCGATTGGCTCAATGCCATGCATGAAGAACTCCATAACTTCGAGCGCAACAAAGTATGTCGTCTGGTGCCAAGGCCGAAGGAGAACCATAATGTCATTGGAACCAAGTGGATCTTTAAGAACAAGCAAGATGGTCACGGAATTGTCATCCACAATAAGGCGCATTTGGTGGCTCAAGGCTACTCCCAAGTCGAGTATATCGACTACGGTGAAACCTTTGCCCCCGTCGCTCGCTGATACGTCCAAAACGTATCTATAATTTCTGCTTGCTCCATGCTTCTTTTGTGTGATATTGCTATGATATTGATGCACTTCCATGCACTTTTGATCATATTTGGACTAACCTATTAACTCAGTGCATCACAGTGCCAGTTCCTGTTTTCTGCTGTTTTTCTATTTCAGGTTTCCCCCATATTAAAAGTGCTCCAAAAATTCCAGGAAAAATATAGGAAAAATCAGCGTATAGGAAGCTTCGCGAAGAACCAAAGATGGGCCAGAGGGGAGCCAGGGGAGGCCCAGGCGGCCACCTGGCGCGGCCCCACCCCTGGCTGCGCCAGGGGGGCGCCTGGGGCCCCTGCTCCGCCTCTGGCTGCCCCCCTTCGCATATATATCCCTCTCGTCCCGAAACCCTCGAGGACAGAACCCTTTTTCGCGATCTCGCCTCTGTTCTGCCACCGCAGCGCTTCCAAGATCGGGAGCATCAGGAGAACTCTTCCCGGCACCCTGCCGGAGGGGAGAACCACCACCGGGAGCTTCTCCACCACCATGGACGCTTCCCAGATGAGTTGTGAGTACTCCACCTTGGACCATGGGTCCATGATCAGTAGCTATGTGATGTTCTCCTCCCCTCTTTGCTCGTCATGGTTTAGACCTCGTGAGCTGCCCTACATGATCGAGGCACATATGTAATCTTTCGGCTGTTGCTTTGCTGAGTTTGCTGGGATCTGATGGATTATGAGACTATGTTCAGATTGTGTTTGAGTAATATATTTGATTCACCTCTTTTATATCTTTGTTCTTGAGTAATTCTTGCATGTTCTCCGTTGCTGTTTATTGCTTTGGCCAAGTAGTAGGTAGTAACTCCAAGAGGGAGCGTTATGCTTGATTGTGGGTTCATGCCCCCTGATGACTAGCTTGAGTGACAGAAACATGAGTCTAGGGGATGTGCTGTTGCCACAAGGGAGAAAACAACGGTGCTTGTACTTGCGGGTGCAAGGATTGTTTACTTTACGCAAAGTTCTTTTAATGCAGTTGTCTGTTGCTTTGAGTTTACACTTTGGGTGGGATTCGCAACTTAATACCAGCGAGATGTTCTGGATAGATATCTCAAGGTGGATGATTAGTAGTAGATGCAAATGGATTTCGGTCTACTTGCCTTGGCGTACCGCCCATGCTTTTGAGCCTCTACCTTTCTTTGCAGCATAGTTGGCATTGGTTTGCACACATAATCCTGTCAATTGCCCAGCTGTAATTTGTTTACCTCGCTTTGTTGTTTTATCGTCTTTTGGGAGAGAGACATCACTAGTGAACATCATGGGACCCCGGTCCATATTACCACCGCTGATCACACCTTCTATTTACTTCCTGTTTTTATTTCCTAGTTGCAGTCATAGCTATCATTATTATCTCTTGTGTTTGATCCTTTGTAAACAACAAGGCCGAAGGGATTGACAACCTCTCTGTACTCGTTGGGAGCAAAGTTATCTGTATCTTTGTGCAGGTCCCGTCAACCGCTAAGTTTCTGGCGCCGTTGACACCTACTTGTCGACCCTCGGAGTCTCACGAGATTCGATCCTTGGTATCTTTGCCAAGGGAAATTTGCCGCTACGCTACATCTCAACCTTCCACTTGGGGTAACCAACGAGGGGCGAGAAGCCATCAAGCAAGTTTCTGGCGCCGTTGTCGGGGACTCCACTCTTCAAGATAGGGGAGTTGCACGCTATCTTTTATCTTTACTTTTAGTCTTGTTAGTTTACCTTTCAGTTTTTGCTTTAGTGTCCCTTACCAAAAATCACAAAAATAGTTATCTTGCTTGCTGCTGCTATGGGTTCCACCAAAAACACTAAGTGGGAGGAGTACACCCCTTCTTCCATCACGCCAATCACCACTGTCGGGATCTACAAAAGTAATAAACCTTGTGATTATGTTAGTTTTAATGGAGAGTTATGCCCATGGCATGGTCTTCCAGGAAAAAGTACGAGCCCCTGTTTAAAGTTGCTCCCACACTTCCCCAAACTTGGGAAGACGTCCAAACTCTTATAATAAAGAGCAAATCAAACAAAGAAGATGACACTACAATTCTGCTCAATAATGATAAAATTGATTTTGATAATTGTAGTCTCTCAGAAGTTGTCACCTTTTTACAAAGAATGGCTAAAGACCCCCACACTAGCACACTTAACCTTGCCTTCACAGAGCATATCACTAATGCTCTTATCAAAGCTAGGGAGGAGAAGCTTAGGGTAGAAGCCTCCATACCTAGAAAGCTAGAAGATAGTTGGGATCCTATGATTAAAATTAAGTTGAATAACTTCTCTTGCTATGCTTTATGTGATGTTGGAGCTAGTACCGCCGTTATGCCCAAAAGAAAGTATGATATGTTTGAATTGAAACCTTTTGATCCTTGTTCTTTTGGTGTTCGTCTTGTTGATTCTTCCGTAAAGAAACCTTTGGGAAAGATCAACGATGTTCTTATCATTGTCAATGACAATTATGTTCCCGTTTATTTTACTATTATGGATATTGAATGTGAACCTTCATGTCCAATTATTTTGGGACGTCCTTTTCTTCGCACCGTTGGTGCTATCATTGACATGAAAGAGGGGAATATAAAATTCCAATTCCCTCTCAAGAAAGGGATGGAACACTTCCCTAGAAAGAAGATTAAGTTGCCTTTTGAGTCCGTTACATGGGCTAGCTATTCTCTTACTCTTGATAAAACTTGATCTTCTCTTTTTGCATCATGCCTAGCTTAAAGGCATAAAAGAAAGCGCTTTTGGGAGGCAGCCCACAATGAATTAGGTTTTATTTTGCTTTTGTTGTGTCTTGATGTTTGTTACTACAGTAGCATCATCATTGTATCTTTTCTTTTCATCTTTGTGCCAAGTATAGCCTCAGATTGCAAGAAAGTTCAAAAGTTGTGACGTGCTGTCCAGAAAACAGATTCTGTCCTTGGACAGAAAAAATTCGAGTAAAATCACCAGATCATCTATTTGATCTGAATTTTTTTGACAGCGTGCTCTATACAATTTGCTTTCGAGCGTCTGTTTTGAGTTTTTTGATTTGAGTTGCAGAAGTGCCCCGAAAAAATTATTTACTACCTGCTGGTCTGTTTTTCACAGATTCTGTCCTGTTTTGCCTTTTCTTCGTTTTGCAAACCTTGAGCTTGCTTTTTCTTTGCAAAAACCTTTTGGCAATCTTGAGAAACAGTAGCTCTTCAAGATTATTTTTATTTCCAGTAGGGAAAAATTATTTTATTGTGGGTACTAACCTCGCTAATCAGATTATGATGAGTTATGTATGAAGGGAGTTTTCAAGTGTGCGAGGGAAGATGATAAAAGAAGATTCAGGAGGGTCAAACGCTCAAGCTTGGGGATGCCCCCGTGCACCCCCAAGAAATATTCAAGAAGACTCAAGCGTCTAAGCTTGTGGATGCCCCCATGCATCCCCTTCTCCATCAACAATTATCAGTTCGTCTTTCGTTCCACTATATTCTTATCACTTCATGCGTTATGTGCTATGCTTGGAGCGTCTTGCTCTTAGTTTCCTTTTTCAGTTTTCTTTAGCTTTGCTTGCTGTTCATAACAAGTTAGAACCCAACTTTCTTTGTGTGGGAGAGAAACACGCTCCACTTCAACCTAGAACACAACATAGGATTTTCATGCTTATCTTTGCTGTGTGTGTTCTTTGTCTTTCCATAGCTGCTATCATGTTTAGCTCTTAGTTTTCATGCTTTTCTTTTTAAAGAGCTTTTGTTTAGTTGGTTGCTGAACTCTCTTGAGTTTTCATGTTTATGTTGTTAAGAGAGTTTGCCTGTTGCACTGAGTTGTGTGTCTTAACTTAAAGTAGGTAATTGAGGTTGCTATTTAATTTTAGTAGTAACTAGCAATAGTTTTGAGGTATTGCCATGAGTAATGTCTGAACTTTTGGTGTCAAGAGCTTTAGCCTATTAGTGATAGATGTCATATTTTGGGCAATCCGTGTTTATTTTCGAAAACCTACAAAATAGTTGAGAACTTTAGCTACTAGATGGATCACTAATCTTTGGAGGGATCGAATATTAGAGTACACTCACGTACCATGAGTCGAGGATGCGCAAGGATAACCAAACCCCCATACACTCCTCCTCGGGGTACTTGTCTCTTTGTGAACCTCCTAATTAGATTGAGAGTTACCGATAATAAGTGCATGAGTTCTTCAGACTAATGTGAGTATTCGAAAGTTGACACTTCCACCTAGCCATATTTTTCTAGCCTCTTCGGTACCGTGCATTGCCCTTTCTCACCTCGAGAGTTGGCGCATACTTCGCCGGTGCATCCAAATTCTTTGCACGATACGCTCTGTCATCATAAGCCTCATTATATCCTTCCTCAAAACAGCCACCATACCTACCTATCAAGGCATTTCCATAGCCTTTCCGAGATACATTGCCATGCAACATCCATCTTCTCATGACTTGATCTTCATGTCATACATGCTTTTTGCTTGATTGATGAGCCGCATGCTAGTTGGGCCTTGCCCTAATCATTGCTACATGACGCGCTAGTATCATTGCATATCCTGCTACACTGGCAGAGGCATACATTTGCATACATCATGATAGTTTCATCTTCTTTATGTTGAGTACTTTTGTAAAGTGTGAAAGATCTTTTATACTTCTTGTAATATATAGAGTGTTGCCCCTAAAGTGAGGAAAAGATCCCAAAGAGGACAAAATCAAAAGATCCCAAAGAGGACAAATGAGAGTTAATAGAAAGAGCCATTGAGGCAAAAAAAATAGAAAAAAGAGAAAAAGAAATAAAAAGAGAGAAGGGGGCACACTACTATTCCTTTTGAGCGATCCACACTCGTACTCCATCTTATACCTTGCACTCCATAGAGATTATCATTCATGCATATAGCTATGTGGGGACCTTCACACTATAGAACTTGGCTTGTATATTCCAATGATGAGCCTCCTCAAAAGAGCTCTAGGTCTTCTTGAGCGAGCAAGTTGGATGCACCCCCACTAGTTCCATTGGAGAGCTTACCTTAGCTCATATGTGCATCCGTTGCATGGCAATCCCTACTCCTCACATCATATCTATCATTTGGCTTTCTCTCACCTATGATTTTCCTCATTGATGTGAGCCTTTCACACCTTTTTTGTCTTCCCCCTTCATCATTTTTCTCTCTTTGCCATCCTAAGTGTCAACTTTCTTGCTTACGCTCATCCATTGCATGAGTGCTCAAAATATCGAAAGGGAGTGGATCATTTTGACTTGTACCTGGCTAGTGGTCTGGGGATGAGTCAAGATAAGATTCCAAAGAAGACCAAGTGTGAAACTTTAGTAGATTAAGTTCTCAACAATACAAAAACTATGTTTTACTCTCTCGTATATCCCTATCCCCTTTCTTGCACGCAAACACCATTTGGAGACATTCGAGTCACGGACAGCGAGAGCTCTTGCACCTTTATGTTCTTATGTTGCTTGTTACAATGATAATATAGACTCTTGCTTGTTATGACTTGAATTGAATTACATGCCTTGATTGCTTTACTTAAAAGTTCTTATATGGTTGATAGCATGTCACCACAGAAATTATGCTTGTTATCATTTACCTACTCGAGAACGAGCAGGAATTAAGCTTGGGGATGTTGATACGTCCAAAACGTATCTATAATTTCTGCTTGCTCCATGCTTCTTTTGTGTGATATTGCTATGATATTGATGCACTTCCATGCACTTTTGATCATATTTGGACTAACCTATTAACTTAGTGCACCACAGTGCCAGTTCCTGTTTTCTGCTGTTGTTCTATTTCAGGTTTCCCCCATATTAAAAGTGCTCCAAAAATTCCAGGAAAAATATAGGAAAAATCAGCGTACAGGAAGCTTCGCGAAGAACCAAAGATGGGCCAGAGGGGAGCCAGGGGAGGCCCAGGTGGCCACCTGGCGCGGCCCCACCCCTGGCCGCGCCAGGGGGGCGCCTGGGGCCCCTGCTCCGCCTCTGGCTGCCCCCCTTCGCATATATATCCCTCTCGTCCCGAAACCCTCGATGACAGAACCCTTTTTCGCGATCTCGCCTCTGTTCCGCCGCTGCAGCACTTCCAAGATCGGGAGCATCAGGAGAACTCTTCCCGGCACCCTGCCGGAGGGGAGAACCACCACCGGGAGCTTCTCCACCACCATGGACGCTTCCCGGATGAGTCGTGAGTAGTCCACCTTGGACCATGGGTCCATAATCAGTAGCTATGTGATGTTCTCCTCCCCTCTTTGCTCTTCATGGTTTAGACCTCGTGAGCTGCCCTACATGATCGAGGCACATATGTAATCTTTCTGCTGTTGCTTTGCTGAGTTTGCTGGGATCTGATGGATTATGAGACTATGTTCAGATTGTGTTTGAGTAATATATTTGATTCACCTCTTTTATATCTTTGTTCTTGAGTAATTCTTGCATGTTCTCCGTTGCTGTTTATTGCTTTGGCCAAGTAGTAGGTAGTAACTCCAAGAAGGAGCGTTATGCTTGATTGTGGGTTCATGCCCCCTGATGACTAGCTTGAGTGACAGAAACATGAGTCTAGGGGATGTGTTGTTGCCACAAGGGAGAAAACAACGGTGCTTGTACTTGCGGGTGCAAGGATTGTTTACTTTACGCAAAGTTCTTTTAATGCAGTTGTCTGTTGCTTTGAGTTTACACTTTGGGTGGGATTCGCAACTTAATAGCAGCGAGATGTTCTGGATAGATATCTCAAGGTGGATGATTAGTAGTAGATGCAGATGGATTTCGGTCTACTTGCCTTGGCGTACCGCCCATGCTTTTGAGCCTCTACCTTTCTTTGCAGCATAGTTAGCATTGGTTTGCGCACATAATCCTGTCAATTGCCCAGCTATAATTTGTTTACCTCGCTTTGTTGTTTTATTGTCTTTTGGGAGAGAGACATCACTAGTGAACATCATGGGACCCCGGTCCATATTACCACCACTGATCACACCTTCTATTTACTTCCTGTTTTTATTTCCTAGTTGCAGTCATAGCTATCATTACTATCTCTTGTGTTTGATCCTTTGTAAACAACAAGGCCGGAGGGATTGACAACCTCTTTGTACTCGTTGGGAGCAAAGTTATCTGTATCTGTGTGCAGGTCCCGTCAACCGCTAAGTTTTTGGCGCCGTTGACACCTACTTGTCGACCCTCGGAGTCTCACGGGATTTGATCCTTGGTATCTTTGCCAAGGGAAATTTGCCGCTACGCTACATCTCAACCTTCCACTTGGGGTAACCAACGAGGGGCGAGAAGCCATCACTCGCCTTGAATCTATTCATTTGTTGCTTGCCTATGCTTCTCATCATAACTTTAAATTGCAACAAATGGATGTGAAAAGTGCCTTCTTAATGGTCCTCTTAATGAGTTAGTGTATGTCAAACAACCCCCGGGGTTTGAGGATCCTAAGTTCCCCAATCACGTGTATCAACTCGATAAGGCGCTCTACGGCCTTAAACAAGCCCCACGTGCGTGGTATGAGCATCTTACCGAGTTGTTGCAAGATCATGGGTTTGAAATTGGGAAAATCGACCCCACTCTTTTTACTAAGAAGGTCAAAGGGGAGTTGTTTGTATGCTAACTATATGTTGATGATATTATCTTTGGTTCTCCTAACAAAGCTTTCAATGATGAGTTTGCGGCACTCATGGCCGCGCAATTTGAGATGTCCATGATGGGAGAGTTGAAGTTCTTCCTTGGGTTCGAGATCAAACAAAGAAGAGAAGAAATCTTCATCAAACAAGCGAAATACACTCAAGACATGCTCAAGAGGTTCAATCTAAGTGATGTCAAGCCGGCTACTACTCCAATGCCTACCAAGTGCCAACTTGACATTGATCCCAATGGTAAAGCGGTGGATCAAAAGGTATATCGTTCTATGATTGGATCCTTACTTTACCTTTGTGCATCTAGACCGGATATCATGTTGAGTGTGGTAATGTGTGCATGGTTTCAAGCCTCACCCGAGGAAAGTCACTTTGTGGCAGTCAAGCGAATCTTTTGATATTTGGCTCATACCCCAAACTTTGGCTTATGGTACCCAAGAGGAGAAAACTTCAACCTTGTAGGGTTCTCGGATTCAGATTGGGCGGGAGACAAAGTGGATAGGAAGTCAACTTCCAGAGGTTGCCAATTTCTTGGTTGCTCTTTGGTGAGTTGGTCTTCCAAGAAGCAAAGTTGTGTATCTCTCTCTTCCACCGAAGCTGGGTATGTGGCGGCCGACAGTTGTTGTGCTCAACTTCTATGGATGAGGCAAACTTTAAAGGATTACAGTGTCACGTGTGACAAAGTGCCTCTTTGGTGTGACAATGAAAGTGCCATCAAGATTTCTCTCAACCCGGTGCAACACTTCAAGACGAAGCATATTGAGATTCGGTATCACTTCATTCGGGAGCATAGTCGGCGAGGGGAAATTGATCTTCATTATGTCAGCACCCATGATAACCTTGCAGATATCTTCACGAAACCTTTGGATGAAGCAAGATTTCGCGAGTTAAGGCATGAACTAAATATCATAGATTTGAGCAATGTGGATTGAAGTTGTGCAAACCTCCCATTCACACCATGTTATCTTGTTTAGATGTAGGCATGGATATAGGGGGAACATTGTTCTCTCAATGAACTTGCTCTCCCCCCGTTATGCACAAATCGATCAAATCTTTCACATTCACCATTGTTGTTGGTACAAAATGTGCTTCAAAGATGAGTAATTGTCATGGGCTCAAGGTTAAAATCTTCGCGGTGCCATACCACTTCACTCAAACATAGGTGGCCTCGGCCACCGCCATCTCTTTTGAGAGGTGTATGTTTGTTGTCGTGTTTTTCTCCTTGTTTGTGTGGTTGTGTTTGTGTTGTTCCCTCTATTTTCCTGTGTTTTTCTTCTCGTTACTAAGTGTTTTCTTGCTGGAAGGCTCTTGTGAGCAAAATGTCAGTTTAGAGACTCTTTTTCTGAGTTGGGCGGTACTACAGCTGGAGCACACGGTACTACCGCTTATTAACCTAAGCGGTACTACCGCCCGCTCGAAGCGGTACTACCGCTGGAGCGCGAGCCTGCGGGTTAAGTGGGGGTCGGGGAGTTTTCTTCCCTTACCCACACCCATTCACCTCCATCTCTCATTCTCCTCTCCAACGAAGAACCTGCGTCGAGGTCGTCGGTGGGGTGCCTCCTCCGGGCCGTGTTTCACCTTTTCCTTCGGTGGGATCAATCCCCACCCCTTCCTCAAGCCATGGATGCCGGTATTGCCCCCCGTTTCCTTCTTATTGCTTCTAGTTTTCAGATCTAGGTTCTTAGGGGCAATGGGTATACATTCCATGATTTTTGGCCAAATCAAGGCTTGAGTAGGATGGTGAACTCCTCTATACTGCTAGGATTGAACTTTGATAGGACTATTTTTGATTTTAGCCTCTCCGGTAGTACCAGATCTGACATGGTGTGTTGGGAACTATTGCTCCTCCGCCTGGAGCGGTACTACCGCTCTGTCGAAGCGGTACTACCGCTGACAACGATACTACCGCTTCCCATATGCGGTACTAGCGCTGTGAGCGGTACTACCACCTGTGCTATGCGGTACTACCGCGGAGAGGCCATCCTCCATCAATCCTATCAAATTTTAATTCTATTTTGATCTTTGTCTCGTGTCTTATGCTTGTTCGTTCTCTGTGTCTTTTG
>LR738715.1:601432027-601476180 GCA_902687465.1 Secale cereale | reverse complement strand
GTGTGTGTTTGTCTCCAGGAGATGGCCCAACGGAACACCCTGCTTGTCGCATAAACCCTGGGTGCACTAGTTCAAAGCGCTATTGCACCTCTGAGGCAGTAGGTGGGTCTACAAGTGGTTATGCAGGGGCTCCTTCGTCCAGTGCACCACTGATGGGCCTCGAACCCCTCGTTGGTTACCCCAAGTGGAAGGTGTAAGATGCAGTATGTAGAAGTGTTTTCCCTTAGCAAAGATGCCAAGGATCGAATCCCCAGAGACTCCTAGGTTCAACAAGTAGGTGTCAACTGCTAACGGCGCGGATTAGCAATCAACGTGGACCTGCACACAGATACAAATAACTTTGCTCCCAACGAGTACAGAGAGGTTGTCAATCCCTCCGGCCTTGTAGTTCACAAAGGGTTAAAAGCAAATGATAGTAGTGATAGATAATGTTTTGCAATAGTAAATAATAGCGAAAAGTAAATAGCGGATGTGATCAATGATGGTAATATGGACCGGAGTCTCATGATGTTCACTAGTGATGTCTCTCTCCCAAAAGACGATAAAACAGCTATGTGAGGTAAACAAATTACAGCTGGGCAATTGACAGGACCATGAACGCAAACCAATGCTGACTACATTGCAAGAAAGGTTGAGGTTCAAAGCATGGGCAGTAGGCCAAAATAAGTAGACCGAAATCCATCAATATCTACTACTAATCATCCACCTTGAGATATCTATCCAGAACATCTCGCTGGTATTAAGTTGCGAGTCCCACCCATAGTGTAAACTCAATGCAACAGACAACTGCATTAAAAGAACTTTGCGTAAAGTAAACAATCCTTGCACCCGCGGGCACAAGCACCGTTGTTTTCCCCCTTGTGGCAACAACACATCCCCTAGACTCATGTTTCTGTCACTCAAGCTAGTCATCGAGGGGCATGAACCCACAATCGAGCATAACGTTCCCTCTTGGAGTCACTACGTATTACTTGGCCAAAGCAATAAATAACTACAGAGAACATGCAAGAATTACTTATGAACATAAATATAAAAGAGGTAGATCAAATATATTACTCAAGATCAATCTGAACATAATCTCATAATCCATCGGATCCCAGCAAACTCAACATAGCAACAGCATAAGGATTACATATGTGCCTCGATCATTTAGGGCAGCTCACGAGGACTAATTAGTGAAGCACAAGAACAGGAGGAGAACATCACATAGCTACTGGTCATGGACTCATGGTCCAAGGGAGACTACTCACGACTCATCCGGGGGGCGTCCATGGTGGTGGAGAAGCTCTCGGTGGTGATCCTCCCCTCCGGCAGGGTGCCGGGAAGAGTTCTCCTGGTGCTCCCGATCTTGGAAGCGGCGGCGGCGGAACAGAGATGGGATCGCGAAAAGAGTTTCTATTCTGAGGGTTTCAGAGGACGCTTTAAATATATGCCAAAGGGGGGCATTGGGGAACCTTCGGGGGGCCCAGACGCCCCCCCGGCGCGGCCCGGGGGGGGGGGGGGTGGGCGCGCCGCCAGGGCGCCTGGAGCCCTGGTGCCCCCCCGGCTGCCCTTCGGACGCACGGTAGTTTCTGGAACGCTGATTTTTTATATAATTTTTCTGGATTTTTCCTGCCAGTTCTCGTAACGTGAAAACCTGAAATACAAAAACAGCCGAAAACAGAAACTGGCACTGGGGTGCACTGGATTAGTAAGTTAGTCCAAATATGATCAAAAGTGTATGGAAGTGTATGAATATCATAGCAATATCACCTAAAAGTGGCATGGAGCAAGCAGAAATTATAGATACATTTTGGACGTATCAACATCCCCAAGCTTAATTCCTGCTCGTCCTCGAGTAAGAAAATGATAACAAGAATAATTTCTGTGGTGACATGCTATTAACCATATAGGACTTTTTACAGTCATATGACAAAAGCTTACTGAGACAATGATTCTATAGTAATTAAGTTGCCTCATGAGAAAATCACAAATGACTGAAAGTTTTACAACATGACATTGAAGCATCAAATAGATTTGCAATGAACATGATGTGCAAATATGATAAAGTGATATCTAGCTTGCCCCCTTTAGTGAAGCAAAACATAAATGCAGGGGCACCTTCAAGGTTTAAGTGATGACTAGATACAATGATTTCAAAATAAACGATATCACAATCATGCAAAAGACAATGCTACTTTGGGACAATGCACATTACACTCAGAATGACAATCATGCTCTCAGTAGTTGGTGCTTGAAGAAAGAATGTGGAGACTCAACATAAAAGGAAAAGAATGGTTATGTGCTAGAGTTTTTTATTTTTATTTTTAAAAACATGGAAGCAATTTTGTCAACGGTAGTAGTACTTCATATGTGTCATGCATAAGACATCTTATAAGTTGCAAGCCTCATGCATCGAATACCAATAGTGCTCGCACCTTGTCCTAATTAGCTCGGATTTCCATGGGTTATCATTGCATTACATATGTTTCAACCAAGTGTCACAAAGGGGTACCTCTATGCCACCTGTACAAAGGTCCAAGGAGATAAATCGCATTTGATTTCTCGTTTTTGATAGATCTCAACTTGAGGACATCCATACCGGGACAACATAGAAAATAGATGATGGACTCCTCTTTAATGCATAAGCATATTCTCATAAGAGATTGAGGATTAATGTCCAAGCTAAAACTTCCACCATGATACATGGCTTTGGTTGGCGGCCCAATGTTCTTCTCTAACAATATGCATACTCATTCAACCCATGGCAAATCACCCTTACTTCAGACAAGACGAACATGCATAGCAACTCACATGATATTCAACAAAAGTGTGACAGTTGATGGCGTCCCCAGAAACATGGTTACCGCTCAGCAAGAAACTTATAAGAAATAAGATACATAGGCAACATATTCTTTACCACCATAGTTTTTAAGCTACTTTCTCATGAGCTATGTATTGCAAGGTTAGTCTTAGTACAGGTGGAGGTTAGCAAAAGACTGGGAGCGACCAACTAAGAGAGCAATGATGGTCATAATCATACAGAGCGACAAAGCAATATTGAATCAGGCATGGAAGTTATATCGCTACTCAGAAATAAAAGATCATCAAGGCTTGACAGACTTTCTTTACAGTCTTAAATATGCGTGAGCATACGCCAAGTCAATCAAAATAAATTCTCGAAGGAAGATATTACTAAACCATACCACATCATTGGCAAACAAATCAAGTTGGTACTCAAATAACACATTGGGAATCCCCCAGCTACTTGAGATTAACCATAAGAAAACCTGAACTACTAAGCACCATTATGCACGTAGCATCTTTATCATAGACATATTAACCAATGCAACGGAAGCAAACTCTCTTAATAAGGTGAGCATGGTAATTAAAGAGAGTTCAAGCAACCAACTAAACAAAAGCTCTTTGAAAAGATAAGCATGAATACTAAGAGCAGAGCATGATAGTAGCTATTAAAAGACAAAGAATACACACAGCAAAGATAGACATGAAAATTCTATGTTATGTTCTAGGTAGAAGTGGAGCGTGTTTCTCTCCCACATAAAGAATGCTGAGTTCCGACTCGTTATGAAAAACTAACAAGAAAACTAAAAGCAAGACGCTCCAAGCATAGCACATAACACATGAAGTGATAAAAATATAGCGAAACGAAAGACGAACTGATAATGTTGATGGAGAAGGGGATGCACGGGGGCATCCCCAAGCTTAGATGCTTGAGTCTCCTTGAATATTTCTTGGGGGTGCACGGGGGCATCCCCAAGCTTGAGCGCTTGACACTCCTGAATCTTTTTATCATCTTCCCTCGCACACTTGAAAACTCCCTTCATACATAACTCATCATAATCTGATTAGCGAGGTTAGTACCCTTAATAAAATAATTATACCTTGCTGGAAATAAAGATATTCTTGAAGTTCTACTATTTCTCAAGATTGCCAAAAGGTTTTTGCAAAGAAAAAGCAAGCTCTTGGTTTGCGAAATGAAGGAAAGGCAAAACATGACAGAATCTGTGAAAAACAGAGCAGCAGGTAGTAATCGATTTGTTCGGGGCACTTCTGCAACTCAAATCAAAAAACTCAGAACAGACGCACGAAAGAAAATTATATAGAGAACGCTGTCGAAACAATTCAGACCAAAAAGATGATCTGGTGATTTTATACGAATTTTTCTATCCAAGGACATAATCTGTTTTATGGACAGCACCTCACAACTTTTGAACTTTCTAGCAATCAGAGGCTATACTTGGCACAAATATGAAAAGCAAAGATACAATGATGATGCTACAGCAGTAAACAACATCAAGACACAACAAAAGCAATAAATTTATTCATGTGGGCTGCCTCCCAAAAGCGCTTTCTTTTATGCCTTTAAGCTAGGCATAATGCATAGAGATCAAGTTGTATCAATTGAACCATCATCAAGATCATCAAAAAGCTCTTCAATAATACAACTAGTCTTAAGAGGACTCTCAAATAAAGGCCTCATAGAGATGCTCCTAGGTAGAAGACCAAAAGGATAAAAGTCAAAGGAAGATTCATTTATAAATTTATCAAAGACAGGTGTTTCTTCCAAGGTCTTTATAGTTTCAACCCCTTTTGCAATAGATGGATTACTTTTAGAACGGGGAGCCTTTGGAACGTGAACGAACTTAGGCTCCCTCTTTGCTGGAGTTTCTACCTTTTTGGTTTTGATTGAGGAGAAGGTGGTTCCTAGAGTGTCAAAAATATCCTCAATCTTGTCTATCCTAGAAGAGTCCAAGTCATGGAATTTGACGGTCTCCAAAATTTTAAAAAATTTATGCATGGAGCTATCAAGTCTATTCAAATTCCCTTGGATCTTGCGATCCAACTCATTTATCTTATTAATGCTTGGCATCTCTAGCTCTATCTTTTCAAGTTTTTTCATAATGTGAGCTAGGGTGATGTCCTCTCGAATGCTAACAACAGGGAGATTCCCAACAAGATTTTCAATAATACTAAGAGACTCCCAAACTGGGGCCTCTAGGAAATTCCCATTGATAGCAGTATCTAGAATAAACCTATTCCAAGAAGTAATTCCAACATAAAAATTTCTAAGCAAGATAGTAGTAGGTTGCTTCTTGGTGGCTCTTTTTTGTGAATCATTAATTCTATACCAAGCATCTTTCAAACTTTCCCCACCTCTTTGTTTAATGGTGAGAACTTCTGCCTCGTCAAAGACAAAAGGACCCGACATAATGACAACTAAAGAACGAGATAACTGTTTTTGTGATTTTTGATAAAAGGTACTAAAGCAAAAACTGAAAGGTAAACTAACAAGACTAAAAAGCAAAGGTAAAAGATAGCATGCAACTCCCCTATCCTGAAGAGTGGAGTCCCCGGCAACGGCGCCAGAAAATACTCCTTGATGGGCCTCGAACCCCTCGTTGGTTTCCCCAAGTGGAAGGTGTAAGATGCAGTATGTAGAAGTGTTTTCCCTTAGCAAAGATGCCAAGGATCGAATCCCCAGAGACTCCTAGGTTCAACAAGTAGGTGTCAACTGCTAACGGCGCGGATTAGCAGTCAACGTGGACCTGCACACAGATACAAATAACTTTGCTCCCAACGAGTACAGAGAGGTTGTCAATCCCTCCGGCCTTGTAGTTCACAAAGGGTTAAAAGCAAATGATAGTAGTGATAGATAATGTTTTGCAATAGTAAATAATAGCGAAAAGTAAATAGCGGATGTGATCAATGATGGTAATATGGACCGGAGTCTCATGATGTTCACTAGTGATGTCTCTCTCCCAAAAGACGATAAAACAGCTATGTGAGGTAAACAAATTACAGTTGGGCAATTGACAGGACCACGAACGCAAACCAATGCTGACTACATTGCAAGAAAGGTTGAGGTTCAAAGCATGGGCAGTACACCAAAATAAGTAGACCGAAATCCATCAATATCTACTACTAATCATCCACCTTGAGATATCTATCCAGAACATCTCGCTGGTATTTAGTTGCGAGTCCCACCCATAGTGTAAACTCAATGCAACAGACAACTGCATTAAAAGAACTTTGCGTAAAGTAAACAATCCTTGCACCCGCGGGCACAAGCACCGTTGTTTTCCCCCTTGTGGCAACAGCACATCCCCTAGACTCATGTTTCTGTCACTCAAGCTAGTCATCGAGGGGCATGAACCCACAATCGAGCATAACGTTCCCTCTTGGAGTCACTACGTATTACTTGGCCAAAGCAATAAATAACAACGGAGAACATGCAAGAATTACTTATGAACATAAATATAAAAGAGGTAGATAAAATATATTACTCAAGATCAATCTGAACATAATCTCATAATCCATCGGATCCCATCAAACTCAACATAGCAACAGCATAAGGATTACATATGTGCCTCGATCATGTAGGGCAGCTCACGAGGACTAATTAGTGAAGCACAAGAACGGGAGGAGAACATCACATAGCTACTGGTCATGGACTCATGGTCCAAGGGAGACTACTCATGACTCATCCGGGAGGCGTCCATGGTGGTGGAGAAGCTCCCGGTGGTGATCCTCCCCTCCGGCAGGGTGCCGGGAAGAGTTCTCCTGGTGCTCCTGATCTTGGAAGCGGCGGCAGCGGCGGAACAGAGATGGGATCGCGAAAAGAGTTTCTATTCTGAGGGTTTCGGAGGACGCTTTAAATATATGCCAAAGGGGGGCATCGGGGAAGCTTCGGGGGGCCCAGGCGCCCCCCCGGCGCGGCCCAGGGGTGGGGGGCGCCGCCAGGGCGCCTGGAGCCCTAGTGCCCCCCCGGCTGCCCTTCGGACGCACGGTAGTTTCCGGAATGCTGATTTTTTATATGATTTTTCTGGATTTTTCCTGGCAGTTCTCGTAACGTGAAAACCTGAAATATAAAAACAGCCGAAAACAGAAACTGGCACTGGGGTGCACTGGATTAGTAAGTTAGTCCAAATATGATGAAAAGTTTATGGAAGTGTATGAATATCATAGCAATATCACCTAAAAGTGTCATGGAGCAAGCAGAAATTATAGATATGTTTTGGACGTATCAACCACCGTCTCAGTCACAACAGACGTCCAAGAGTACTGCAAAGAAGCCAGCTAAGAAGGCCAAGACTGTCACTGAGATGTCAAACAAGGAGTTCTAGGAGAGGCGTCGGCGCAATCCCTATTAGCATGAGCAAGAGCCCACCCTTGTCAACCGGCCATTCTGGAGCCGCTTTCAGTATGCAACCTATTTTGATGTGATCAAGGCCAAGAAGAATCTTGATGACCCAAAAGTGTAGGGGATCTATCGTAGTCCTTTCGATAAGTAAGAGTGTCGAACCCAACGAGGAGCAGAAGGAAATGATAGGCAGTTTTCAGTAAGGTATATTCTGCAAGCACTGAAATTATAGGTAACAGATAGTTTTGTGATAAGATAATTGGTAGCAAGTAATAAAAGGTAAAAGTAAATAAGGTGCAGCAAGGTGTCCCAATCCTTTTTGTAGCAAAGGACAAGCCTGGACAAACTCTTATGCAAGGTAAAGCGCTCCCGAGGACATATGGGAATTATCGTCAAGCTAGTTTTCATCACGATCATCTGATCCGCGTTCGGTACTTTGATAATTTGGTATGTGGGTGGACCGGTGCTTGGGTGCTGCCCTTACTTGGACAAGCCTCCCACTTATGATTAACCTCTAATGCAAGCATCCACAACTACAAAAGAAGTATTAAGGTAAACCTAACCATAGCCTGAAACATATGGATCCAAATCAGCCCCTTACGAAGCAACACATAAACTAGGGTTTAAGCTTCTGTCACTCTAGCAACCCATCATCTACTTATTACTTCCCAATGCCTTCCTCTAGGCCCAAATAATGATGAAGTGTCATGTAGTCGACGTTCACATGACACCACTAGAGGAGAGACAACATACATCTCATCAAAATATCGAACGAAGACCAAATTCACATGACTACTAATAGCAAGACTTCTTCCATGTCCTCAGGAACAAAAGTAACTACTCACAATACATAATATTATTCATGATCAGAGATATATTAATATGCATAATGGATCTGAACATATGATCTTCCACCAAATAAACTAACTAGCATCAACTATATGGAGTAATCAACACTACTAGCAACCCACAGGTACCAATCTGAGGTTTGGATACAAAGATTGGATACAAGAGATGAACTAGGGTTTGAGAGGAGATGGTGCTGGTGAAGATGTTGATGAAGATAGCTCTCCCCAAGATGGGAGAGTTGTTGGTGATGACGGAGGTGACGATTTCCCCCTCCCGGAGGGAAGTATCCCCGGCAAAACAGCTCTACCGGAGCCCTAGATTGGTTTCTGCCTTAGTTCCGCCTCGAGACGGCGGCGTCTGGTCCTGAAAGCCTCCTCCTTATTTTTTCCAGTGCAAAACACTTCATATAGGAGAAGATGGGCACCGGGGGCCCACCGGCTGGCCCTCGAGGTAGGGGGGCACGCCCTGGGAAGGGGGGCGCGCCCCCCACCCTCGAGGCCAACCAATGGCCCCTCTCATGGGTTTCTTTCGCCAGATATTTTTTATATTTTCCGAAACAATGTTCTGTGGAGTTTCAGGGCTTTTAGAGTTGTGCAGAATAGGTTTCTAGAGTTTGCTCCTTTTCCAGCTCAGAATTCCAGCTGCCGGCATTCTCCCTCTTCATGTAAACCTTGCAAAACAAGAGAGAAAAGGCATAAGTATTGTGACAAAACATGTATGAACAACCCATAATGCAATAAATATCAACTTATAAGCATGATGCAAAATGGACGTATCTACTCCCCCAATCTTAGACCTCGCTTGTCCTCATGCGAAAGCCGATATCGAAAAATATGTCCACATGTTTCGATATAGAGGTGTCGATAAAAACAAAATACGGACATGAGGGCATCATGATCATTCTTATAACATCAACTTATATAAATATAGTCATATGATTCTTATGCTAAAGTAACAATTCATCCACAATATCAAGTATGCATCATAAACTTCATTGGAAACTAACAAACTTTGGTCTCGGTCATTGAAGCAATTGCAATTTATCGTAACATCGGAAAGAGTCAATATAAGAGCTTTTCAGCAAGCCTACATACTCAACTATCATATAGTCTTTCACAATTGCTCACACTCACGCAATACTTATGTTTATGGAGTTTTAATCGGACACAGAGAAAGACAGGGGCTTATGATGTTGCCTCCCAACCTTTTACCTCAAGGGTAACGTCAACTGTAATAGATCATGAAAACTTACATCCAAGTGGGTATATATGTGAGGATCTTTCCAACACAATGTGCTCGCCAAAGGATAAAAGGTAAAAAGGAAAGCTGGATTTCACCTTGACATTTATAAGACAAGAATAAAAGATAGGCCCTTCGCAGAGGGAAGCAGAGGTTGTCATGTGTTTTTATGGTTGGATGCACAAAGTCTTAGCATAGAGGAACTTCGCTTTATATTGCCACTTGTGATAAGGACCTTTATTATGCAGTCCGTCGCTTTTATTACATCCATATCACAAGATCGTATAAAGCTAATTTCTCCCACACTAATAAATCATACATATTTTAGCGGGTTTGCAACATGACAACTTACTTGGAAGGATCTTTCTCAATCCATAGGTAGGTATGGTGGACTCTCATGGCAAAACTAGGTTTAAGGATATATGGAAGCACAAGTAGTATCTCTACTTAGTGCGAGGAGTTTTGGCTAGCATGAGGGAGAAAGGCAAGCTCAACATGTTGGAAGATCCATGACAATATACTTTATTTTGGATATAAGAAGACATAACCCATTATGTTGTCTTCCTTGTCCAACATCAACTCTTTAGCATGTCATACTTTAATGAGTGCTCACAATCATAAAAGATGTCCAAGATAGTATATTTGTATGTGAAGCCTCTCTTCTTTTATTACTTCCTATTAATTGCAACGATGACCAAAACTATGTTTGTCACCTCCCAACAACTTTTATTTATCATACTCTTGTATGTGAAGTCATTACGTCCCATAAGATCGATATGATCTCTTTGATACTCTTTTTGTTTTCTTTCTTTTTATCATGACCCAAGTGAGGAAATCGAGCCCTTGACTCAACACTAATCTTTATTATATAGCTCACGGACTCGATTACAAAGGATAAAGCTCACAAAGCAAAAGCTCATGACTAGATCATGCTAACTTTATTCTAATAGATCAAGATATTACCAAAAGGATCGAACTAAGCAAATGGTAAAGATAAGAGTGAGGGTGATACGATACCGGGGTCACTCCCCCAAGCTTGGCAGTTGCCAAGGGGAGTGCCCATACCCATATGATTATGTCTCCTTCTTCGGGGTTGGTGATGATGACTTCTTCCTCAGCTTGCGATTAAGGGCAGAATTTTGCTCCTTTAGATCATTGATCTCTTGCTCAAGGTTTAATATCTTCTTGCATAATGCCTGCTTGTATTCCTGCAAGAGGTTAAAAGGGATAAATTCAATCTTAGGTTTCTTTACTCTATCGGGGATGCTTGACTTTTTGAACTCCACATGCATGTCCCCCGGTTGAGGTAGTGGGACTTCATCTTCATCCGAGCTAGTCCAATCCTTCCTCTTTGAATCATGGTCCTCTTCTTCTTCCGTGGTCCAACCATAATGCTCCAAATCACCATAGACCTTAGGGTCAGCAAGGGAATCAGCCACATAGCTTTCTCCCTCCGAATCCTAGGACGACATGTTGCCTGTATCTGTGACAGAAACAACTTGAAACGAAAACAGAGGATTCTGCGTGATACAGAGGTCAAAACTTTCGGGAGTATATATAATGAATTTTTCCCGCACGAAAGGAGTAACCCACAAGAAAACGGAGTCCAGGGGACACACGGGGTGCCCTCGAGGCAGGGGGGCGCGCCCCTACCCTCGAGGAGGCCCCGTGTCTCCTCCGGACTGCGGTTTAATTTTCTAATTCTCTAAATATTCCAAAACGGAGAAAAATTGCCTTTAGAACTGTTTTGGAGTCAGTTTACTTACCGTATCACGTACCTCTTCCTTTTCGGAGGCTGAATCATTCTAGAAAGTGTCCCTTATGTATTCCTCCGGGGTTATGCTTTCAATAATATTAGTTTCAACATTTATAGGATTACCTGAGATGTAATGTTTGATCCTTTGACCATTCACCACCTTCGGATTTGTGCCTTCGACGTTATTGATTTTTATGGCACCGAAATGACAAACCTCCTTGATAACGTAGGGTCCTTCCCACTTGGAGAGAAGTTTTCCTGCAAAAAATATTAAACGAGAGTTGTATAGCAAAACATAATCACCTACGTTAAACTCATGCTTTTGTATCCTTCTGTCATGCCATCTTTTAACTTTTTCTTTGAATAACTTGGCATTCTCGTAGGCCTGAGTTCTCCATTCATCGAGAGAGCTAATATCAAATAGCCTCTTTTCACCGGCAAGTTTGAAATCATAATTGAGCTCTTTGATAGCCCAATATGCCTTATGTTCTAGCTCAAGAGGTAAGTGTCAAGCTTTTCCATATACCATCTTATATGGAGACATACCCATAGGATTTTTCTATGCAGTTCTATAGGCCCATAATGCATCATCTAGTTTCTTGGACCAATTCTTTCTAGACCTATT
The DNA here is from genome assembly GCA_902687465.1 of Secale cereale. Taxonomy (NCBI): domain Eukaryota; kingdom Viridiplantae; phylum Streptophyta; class Magnoliopsida; order Poales; family Poaceae; genus Secale; species Secale cereale. The sequence goes on along the minus strand of LR738715.1, from coordinate 601,464,567 downwards.
AACTGTCGTTTGCAAGATTAATTTCAACTCCCTATTACTAAGTTCTACTTGACCACTAGTCTGTGGGTGATAAGGTGATGCAATTCTATGGTTGACATCATACTTAGCAAGCATCTTACGGAAAGCACCATGAATAAAGTGTGAACCACCATCAGTCATTAGATATCTAGGGACTCCAAACCTCGGAAATGTAACTTATTTAAGCATCTTAATAGAGGTGTTATGATCAGCACTACTAGTTAGAATAGCTTCTACCCACTTAGTAACGTAATCAACAACAACTAGGATATGTGTGTACCCATTAGAGGAAGGAAAAGGTCCCATATAATCAAAGCCCCAAACATCAAATGGTTCAATAACAAGTGAATAATTCATAGGCATTTCTTGACGTCTACTAATATTACCAATTCTTTGACATTCATCACATGATAAGACAAACTTACGGGCATCCTTGAAGAGAGTAGGCCAATAATAACCGGATTGCAATACCTTGTGTGCAGTTCTGTCTCCCGGATGGTGTCCTCCGTAAGCTTCGGAGTGGCACTTGTGTAGGATCTGTTCCTGTTCATGCTCAGGCACACAATGTCTAATAATACCATCTACTCCTTCTTTATAAAGATGTGGGTCATCCCAGAAGTAATGCCTCAAATCATAGAAGAACTTTTTCTTTTGCTGGTATGTGAAGCTAGGTGGTATAAACTTAGCAACAATATAATTAGCATAATCGGCATACCAAGGAGCAGTACGAGAAGTACTTATGATAGCTAGTTGTTCATTAGGAAAGCTATCATCAATAGGTTGTGGGTCATCAAGTATATTCTCTAACCTATACAAGTTATCTGCTACGGGGTTCTCAGCTCCCTTTCTATCAATAGTATGCAAGTCAAATTCTTGCAGCAAGAGAACCCATCTAATAAGTCTAGGTTTAGCATCTTTCTTTTCCATAAGGTATTTGATAGCAGCATGATCAGTGTGAATAGTTACTTTAGAATCAACGATGTAGGGTCTAAACTTATCACAAGCAAACACAATTGCTAAAATTCTTTCTCAGTGGTAGCATAATTTCTTTGGGCACTATCTATAGTTTTACTAGCATACTGGATAACATTCAATTTCTTATCAACTCTTTGCCCTAGAACAGCTCCTACAGCATAATCACTAGCATCGCACATAATCTCAAAGGGTAAATTCCAGTCAGGAGGCTGGACAGTAGGTGCAGAGATAAATGCTTTCTTAAGTATTTCAAATGCTTCTAGACAATCATCATCAAAGGCAAAAGGAATATCTTTCTGTAAAAGATTAGTCAGAGGCCTGGAGATTTTGGAGAAGTCCTTAATGAACCTCCTATAAAACCCGGCATGACCAAGGAAACTTCGTATACTTTTGATATCCTTAGGGCATGGCATCTTTTCAATAGCATCAACTTTAGCTTTGTCAACTTCAATACCTCTTTCAGAAATTTTGTGTCCCAAGACAATGCCTTCATTAACCATAAAGTGGCACTTCTCCCAATTCAAGACAAGGTTAGTGTCTTCACATCTCTGCAAAACTCGACCAAGGTTGCTTAAGCAGTCATCAAAAGAAGTTCCGTAAACGGAGAAATCATCCATGAATACCTCAACAATCTTTTCACAAAAATCAGAGAATATAACCATCATGCATCTTTGAAAGGTAGCAGGTGCATTACATAAACCAAAAGGCATACGTCTATAAGCAAAGGTACCAAAAGGACAAGTGAAGATGGTCTTCTCTTGATCCCCTTTTGACACAGGTATTTGAGAGAAACCAGAATAACCATCTAGAAAGCAGAAATGAGTATGTTTGGATAACCTTTCTAGCATTTGATCAATAAATGGTAAGGGGTAATGATATTTCTTAGTAGCCTTATTTAACTTACAGAAATCAATTACCATCCTATAACCTGTAACTATCCTTTGCGGGATTAATTCATCTTTATCATTAGAGACGACAATCATACCTCCTTTCTTAGGAACGCAATGGACAGGACTTACCCACTGGCTATCAACAATGGGGTAGATAATACCTGCCTCTAGAAGCTTTAGAATTTCCTTCCTTACCACTTCTTTCTCTTAGGATTTAACCGTCGCTGATGATCGATAACTGGTTTAGCATTTTCTTCCAATTTTATCTTGTGTTGACATATAGTGGGACTAATGCCCTTAAGATCATCCAGAGTATATCCAATAGCAGCTCGGTGCTTCTTCAGAGTTTTCAATAATCTTTCTTCTTCCTGCTCTGAAAGGTTAGCACTAATAATAACAGGATATATCTTCTTCTCATCAAGATAAACATACTTAAGATTACCAGGTAAAGATTTAAGTTCAAACACGGGATCACCCTTGGGTGGAGGAGGATCCCCTAGGATTTCAACAGGCAAGTTGTTTTTCAATACGGGTCCCTGTGTAAGGAATATTTCATCTATTTCCCTTCTCTTATTCATATGCATATCATTTTCATGGTCTAGCAAGTATTGTTCTAAAGGGTCATTAGGTGGCACGGCAATAGAAGCAAGACCAATAATTTCATCTTTACTAGGTGGTGCCTTTTCAAGGGGTTGTCTACGGAATTTAGCAAAGTAAAAATCATGAGACATATCCCCTAATCCAACAGTGACAATGTCTTTCACGCAGTCTATTTTGGCATTAACGGTATTCAAGAAGGGTCTACCAAATGTAATGGGACAGAATGCATCTTGTGGGGAACTAAGAACAAGAAAATTAGTAGGGTATTTAACCTTCCCACACAAGACTTCAATATCTCTAACAATCCCAACTGATGAAATAGTATCTCTATTAGCAAGCTTATTAATAGTAACATCAACCCCTTCTAACTCAACAGGTGCAATATCATGCATAATTTCGTTGTACAAATCAAGAGGGATAATACTCGCACTAGCACCTACGTCGCATAAACCATGATAGCAATGATCCCCTATCTTAACAGAGATGACAGGCAAGCCTACAACAGGTTTATGTCTATTCCTAGCATTGGGTTTGGCTATTCTAGCAGACTCTTCTTGGAGATAAATAACATGTCCATCTAAATCTTCTACCAAGAGATCCTTAACCATAGCAACACTAGGTTCAACTTTAATTTGCTCAGAGGGTGTAAGTGTTCTAGTATTACTCTTACGAACTACAGTTGAAGCTTGAGCATGATCCTTTATCCTAACAGGGAAAGGTGGTTTCTCAATATAAGCCGTGTGTATAACAGGATCAACATTATAAGTGATAGTCTTTTCTTCAGCTTTAATAGGTTCAACTACTTTTACTTCAATAGGGGGGTGGTATTTAAACCACTTCTCCTTAGGGAGATCAACATGAGTAGCAAAAAATTCACAGAAAGAAGCTACTATCTCAGAGTCAAGTCCATATTTAGTGCTAAACTCACGGAAAACATCGGTATCCATAAAAGCTTTAACACAATCAAACCTAGGGGTCATACCTGACTCCTTACCTTCGTCGAGATCCCAATATTCGGAGTTGCGTTTAATTATTTCCAATAAATCCCATTTGAATTCAACAGTCTTCATCATAAAAGAGCCAGAACAAGAATTATCGAGTATAGTGCGATTATTGAGAGAAAGCCGAGCATAAAAATATTGGATGATCATTTTTCTTGAAAGCTCATGATTGGGGCATGAATATAACATTGACTTAAGCCTCCCCCAAGCTTGAGCGATGCTTTCTCCTTCGCGAGGCCAGAAGTTATAAATATAATTACGATCACGATGAACTTGGTGCATAGGGTAGAACTTCTCATGAAATTCCAACTTCAGACGATTATAGTTCCAAGATCCCATATCATCGCATAGCCTAAACCATGTCAATGCATCTCCCTTCAAAGATAAAGGGAAGACCTTCTTCTTGATAACATCCTCGGGCATACCTGCAAGCTTAAACAATCCATAAACTTCATCCACATAGATTAGGTGTAAGTCGGGGTGAAGTGTTCCGTCTCCTGTATAGGGATTTTCAAGCAGTTTCTCTATCATACCCAAAAAATCTCAAAGCAAACATTTTCAATAGGTGTAGTAGGTTGAGGAGAAACTCTTTGCTCTTCTGCTCGGGGTGAAGATACCCCAAACAAGCCCCTCAAAGGATTTTGAGCCATAGTAACAAGTGATAATAAATTTCAGCACACTATATAAATTTTTCCTTACCAAAGGCGCTTCATTCCCCGGCAACGGCGCCAAAAAAGAGTCTTGATGACCCACAAGTGTAGGGAATCTATCGTAGTCCTTTCGATAAGTAAGAGTGTCGAACCCAACGAGGAGCAGAAGGAAATGATAGGTAGTTTTCAGTAAGGTATTTTCTGCAAGCACTGAAATTATAGGTAATAGATAGTTTTGTGATAAGATAATTGGTAGCAAGTAATAAAATGTAAAAGTAAATAAGGTGCAGCAAGGTGGCCCAATCCTTTTTGTAGCAAAGGACAAGCCTGGACAAACTCTTATGCAAGGTAAAGCGCTCCCGAGGACATATGGGAATTATCGTCAAGCTAGTTTTCATCACAATCATCTGATTCGCGTTCGGTACTTTGATAATTTGGTATGTGGGTGGACCGGTGCTTGGGTGCTGCCTTACTTGGACAAGCCTCCCACTTATGATTAACCTCTAATGCAAGCATCCGCAACTACAAAAGAAGTATTAAGGTAAACCTAACCATAGCCTGAAACATATGGATCCAAATCAGCCCCTTACGAAGCAACACATAAACTAGGGTTTAAGCTTCTGTCACTCTAGCAACCCATCATCTACTTATTACTTCCCAATGCCTTCCTCTAGGCCCAAATAATGATGAAGTGTCATGTAGTCGACGTTCACATGACACCACTAGAGGAGAGACAACATACATCTCATCAAAATATCGAACGAAGACCAAATTCACATGACTACTAATAGCAAGACTTCTCCCATGTCCTCAGGAACAAAAGTAACTACTCACAAGACATAATATTATTCATGATCAGAGGTATATTAGTATGCATAATGGATCTGAACATATGATCTTCCACCAAATAAACCAACTAGCATCAACTACAAGGAGTAATCAACACTACTAGCAACCCACAGGTACCAATCTGAGGTTTGGATACAAAGATTGGATACAAGAGATGAACTAGGGTTTGAGAGGAGATGGTGCTGGTGAAGATGTTGATGAAGATAGCTCTCCCCAATATGGGAGAGTTGTTGGTGATGACGGCGGTGATGATTTCCCCCTCCCGGAGGGAAGTATCCCCGGTAGAACAGCTCTGCCGGAGCCCTAGATTTGTTTCCGCCTCGGTTCCGCCTCGAGACGGCGGCGTCTGGTCCCGAAAGCCTCCTCCTTATTTTTTCCAGGCCAAAACGCTTCATATAGGAGAAGATGGGCACCGGGGGCCCACCGGCTGGCCCTCGAGGCAGGGGGCGCGCCCTGGGAAGGGGGGCGCGCCCCCCACCCTCGAGGCCAGCCAGTGGCCCCTCTCGTGGGTTTCTTTCGCCACATATTTTTTATATTTTCCGAAACAATGTTCTGTGGAGTTTCAGGGATTTTGGAGTTGTGCAGAATAGGTATCCAAAGTTTGCTCCTTTTCCAGCCCAGAATTCCAGCTGCCGGCATTCTCCCTCTTCATGTAAACCTTGCAAAATAAGAGTGAAAAGGCATAAGTATTGTGACAAAACATGTATGAACAGCCCATAATGCAATAAATATCAACTTATAAGCATGATGCAAAATGGACGTATCAAATCTCCTTGTTGATGTGCGCTCAATTGACATTGCTCATTTAGAGAAGGACATGGCTTATTTTGGCAATGCCCTGGAGATGTGTAACCAGCTGAACATTGCCAACATCATGTCATTCAACAAGGACTTTGATGTTGATCTGGTGGCTCAGTTCTATGCCACTGTCCATCTTGGCACCGATGCAGAAAGGACTTTGACGTGGATGACTAATGGCAGGCGTCTGGCGGTTAAGTGGAAAGCTTTCATGGAGCTTCTTGGTGTTGAAGATCTTGGACTAGAGAGTTCGGTCGGCTTTCGACCTCATCACAATGCTATCTGGAGCTGAGCCCTCTTGGGAAAAGAAGCTTAAAAAGAAGATGAAGAAGTTGTTCTGCATGGAGTCTCACGGTCAGTACATGGCCCATGTTTCTGAGAAGAAGTCCAGGATTCGTCACAAGGAGCTTATGCGTCAGCTTGGTGCCACAGTTGCTAGCGGATCTGAGGGCCGGATCATCGATGAGGACGCCCTGGTTCGGCAGCACTGCCACTGGACTGACTCTGACCCCGAGCAGCCCCCAGCCGATGACGGAGGTGCAGATGACCATGTAGCGGTGTGATGACAGTGTGCCTTTCTCTGCTCCTTTTCGGTGTCTTGATGCCAAAGGGGGAGAGGTGATTTGCGTATTGCGAGTGTCTCTGTGTCTTGCGCGTTTTAGGTGTTTCGTCTTTCTTTGTCTTTCTCTTTCTGGTTTGGTTTCTGTTCGTGAGACCTAGTCACTATTTCCTTGTGTGAGACCTATGCTATCTTAATTATATCGAGTACTCTAGTAGGTTATGCTTAATTCCTATTCTATCCTTTTGCACCTACTATGTTACCTGCTTATGTCTCCTCATTGTTAGATGTTATCGGATTATAAAATATTGGGGGAGCATTGATCCTAGAGTGTGTGCTTTGCATTCCACAAGCAACTCTTTTATAGGCACACATCTAGGGGGAGCTCGTCTATATTTTGTAGTCCGTGGGGTTTGCTTACTCCTCGTATGTCATTATATTATGTGCAAATCCCATGTTGTCATCAATCCACCAAAAAGGGGGAGATTGAAAGGGCATGTCCCTTCCTATGTGGTTTTGGTGATTGATGGCAATGTGTTTGCGGACTAATCATGTGTGCCAACTAATTCAGATATGAATCCAGAGGCACGAGACGATCTTCTACCCTCCGAGTTATCAGCTCAAGACGTGTTGTCTTCATAGACTTGTGTTTTGGTGGACTTGAGTCGTAGGAGACACCGTACTATCAAGGGGGGGGGTCCGCATTGGAAAGGCCAGGGTGGAATCATCACGTACACTCTATTCTTGCACCCTCATAATCTCTCCTTTCCTTGGGGATCTCCACATCTCTCTGTGGGGATTCTGTCTGTTGGGCGCGGTAGTACCGCCTATACGCTCTAAGCGGTAGTACCGCTGAAGAGTCACGGTAGTACCGCTTGGGTATATGTGCGGCAGTACTGCCGCGGCTACGCTCCACCTCCGCATCGATTCGGGACGAGTATTTCTCATGTCGGGTTCTATGGTAGTAGCAACAGTAGTAGCAGCGGTAGTACTGCTGCCACCATCGCGGCTACTACCGCTCCTTCCATGTGTGCCTCGTCCCTAACACAGGGCGGTAGTACCGCTGGGGGTCGCGGTAGTACCGCTGGCACCAGCGGTAGTACCGCTCGGCCCAGCGGTAGTATCGCTCTGTGCGGGCAGATAAGAGTGTAACGGTTCACTCTTCTCCTCTACTATATAAAGGGTTCTTCTTCCTCTTGAAGAACCACCTCTTCTCCCCTAAGCCTCATTGTTGCTCCAAAAGCTCATTTTCGCCCGATCTCTCTCCCTAGCCAATCAAACTTGTTGATTTGCTAGGGATTGGTTGAGAAGGCCCAAATCTACACTTCCACCAAGAGAAATTTGATCCCCCCACTAATCCCTTGCGGATCTTGTTACTCTTGGGTGTTTGAGCACCCTAGACGGTTGAGGTCACCTCGGAGGCAAATCCATTGTGGTGAAGCTTCGTGGTTTCGTTGGGAGCCTCCAATAAAGTTATGGAGAGAGCCCCAACCTTGTTTGTAAAGGTTCGGTTGTCGCCTTCAAGGGCACCAATAGTGGAATCACGGCATCTCGCATTGTGTGAGGGCGTGAGGAGAATATGGTGGCCCTAGTGGCTTCTTGGGGAGCATTGTGCCTCCACACCGCTCTAACGGAGACGTACTTCCCCTCAAAGGGAAGGAACTTTGGTAACACATCATCGTATTCACCGGCTCCACTTTTGGTTATCTCTATCCTTTACTTGTGCAAGCTTTATTGTATTAGTATCTTGTGCTTATCCTTGTTGCATCATATAGGCTGCTCACCTAGTTGCATATCTAGACAACCTATATTGTTGCTAAGTTTAATTTGGTCAAGAAAAGCTAAAAATTGTTCGTTGCCTATTCACCCCCTCTAGTCGACCATATCAATCCTTTCAGGTTGTGTTTTTTTTGATAGAAAGACCGTAAGGGAACCCCCTACAGTGTAATTGGTGCAACAAACCCAAATTGCAAGTACCATGCCTTGAACCTGGGTGGGTGGAAAGGCATCAACCCCTTCCCACCACTAGGCTATGCCTTAGTCTGCCCTTTCAGGTTGTGTTGTACCCCCTTCATTTTTTAGTCTGTATATAAAATTTGGTTAAAGTCAAACTTTGTAAAGTTCGACTAACTTTGTAAAAAAAGTCAACATCTATAATACTAAAGCTACATGTTATGAAAATTAATGCATGATGCATCTAGTAATATTAATTTCATATTGTAAATGTTTATATTTTTACTATAAAGTTAGTCAAACATGACAAAGTTTGACTTTGACAAAAATTTATATGTAGTCTAAAAAGAAACACACGCGCGCGTGTGGGTGGGGGTACTAGTTACAATGATGATGATGATGATGATGATGATGCATGTATCTACCATGCCGCTTGGTCAAAACTATTTGGTGATAGCTTCAGAGAAAGATCAATGAAAAGTTATTTTCTCCTCCTTCTCTCGTGAACGTGAGGCGAAAAGGGTGGAGAAAGCACCCCCTGTAATCTTCGTTAGCGAGCCATGGAGTTTGCCTCCCTTCCGCCTGTTGGAGCGGCAGACTGGTGGTAGGGATGGGAATCTTTGTAGGGTTAAGTACTCCGGGGGGACGGGCGGTGTTTGAAGATGGAATTCTGGGCTCCAATGCACCTCAAGTTCACCCGTCAGGATGTAGTCCATAGAGATCTGACATACATACATGGTGTTCCCTTGGGCCATCGAGCTTAGGGTTTTTAGATGTGTGTGCACACCGGCGAAATTTCGTGTGAGGTGTCATTTTAGTTGTGGTGAACTGGATCAACTCAAGGGTTTCGGCGGCAACAACCGTGACTTCAGGGCATGTGCTCTAAGACTTTGAATCTGTCATAAACAAAGTTAGGTCGGCACCGGCAGTGGAGCAAGGACAACAACACATCATTCGCCCGGCTCTGGTGATAGTGGTTGTTCGGTGATCTAAGGACTTCAGCGTAATTTTAATTATGTTGGGGTTATTTATACTATTGATGGATCTTTAAAATAAATTTGGTACCTTTTACAAAAGAACTATTAGGTGATACATTTACCATGATTATTAGTGTTAGTTGCCACCAAGGTTGTGATGTACTGATTGCACAGCTGATACACCATGGTAAATTGGTGATAGTGTACTCATCACACTGTCGATAATTAGCACCACTTTTGTAATATTACATGGTAAATTGTGTTAAAATAGGATGGTAAGTATTACATTATGACGAGGTACCCAAAGATTCTGTTGTCTTTTCCCGAAACATACTTGGTGGGGTATAGTTTTGAGTCTCTTGTTGATACCAAGGTAACGGTGAAAACGGATTGTCCATCCGATTGACGTCTGTTTGAAATGAGTAGTTGCTCATGTCATTGTGTTTGTCATGTTAAACATTTTACAACAAGAACATCCATACAATGGGGCCGAGCACAAGCGCGGGAATCAAAAGCGCTCCATGGTCATGTCAACGAACTCAACGAGATGCAACACGTGTGGATATGGTTGTAGACAAAGTGCTTGGAATGTACTCCATCCATTTCAAAATATAAGGTGTATTATTTTTTAAGTCAAACTTCTTTAAGTTTGACAGAGTTTATAGTAAAAAATATCAATACATATATGTTGTAGGGGTTGATATTTTTTATAAGCTTAATCAAACATAGAAACATTTTATTTTTAGAAAAACAAATACACTTTATGGTTCATACTTCAGAACGGAGGACTCATTATATTTCATGTTAAAATTGTAGAAAGTACCTCATGGCTCCGATATCATGTAGAACTGCATGCACCAGCCAGTTCATTTAAAATCTCGATCTGGTGGGTAAATGTGGGCTATGCATTTATACGCCAACAAAAACAAACATGAAAATGACCCTTTATATACGCCAACAACAAAAAACATGAAAACGACCCTTTATTACACACACGCACATGTTTAGGTACATTTGCGCCAAACATTTTGTTGATAAGACAGATTCCCTTTCTAGGCAGAAAGAAATCATAGTTCTCATTGAGAATCTGTTCGATCAAGAAGAGATTTTTTGGTTACAAAGAGGTAGAGCAAATTGGTTGATGCACGGAGAGCGAAATACTTCCTTCTTCCATAATGCAGCCACTGCTAGGAAAAAGAGAAATAATATTAAAAAGCTTCTCGATGATACTGGGGTCTGGCGACAAGATACGGAATTGAAGGATCATATCACATAATATTTTAAAAAGCTTTTTACCTCAGAGATTGAGCAACCTAATCAGGATGTGTTATCACTGGTAAGGACAAGAGTATCTACTGAGATGAACTATGCCCTCCTTTCTCCGTATACGGCTGATGGTGTTCGTAAAGCCTTGTTCAACATTGGGGATTTAAAAGCCTCAGGGCCTGATGGGCTCCATACTATTTTCTATAAAAGGTTTTGGCCAATGTTAGGAGATGATCTGATCGAGGAGGTTTTGAAAGCAGTAAACACTTGCACTATCCCATCTGGTTGGAATGATACTGCAATTGCGATGATACCGAAAGTTAACTCTACGGAGAAGGTAACCCAGTTTAGACCAATTAGTTTGTGCAATGTGGTGTATAAAATTATTGCAAAAATGATTGCCTCTCGCCTAAAGGTGTTCCTACCAGATATTATTAGCCCAACTCAAAACGTGTTTTTTGCGTGGAAGACTTATTATGGACAACGTATTGGTGGCATACCAATGCTTCCATACCATCAAGAAAAAGAGAGCATGCAAAGAAGGATTATGTGCGATAAAATTGGATATGCATAAAGCTTATGATCGGGTTGAATGGTCTTTTCTTAAGGAGATTATGCTCAAATTTGGATTTCATGAGGTCTGTGTAAATTTTATTATGGAGTGTGTCTCTACTGTTGAATATTGTATTCGGTTTAATGCGGAGGAAAGTGAAAGTTTTAAACCTACTAGGGGTCTGAGACAAAGAGACCCGCTGTCTCCTTACATGTTCCTGTTATGCATAGAGGATCTCATAGCTTTACTAACGCATGCGGAAGAAAATGGGAATATTTCAGGAGTAAAGGTCTACAGAGATGCCCCATCTGTCATGAACCTTCTTTTTGTTGATGACTCTTTAATCCTTATGGAAGCAAATTTGCAAAGTGCGGAAACATAAAATCAGTTCTAGATTCTTATTACGCAACTTCAGGGCAGATGGTCAGTGTGGACAAATCCAGTATCTTCTTAGCCCTAATACAGGAGTGGACACTAGAGAACAAATGTGTACAATTCTCAATATAATGACCGAGGCCTTGAATTACAAATATTTAGGACTGCCAGCCAACGTGGGTTTAGATAAAACAGATTGTTTTCAATACTTAATCGATCATATTGTTCAGAGAATTAGTGGTTGGAAGGAAAAACTTCTGTCGGCTGGAGGAAAGGAGATCTTACTTAAAGCGGTTGTTCAAGCTATTCCCATCTATGCAATGTCGGTCTTTAAAATTCCTTAAAAAAATCACAAAGGAATTATTGACGCGATGGCGCATTTTTGGTGGGGGGATGAGGACAAACCAAAGGAGGATGCATTGGATGGATTGGTGGAAAGTGTGTGTACCCAAGAACCAAGGAGGAATGGGTTTTCAGGATATCCATTGTTTCAATTTGGCTATGCTTGCTAAACATGGTTGGCGTCTTATCGAGAATCCATATTCTCTATGTGCTACTATTTTGAAAGTCAAATACTATCCTGATGGTGACTTGTTAAACACTGACCAGAAGAAGGGTCTTCCTTCACCTGGCAAAGTATTATGGCGGGTGTGAGTTCCCTGAAGCATGGTCATATTTGGTGAGTGGGAAATGGGCAGAATATTGACATTTGGGAGGACGCCTGGATTCCAAATTGTGCAAACCATAATTACCCCTAAGGGAGGCTAGTTGTTACGGAAGGTAGCAGATTTGATTGATCCAATCCTAAATAGTTGGGATGAAGATCTTCTTAGATAGACTCTATGGCCTATTGATGTTCAGCGAGTGCTTGCGATCCCAATATCGTAACATGATATGCCAGATTTCATAGCTTGGAATTTCACAAAAATGGGATCTTTTTGGTTTGATCTACTTATTTTGTGGAATGGGACCACCAATATGGGAACAAGTTACGACATACCAATGGGATGGGACGTACCACAGTCAAACCTATTTGGGGGAGGATTTGGAAACTTTCTTGTCCAGCAAAGGTTAAAATATTTATTTGGCGTACACTTCACGACACTCTTTCGTGTCGTGTTAAGCTAGATAATAGACATGTGAAAGTCTTGCCTGAGTGTCCTGCCTGCTCATCTGGGCCAGTAGAGACAAAACATCTATTGTTTCTATGTGACAGAGCAAAAGAAGTCTGGAGAAGACTAGGGATGGACGATAAAATAGACTATGTGGGTGAGGCAGTCTTGGAATATTTACTTTCATTACCAGATTAGGAACTATGTATTATGGGCACTCGAAATGTGCATGACATGATTGCCATATCGGCCTGGTATTTGTGATGGGAAAGGCGCAAATTGGTACACAATGAGATACTCATAATGCACAACATATATCCATGGGGATATGCGCTCTCACTGCCAATTTTGTTAATGCCTCCTCGCCGAAGGCTTCCATGAAAAGAGGAGGATGGTCTAGTCCCCCGACGGGACTTGTTAAACTTAACGTTGATGCTTCTTTTGACCACGACCTTCTCAGGGGTACGATCGGGGCGGTCTTAAGAGATGATAAAGGTAGGTTTATCGGTGGGGGAAATGATAAGAGATTGACTGGTGTGCAGTTGTGTTGATGGCTTAACCTTTGGAGTTAAAATCCGGCCTATAGCTTGCGCAAAGGACGGGTTGTAATCGCATAATTATTAACTCGGATAATATGGAGGTGATCGAGACCATGAACGAAGGAGGACGCTCATCGAGGGAAGCAACTACAATTTTTTATGACTGTTTTCACTTAGATTGCGATTTTCCTATTTCTAGATTCGAGCATTGTAATAGAGAAGCAAATAAAGTTGCTCATGAACTTGCCAAGTTGGCTAGATTTTCCTTCATTTCTGATTGGCTCGAGGAACCACATAATGCAATTGTACCAATCCTCATAAACGATGTAATGATTATTTCTAATGAATAAAGCTCGAACTTTCTTTATAAAACAATAAGACACTGCATACAACGACATTGAACATTTAATAATAATAATTTAATCCAATATATCAGGCCAGGTTTTGCATGCACTTGAGAGTTGAGATCAAGCAAGTCAATAGTTGTTTTCCATGGAGCACTTGAGCCTCACCTCCACATGCATTCCCTTGGGGGAGGTACGTTTCCTGATACGTCTCCAATGTATCTATACTTTTTTATTGTTCCATGCTATTATTTATGAAGTCTTGGATGTTTAATGGGCTTTATCATTCACTTTTATATCATTTTTGGGACTAACCTACTAACCCAAAGGCCTAGTCCAGATTGCTGTTTTTTTGCCTATTTCTGGGTTTCGCAGAAAAAGAATATCAAACAGAGTCCAAACGGAATAAAACCTTCGCGAGAGATATTTTTGGAGAAAATCACGCTAGAGGAACTTGAGAACCACGTCAGGGGAGCATCGAGGCGGCCACGGGGGTGGGGGGCGCGCCCCCCTTCCCAGGGCATGCCCCTACCTCGTGGGCCCCTCGAGCGTCCCTCGGTGCCCTCCTTCTTCCTATATAAGTCTATGTACACCAGAAACATCGTGGATAGAGAGAAAACCCTAATTCCACCGCCGTACCTTCTGTTCCCATGGAGATCCCATCTTGGAGCCTGTTTCGGAGCTCCACCGGAGGGGGATCCATCACGGAGGCCTTCATCATCATCATCATCGCCCTCACCATGAGTTGTGAGTAGTTTACCACAGACCTTCGGGTCCATAGCTAGTATCTAGATGGCTTCTTTTCTCTCTCTGGATCTCAATACAAAGTTCTCCTCGGTCTTCGAGGAGATCTATTCGATGTAATCTCTTTTTGCGGTGTGTTTGTCGAGATCCGATGAATTGTGAGTTTATGATCAAGGTTATTTATGAAAGATATGTGGTTCTTCTCTGAACTTTTTATGTGTGCTCATAATATCCTTGCAAGTCTCTTCAAATTATTGGTTTGGTTTGGCATACTAGATCTATAGTTCTTGCAATGGGAGAAGTGCTTGGCTTTGGGTTCAATCTTGCGGTGTCCTTTCCCAATGACAGTAGGGGCAACAAGGCACGCATTGTATTGTTGCCATCGAGGATAAAAAGATGGGGTTTATATCATATTGCTTGAGTTTATCCCTCTACATCATGTCATCTTGCTTAAGGCATTACTCTGTTCTTATGAACTCAATACACTAGATGCATGCTGGATAGCGGTCGATGTGTGGAGTAATAGTAGTAGATGCAGAATCTTTTCGGTCTACTTCTCTCGGACGTGATGCCTATATACAATGATCATGCCTAGATAGTCTCATAATTATTCGCTTTTCTATCAATTGCTCGACAGTAATTTGTTTACCCGCCGTAGAATATCGCTATCATGAGAGAAGCCACTGGAGAAAACTATGGCCCCCGGGTCTATTCTCAACATATCAATCTTCATATACTTTACTTTTACCACTTTTATTTGCTGTTTTACTAAACTAAAAATACCAAAAATATAAACTATCAGTTCTCACTTTCGTAAGTGATCGTAAAGGGATTGACAACCCCTTATCGCGTTGGTTGCGAAGTTCTTATTTGTTTGTGCAGGTGCGAGGGACTCACGCGTGGTCTCCTACTGTATTGATACCTTGGTTCTAAAAAACCGAGGGAAATACTTACGCTACTGTGGTGCATCTCCCTTTCCTCTTTGAGGGAATACAACGCAAGCTCAAGAGGTAGCAAGAAGAATTTCTGGCGCCGTTGCCGGGGAGGCTTACGCAAAAGTCATATACCAAGTACCTATCACAAACCCTTATCCTTCGCATTACATTTATTTGCCTCTCGTTTTCCTCTCCCCCACTTCACCCTTGCCGTTTTATTTGCCCTTTCCGCGCCGTGTGTTTATCGTTCGCTTGCTTCTTGTTTGCTCGTGTGCTGATTGCTTGCTTGTCATTATGGCTAGCCCTTTATCCGCTCCCTTGTCTCCCGAGTTTGAGGTACTTCACTTCAAGCAAAAGCAAGGAGAAAACTTAAAAGATGCTTGGTTTAGGCTGATGGAATCTTATCATAAGTGCACCTTAGAGGTGAATTTTAGAATCTTGCTTCGCAATTTTTATGTTGGATTGAACATGTCTCATAGACAACTCTTGGATTGCATTGCCAAAGGGAATTTTATCGAAGTTGATCCTAGTGTCGCGCATGAAATCATAGAGGGAATAGTGGGAACACTACCTCCCCAAAAGGAGTCAAATTCAACCCTGGAAGGGACGCAAGTTTTTGAGAAAATTTGCGAAGTAACAAAAATATTACAAAAATCTCTTGAACCTCTTAAAAGTGTTAGTGGGAATCTCCACCGCATGAATATGTTGATTACTCTTTGTAACAAGCGGTTGGATGCTTTAGATCTAAAGATTTCCGAATATGATGGGAAACGTAAAGAACCTCCCGGATTCGAGCTTGACACCATCAAAAGGGTGAAGATCAAAGATGGCAATGCATAGATTTATCTTGTATCGTGCCTAGCTAGGGGCGTAAAACGATAGCGCTTGTTGGGAGGCAACCCAATTTTATGTTTTTTGTTTTTGTTGGTGTTAGGGAATAAATATTGCATCTAGCCTCTGATTAGATGTTGTTTCATGTTTTGTTTAGTGTTTGTGCCAAGTAGAACCTTTGGGAAGACTTGTGTGAAGTTTATGTGATCTTGCTGTGAAAAACAGAATCGTTAGCGCTGGCTAAAGTAGTGGTGAAATTTTACCGGAGCCTGATTTTTAGTTGATTCTTTCTGCAAATGATTGGTAAACAAATTCCTCAAATTTAAAAATTTAGTTTGAATTTTTTGGAGTTCCAGAAGTAGGCGAAACATGCAGATTACTACAGAATGTTCTGTCTTTGACATATTCTGTTTTCCGTGTGTTGTTTGCTTATTCCGATGCATCTATGAGTAGGATTGGAGGATATGAAGTTATGATCCATAGAGAAGTTGGAGTACAGTAGGTTTAACACCAATATAAACAAAGAATGAATTCATTGCTGTACCTTTGAGTAGTGGTTTGCTTTCTTATACTAACGAAGCTCATGAGAATTTCTGTCTAAGTTTTTTGTTGTGAAGTTTTCAAGTTTTGAGTATTGCTTTGATGGACTATGGAACAAGGAGTAGAAAAGTCCTAAGCTTGGGGATGCCCATGGCACCCCAAGTAAATTCAAGATAATCAAAATCCTAATCTTGGGGATGCCCCGGAAGGCATCCCCTCTTTTGTCTTCATCCATCGGTAACTATACTTGGAGCCATATTTTTATTCGCAACATGTTATGTGTTTTTCTTGGAGCGTCTTGTATAATTTGAGTCTTTGCTTGTTAGTTTGACACAATCATCCTTGCTGGACACACCTATTTGAGAGAGTTAAATATGGCCTAGAAATTATTAGAACACTCTATGTGCTTCACTTATATCTTCTGAGTTGAATAGTTTTTGCTCTAGTGCTTCACTTATACCTTTTAGAGCACGGTGGTGATAATATTTTGTAGAAATTGTTGAACTCTCATGCTTCACTTATATATATATTTGAGAGTCTATTAAAACAGCATGGTAATGTGTTTAGGCTAAAGAAACTAGTCTTTACATGATAGATATCCAATGTCAATGTAGTAAAAAAATTCACACTAAGTGCATTGAATAGAATGAGATGTTGGATGCTTGATAATTGTTTTGAGATATGAAGATAGTGATATTAGAGTCATGCTAGTGGACTTATTATGAAATTGAGAAATATTTGTGTTAAGGTTAGTGATTCCCGTAGCATGCACGTATGGTGAACCGTTGTGTGACTAAGTTAGAGCATGAGGTATTTGTAGAGTGCCAACCTTTGTGTGGAGGTCGGGGGCGCGCGATGGTTAACTCCTACCAACCTCCCCCCTAGGAGCATGCATTGCTTGCTTTGTTTTGATGACTCATAGATTTTTGCAATAAGTATATGAGTTCTTATGACTAATGTTGAATCCATGGATTATACGCACTCTCACCCTTCCACCATTGCTAGCCTCTCTTGTACCGCACAATTTTCGCCGGTACCATAAACCCACTATATATCCTTCCTCAAAACAACCACCATATTGTTCCTCAAAACATCCACCATACCTACCTATCATGGCATTTCCATAGCCATTCCGAGATATATTGCCATGCAACTTTCCACCGTTCCGTTCATATGACACACATCATATTGTCATATTGCCATTGCATGATCATGTAGTTGACATCGTATTTGTGGCAAGGCCACCATGCATAATTTTTATACATGTCACTCTTGTTTCATTGCACATACCGATACACCGCCGGAGGCATTCATATAGAGTCATACTTTGTTGTTGTAGTCTCGAGTTGTAATGAAAGTGTGATGATCATCATTATTAGAGCATTGTCCCATGGGAGGAAAGGCTAAATCTATAAAGCCCCTCCACAAAAAAAGAAGAAAAAATAAAGGCCAAAGGAAAAAAAGGAAAGGCCCAAACAAAAAAGAAAAAAAAGTAAAAAAGAAAAGAAAAAGAAAAAGAAAAAGGGACAATTGTTGGGGAACGTAGTATTTTAAAAATTTCCTACGATCACGCAAGATCTATCTACCAGATGCATAGCAACGAGAGGGAAGAGTGTGTCTACGTACCGTCGTAGACCGGAAGCGGAAGCGTCAAGTGACGCGGTTGATGTAGTCGAACTTCTTTGCGATTCAACCGATCAAGCACCGAACGTACGGCACCTCCGCGTTCAGCACACGTTCAGCTTGATGACGTCCCACGAGCTCTTGATCCAGCTGAGCTTCACGGGAGAGTTTCGTCAGCACGACGGCGTGGTGACGGATATGATGTATTCACCGGCGCAGGACTTCGCCTAAGCACTGCGACGGTATGACCGAGGTGTGTTTCTGTGGAGAGGGGCACCGCACACGACTGGAACAATTCAACTTGTGTGTCTTTGGGTGCCCCCCTGCCCCCGTATATAAAGGAGCAAGAGGGGAGGGCCGGCCGGCCTCCTATGGTGCGGCTAGGGCAATCCTACTAGGAATAGGATTGCAATCCTATTCCTAGTAGGAGTCCACCAAGAAGGAAGAGAGGGAAAGGAAAAGAGGAAGAGGTGGCGCCCCCCCAATCCTAGTCCAACTAGGATCCCTAGGTGGGGCGCCGGCCAGCCTCTATGGGCTGCCTCTCTCCTTTCCTCAAGGCCCACTATGGACCACCCCCCCCCTCGTAGGGGGTTCCGGTAACCCCCTCCGGCAATCCAGTTAAATCCGAAACTTTTCCAGAACACTTCCGGTGTCCGAATATAGTCGTCCAATATATCAATCTTTATGTCTCGGACATTCCGAGACTCCTCGTCATGTCCGTGATCTCATCCGGGACTCTGAACTACCTTCGATACATCAAAACTCATAAACTCATAATACCGATCGTCATCAGACGTTAAGCGTGCGGACCCTACGGGTTCGAGAACTATGTAGACATGACCGAGACTCATCTCCGGTCAATAACCAATAGCGGAACCTGGATGTTCATATTGGCTCCTACATATTCTACGAAGATCTTTATCAGTCAAACCGCATAACAACATACGTTGTTCCTTTTGTCATCGGTATGTTACTTGCCCGAGATTCGATCGTTGGTATCTCTATACCTAGTTCAATCTCGTTACCGGCAAGTCTCTTTACTCGTTCCGTAACACATCATCTCGTGACTAACTCATTAGTCCTTTTGCTTGCTAGGCTTATTATGATGTGTGTTACCGAGAGGGCCCAGAGATACCTCTCCGACACTCGGAGTGACAAATCCTAATCTTGATCTATGCCAACACCACGAATACTTTCGGAGACACCTGTAGAGCATCTTTATGATCACCCAGTTACGTTGTGACATTTGATAACACACAAGGTGTTCCTACGGTATTCGTGAGTTGCATAATCTCATAGTCATAGGAACATGTATAAGTCATGAAGAAAGCAATAGCAGTAAAACTAAACGATCATAGTGCTAAGCTAACGGATGGGTCTTGTCCATCACATCATTCTCCTAATGATGTGATCCCGCTGATCAAATGACAACTCATGTCTATGGTTAGGAAACATAACCATCTTTGATCAATGAGCTAGTCTAGTAGAGGCATACTAGGGACACTCTGTTTTGTCTATGTATTCACACATGTACTAAGTTTCCGGTTAATACAATTCTAGCATGAATAATAAACATTTATCATGATATAAGGAAATATAAAATAACAACTTTATTATTGCCTCTAGGGCATATTTCCTTCAGTCTCCCACTTGCACTAGAGTCAATAATCTAGTTCACATCGCCATGTGATTTAACACCGATAGTTCACATCGTCATGTGATTAACATCCATAGTTCACATCGCCATGTGACCAACACCCAACGGGTTTACTAGAGTCAATAATCTAGTTCACATTGCTATGTGATTAACACCCAAAGAGTACTAAGGTGTGATCATGTTTTGCTTCGTGAGAGAAGTTTAGTCAACGGGTCTGTGACATTCAGATCCGTATGTATTTCGCAAATTTCTATGTGTCTACAATGCTCTGCATGGAGCTACTCTAGCTAATTGCTCCCACTTTCAATACGCATCCAGATTGATACTTAGAGTCATCTGGATTTAGTGTCAAAGCTTGCATCGACGTAACCCTTTACGACGAACTCTTTATCACCTCCATAATCGAGAAACATTTCCTTAGTCATCCAGTTACTAAGGATAATTTTGACCGCTGTATAGTGATCTACTCCTGGATCACTATTGTACCCCCTTGACAAACTCATGGCAAGGTACATGACATGTTTGGTACACAGCATGGCATACTTTATAGAACCTATGGCTGAGGCATAGGGAATGACTTTCATTCTCTCTATATTTTTCTGCCGTGGTCTGGCTTTGAGTCTTACTCAACTTCACACCTTACAAGTCAGGCAAGAACTCCTTCTTTGACTGATCCATTTTGAACTACTTCAAAATCTTATCAAGGTATGTACTTATCGAAAGTCTTATCAAGCGTCTTGATCTATCTCTATAGATCTTGATGCCCAATATGTAAGCAGCTTCACCAAGGTCTTTCTTTGAAAAACTCCTTTCAAACACTCCTTTATGCTTTCCAAAAAATTCTACATCATTTCCGATCGACAATATGTCATTCACATATACTTATCAGAAAGGTTGTAGTGCTCCCACTCACTTCTTGTAAATACAGGCTTCACCGTAAGTCTGTATAAATCTATATGCTTTGATCAACTTATCAAAGCGTATATTCCAACTTCGAGATGCTTGCACCAGTCCATAGATGGATCGCTGGAGCTTGCACATTTTGTTAGCACCTTTAGGATTGACAAAACCTTCGGGTTGCATCATATACAACTCTTCTTTGAGATATCCATTCAGGAATGCAGTTTTGACATCCATTTGCCAGATTTCATAATGATAAAATGCGGCAATTGCTAACATGATTCGGACAGACTTAAGCATCGCTACAGGTGAGAAAGTCTCATCGTAGTCAACTCCTTGAACTTGTCGAAACCCTTTCGCAACAAGTCGAGCTTTGTAAACAGTAACATTACCGTCTGCGTCGGTCTTCCTCTTGAAGATCCATTTATTTTTGATGGCTTGCCGATCATCGGGCAAGTCAACCAAAGTCCACACTTTGTTCTCATACATGGATCCCATCTCAGATTTCATGGCCTCAAGCCATTTTGCGGAATCTGGGCTCATCATCGCTTCCTCATAGTTCACAGGTTCATCATGGTCTAGTAACATGACTTCCAGAACTGGGTTGCCATACCACTCTGGTGCGGAACGTACTCTGGTTGATCTACGACGTTCAGCAGAAACTTGATCTGAAGTATCATGATCATCATCATTAGCTTCCTCACTAATTGGTGTAGGAATCACTGGAACTAGTTTCTGTGATGTTCCACTTTCCAATTCGGGAGAAGGTACAATTACCTCATCAAGTTCTACTTTCCTCCCACTCACTTCTTTCGAGAGAAACTCCTTCTCTAGAAAGGATCCACTCTTAGCAACAAAGACCTTGCCTTCGGATCCGTGATAGAAGGTGTACCCAACAGTTTCTTTTGGGTATCCTATGAAGATTTACTTCTCCGATTTGGGTTCGAGCTTATCATGTTGAAACTTTTTCACATAAGCATCGCAGTCCCAAACTTAAAAAATGATAGCTTAGGTTTCTCGTCAAACCACAGTTCATACGGTGTCATCTCCACGGATTTAGATGGTGCCCTATTTAACGTGAATGTAGCTGTCTCTAATGCATAACCCCAAAAGCGATAGTGGTAGATCGGTAAGAGACATCATCGATCGCACCATATCTAATAAAGTACGGTTATGACGTTCGGACACACCATTACACTGTGGTGTTCCAGGTGGCGTGAGTAGTGAAGCTATTTCACATTGTTTTTACTGAAGGCCAAAGTCGCTAACTCAAATATTTTACCTCTACGATCATATCGTAGAAACTGTTATTTTCTTGTTACGATGATTCTCCACTTCACTCTGAAATTCTTTGAACTTTTCAAATGTTTCAGACTTGTGCTTCATTAAGTAGATATACCCATATCTGCTCAAATCATCAGTGAAGGTCAGAAAATAACGATACCCGCCGGAAGCTTCAACACTCATTGGTCCGCATACATCAGTATGTATGATTTCCAACAACTCTGTTGCTCGCTCCACAGTTCCGGAGAATGGAGTTTTAGTCATCTTGCCCATGAGGCATGGTTCGCAAGCACCAAGTGATTCCAAAAGTCCATCACTATGGAGTTTCTTCATGCGCTTTACACCAATATGACCTAAACGGCAGTGCCACAAATAAGTTGCACTATCATTATTAACCTTGCATCTTTTGGCTTCAATATTATGAATATGTGTATCACACGATCGAGATCCAACAAACCATTTTCATTGGGTGTATGACCATAGAAGGTTTTATTCATGTAAACAGAACAACAATTATTCTCTAACTTACATGAATAACCGTATTGCAATAAACATGATCAAATCATATTCATGCTCAACACAAACACCAAATAACACTTATTTAGGTTCAACACTAATCCCGAAAGTATAGGGAGTGTGTGATGATGATCATATCAATCTTGGAACTACTTCCAATACACATCGTCACTTCATCCTTTAACTAGTTTCTGTTCATTATGCAACTCCCATTTCGAGTTACTACTCTTTAGCAACTGAACCAGTATCAAATACCGAGGGGTTGCTATGAACACTAGTAAAATACACATCAATAATCTATGTATCAAATATATCTTTGTTCACTTTGCCATCCTTCTTATCCGCCAAGTATCTAGGGCAGTTCCACTTCCAGTGACCATTTCCTTTGCAGTAGAAGCACTTAGTTTCAGGCTTGAGTTTAGCTTTGGGTTTCTTCACGGGAGTGACAACTTGCTTGTCATTCGTCTTGAAGTTCCCCTTCTATCCCTTTGCCCTTTACTTGAAACAAGTGGTCTTATTAACCATCAACACTTGATGCTCTTTCTTGATTTCTACCTTCGCCGATTTCAACATCGCGAAGAGCTCGGGAATTACCTTCGTCATCCCTTGCATATTATAGTTCATCACGAAGTTCTACTAACTTGGTGATAGTGACTAGAGAACTTTGTCAATTACTATCTTATCTGGAAGATTAACTCCCACTTGATTCAAGTAATTGTAGTACCCAAACAATCTGAGCACATGCTCACTGGTTGAGCTATTCTCCTCCATCTTGTAGGCAAAGTACTGTCAGAGGTCTTATACCTCTCGACACGGGCATGAGTATGAAATACTAATTTCAACTCTTGGAACATCTTATATGCTCCGTGGCGTTCAAAACGTTTTTGAAATCCCGGTTCTAAGCCGTAAAGCATGGTGCACTTAAACTATCAAGTAGTCATCATACCAAGCTTTTGTCAAAACGTTCATAACGTCTACATCTGCTCCTGCAATAGGTCTGTCACCTAGCGGTGCATCAAGGACATAATTCTTCTGTGCAGCAATGAGGATAATCCTCAGATCACGGAACAATTCCGCATCATTGCTACTAACATCTTTCAACTTAGTTTTCTCTAGGAACATATAAAAAATAAACGTGGAGCAACATCGCGAGCTATTGATCTACAACATAGATATGCTAATACTACCAGGACTAAGTTCATGATAAATTAAAGTTCAATTTAATCATATTACATAAGAACTCCCACTTAGATAGACATCCCTCTAGTCATCTAAATGATCACGTGATCCAAATCAACTAAACCATGTCCGATCATCACGTGAGATAGAGTAGTTTTCAATGGTGAACATCTTATGTTGATCATATCTACTATATGATTCACGCTCAACCTTTCGGTCTCCAGTGTTCCGAGGCCATATCTGCATATGCTAGGCTCGTCAAGTTTAACCTGAGTATTCTGCATGTGCAAAACTGTCTTACACCCGTTGTATTTGAACGTAGAGCTTATCACACCCGATCATCTCGTGGTGTCTCGGCACGACGGACTTTCGCAACAGTGCATACTCAGGGAGAACACTTATACCTTGAAATTTTGTAAGGGATCATCTTATAATGCTACCGTCGTACTAAGCAAAATAAGAAGCATAATAAGATAAACATCACATGCAATCAAAATATGTGACATGCTATGGCCATCATCATCTTGTGCTTTTGATCTCCATCTCCAAAGCACCGTCATGATCACCTTCGTCACCGGCGGGACACCTTGATCTCCATCGTAGCATCGTTGTCGTCTCGCCAACTATTGCTTCTACGACTATCGCTACCGCTTAGTGATAAAGTAAAGCAATTACATGGCGATTGCATTTCATACAATAAAGCGACAACCATATGGCTCCTGCCAGTTGCCGATAACATTACAAAACATGATCATCTCATACAAAACCGTATAACTCATCATGTCTTGACCATATCACATCACAACATGCCCTGCAAAAACAAGTTAGACGTCCTCTACTTTGTTTTTTGCAAGTTTTACGTGGCTGCTACGGGCTTTAGCAAGAACCGTTCTTACCTACGCATACAAAACCACAACGATGTTTCGTCAAGTATGTGCTGTTTTAACCTTCACAAGGACCGGGCGTAGCCACACTTGATTCAGCTAAAGTGAGAGAGACAAACACCCGCCAGTCACCTTTAAGCAACAAGTGCTCGTAACGGTGAAACCAGTCTCGCGTAAGCGTACGCGTAATGTCGGTCCGGGCCGCTTCATCTCACAATACCGTCAAAGCAAAGTATGACATGCTGGTAAGCAGTATGACTAGTATCGCCCACAACTCATTGTGTTCTACTCGTGCATATCATCTACGTATAGACCTGGCTCATGATGCCACTGTTGGGGAACGTAGTATTTTAAAAATTTCCTACGATCACGCAAGATCTATCTACCAGATGCATAGCAACGAGAGGGAAGAGTGTGTCTACGTACCCTCGTAGACCGGAAGCGGAAGCGTCAAGTGACGCGGTTGATGTAGTCGAACTTCTTCGCGATTCAACCGATCAAGCACCGAACGTACAGTACCTCCGCGTTCAGCACACGTTCAGCTTGATGACGTCCCACGAGCTCTTGATCCAGTTGAGCTTCACAGGAGAGTTTCGTCAGCACGACGGCGTGGTGATGGATATGATGTATTCACCGGCGCAGGACTTCGCCTAAGCACTGCGACGGTATGACCGAGGTGTGTTTCTGTGGAGAGGGGCACCGCACACGGCTGGAACAATTCAACTTGTGTGTCTTTGGGTGCCCCCCTGCCCCCGTATATAAAGGAGCAAGAGGGGAGGGCCGGCCGGCCTCCTATGGTGCGGCTAGGGCAATCCTACTAGGAATAGGATTGCAATCCTATTCCTAGTAGGAGTCCACCAAGAAGGAAGAGAGGGAAAGGAAAAGAGGGAGAGGTGGCGCCCCCCAATCCTAGTCCAACTAGGATCCCTAGGTGGGGCGCCGGCCAGCCTCTATGGGCTGCCTCTCTCCTTTCCTCAAGGCCCACTATGGACCATCCCCCCTCGTAGGGGGTTCCGGTAACCCCCTCCGGCAATCCAGTTAAATCCGAAACTTTTCCGGAACACTTCCGGTGTCCGAATATAGTCGTCCAATATATCAATCTTTATGTCTTGGACATTCCGAGACTCCTCGTCATGTCCATGATCTCATCCGGGACTCCTAACTACCTTCCGTACATCAAAACTCATAAACTCATAATACCGATCGTCATCAAACGTTAAGCGTGCGGACCCTACGGGTTCGAGAACTATGTAGACATGACCGAGACTCATCTCCGGTCAATAACCAATAGCGGAACCTGGATGTTCATATTGGCTCCTATATATTCTACGAAGATCTTTATCGGTCAAACCGCATAACAACATACGTTGTTCCTTTTGTCATCGGTATGTTACTTGCCCGAGATTCGATCGTTGGTATCTCTATACCTAGTTCAATCTCGTTACCGGCAAGTCTCTTTACTCGTTCGGTAACACATCATCTCGTGACTAACTCATTAGTCCTTTTGCTTGCAAGGCTTATTATGATGTGTGTTACCGAGAGGGCCCAGAGATACCTCTCCGACACTCGGAGTGACAAATCCTAATCTTGATCTATGCCAACACCACGAATACTTTCGGAGACACCTGTAGAGCATCTTTATGATCACCCAGTTACGTTGTGATGTTTGATAGCACACAAGGTGTTCCTACGGTATTCGGGAGTTGCATAATCTCATAGTCATAGGAACATGTATAAGTCATGAAGAAAGCAATAGCAGTAAAACTAAACGATCATAGTGCTAAGCTAACGGATGGGTCTTGTCCATCACATCATTCTCCTAATGATGTGATCCCATTTATCAAATGACAACTCATGTCTATGGTTTGGAAACATAACCATCTTTGATCAATGAGCTAGTCTAGTAGAGGCATACTAGGGACACTCTGTTTTGTCTATGTATTCACACATGTACTAAGTTTTCGGTTAATACAATTCTAGCATGAATAATAAACATTTATCATGATCTAAGGAAATATAAAATAACAACTTTATTATTGCCTCTAGGGCATATTTCCTTCAACAATTGCTACTATCTTTTTCCACACTTGTGCTTCAAATTAGCACCATGTTCTTCATTGTAGAGAGTCTCATGTTTAGTCACTTTTATATACTAGTGGGAATTTTCATTATAGAACTTGGCTTGTATATTCCATCGATGGGCTTCCTCAAGTGCCCTAGGTCTTCGTGAGCAAGCAAGTTGGATGCACACCCACTAGTTTCTTTTGTTGAGCTTTCATTAATATTTAGCTCTAGTCCATCTGTTGCATGGCAATCCCTACTCACTCACATTGATATCTATTGATGGGCATCTCCATAGCCCGTTGATACGCCTAGTCGATGTGAGACCATCTCCCTCCTTTTTGTCTTCTCCACAACCACCTCTATTCCACCCATAGTGCTATGTCCATGGCTCACGCTCATGTATTGCGTGAAAGTTGAAATGTTTGATAAGATAGAGTATGAAAACAAATGCTTGGCTGAAATCGGGGTTGTGCATGATATGAATATTTTTGTGTGATAACGAGGAGCATAGCCAACACTATATGATTTTGTAGGGATAACTTTCTTTAGCCATAGTATTTTGAGACGACATGATTGCTTTGTTAGTATGCTTGAAGTATTATTATTTCTTATGTCAATATAGACTTTCATCTTGAATCTTTCAGATCTGAACATTAATGCTACAATTAAGAGAATTACATTGAAAAACTATATTGGTTAGCATTCCACATCAAAAATTCTTTCTTTATCATTTCCCTACTCGAGGACGAGCAGGAATTAAGCTTGGGGATGCTTGATACGTCTCCAACGTATTTATAATTTTTGATTGTTCCATGCTATTATTTATGAAGTCTTGGATGTTTAATGGGCTTTATCATTCACTTTTATATCATTTTTGGGACTAACCTACTAACCCAAAGGCCCAGTCCAGATTGCTGTTTTTTGCCTATTTCTGGGTTTCGCAGAAAAAGAATATCAAACAGAGTCCAAACGGAATAAAACCTTCGCGAGAGATATTTTTTGGAGAAAATCACGCCAGAGGAACTTGAGAACCACGTCAGGGGAGCGTCGAGGCGGCCACGAGGGTGGGGGCGCGCCCCCCTTCCCAGGGCGCGGCCCCCTACCTCGTGGGCCCTCGAGCGTCCCCCGGTGCCCTCCTTCTTCCTATATAAGTCTACGTACCCCAGAAACTCCGTGGACAGAGAGAAAACCCTGATTCCACCGCCGTACCTTATGTTCCCGTGGAGATCCCATCTTGGAGCCTGTTCCGGAGCTCCACCGGAGGAGGATCCATCACAGAGGCCTTCATCATCATCATCATCGCCCTCACCATGAGTTGTGAGTAGTTTACCACAGACCTGCGGGTCCATAGCTAGTATCTAGATGGCTTCTTTTCTCTCTCTGGATCTCAATACAAAGTTCTCCTCGGTCTTCGAGGAGATCTATTCGATGTAATCTCTTTTTGCGGTGTGTTTGTCGAGATCCGATGAATTGTGAGTTTATGATCAAGGTTATCTATGAAAGATATTTGGTTCTTCTCTGAACTTTTTATGTGTGCTCATAATATCCTTGCAAGTCTCTTCGAATTATTGGTTTGGTTTGGCCTACTAGATCTATAGTTCTTGCAATGGGAGAAGTGCTTGGCTTTGGGTTCAATCTTGCGGTGTCCTTTCCCAGTGACAGTAGGTGCAGCAAGGCACGTATTGTATTGTTGCCATCGAGGATAAAAAGATGGGTTTTATATCATATTGCTTGAGTTTATCCCTTTACATCATGTCATCTTGCTTAAGGCGTTACTCTGTTCTTATGATTCAACACACTAGATGCATACTGGATAGCGGTCGATGTGTGGAGTAATAGTAGTAGATGCAGAATCGTTTTGGTCTACTTCTCTCGGACGTGATGCCTATATACAATGATCATGCCTAGATAGTCTCATAATTATTCGCTTTTCTATCAATTGCTCGACAGTAATTTGTTTACCCGCCGTAGAATATCGCTATCATGAGAGAAGCCACTAGAGAAAACTATGGCCTCCGGGTCTATTCTCAACATATCAATATTCATCTACTTTACTTTTACCGCTTTTCTTTGCTGTTTTACTAAACTAAAAATACCAAAAATATAAACTATCATCTCTATGAGATCTCACTTTCGTAAGTGACCGTAAATGTATTGACAACCCCTTATCGCGTTGGCTGCGAAGTTCTTATTAGTTTGTGCAGGTGCGAGGGACTTGCGCGTGGTCTCCTAATGGATTGATACCTTGGTTCTCAAAAACTGAGAGAAATACTTACACTACTATGCTGCATCTCCCTTTTCTCTTCGAGGGAATACAATGCAAGCTCAAGAGCTAGCATTTCCCATCTTCACCATGGCCTTGGCGAAGTCCCTCGCGAACGCCTCACCGTCGGCGTTGTACATCTCCACGAGATTGTCCTGCAGACCACCACCTCCATAGAGAGTATGGTCGGAGGTCAGGAGGCCACGCTGCGCGATAAGGTTCTTGTAGTAAGCGTTGTCGAACCTCATCGGAGTCTGCACGTCAAACGGAGCCTTACCAGAAGGATCCTAGCACGTTTGTTGCGTGGCCTGTGCGAAGGAGGGGTCGATGTCGCCATCGGTGCCGTAGACGCGGTCCTTGTAGGTCTCGCAGTTGGCCATACGGTGCGGGCACCGGAGAGCGTTGTCATGTCACAAGCGTCCAGGTTGAGCCTTGAAAACATGGTGACGAGCTCGCCGAGGTCGTCGTGTGGGCTGGGGAAGCCCTTCTCGGTGGACTCTGGGTCGGCGGCGAAACGCGAGTCCTTGCGACCGAGAGGCACGCTCCAGGTGGGGCCTCCGAGCAGGGCAACGACATCGCGGGATGCGAGGGCGATGCCATCGGCGCAGGAGACAGTGGTCGGGCAGTCGTGCTCGAGCACGGACTTGATGTCATCGATCGATGAAGCCGGTGAGGGAGGCGTTCGGCTCCACGCCCTTCTCGCCGGGAGAGAAGGGAGTTGGGTCCAAAAGAACGGAAGCATCACATCTGTGTCATGTCATTTGCAAAATCGTACGGTATTTAGCAAATGTAACCATATATACAACCAAGAAATATAAGGCATTTTTGAGAGATCACTAATTTAATGATCTAAATAGTCTTATATTGTAATAGGTACTCCCTCTCTTTCAGTTTATAAGGCATGCGCGTACCCCTATATCGTCAATTTAACCAACCTAATAGAAGTCATATGTTACAAAATATATATCATTATGAACTTCAGATGTTTTATTTTCGAACGGTATAATTTTTGTGTTATATAGTTTATATTATGATGTTCAAATTGACAACCTAGAGGTACGCGCATGCCTTATAAACTGAAACGAAGGGAGTAAGAATATATGTACACAGTGTAGAGATGTGTATATACATTGATGAAGCAGTCGTGGAAGAAGAGGCGGAGGACGGCGGGCGCCATCCTTGGTTGGGCAGCGATCCTGCTCGTCATCAGTGACCGCACAACGTGTTGCACGTTGGGGCACGTTGTTGAGTATAATATTTATTAGGAAATAAGAGATAGACTAGGATTTGTTCTGACTTATCTTGTACTCCAAGTAGATCATTGCACTTCTATATATATGCCCACGAGGCTGAAGCAATACAACAACGATTTTCATCAAACCCCTCTCTCTCTCTTCTAACATGGTATCAGTCTTACCTCGATCATAAACCCTAGCCGCCGCCGCTTTCGCACCTGCGCGTCGCCCCCGGGGAGGTCGGCCTTCATGACCGCCGCCGGGGGCCGCGCCGCCCTACCTAGGGTTCGTCCGCCGGTCGTGTTGACCGGTTGCCCTAGAGAGTCTATTCCCGAGCCCTTGCTACGAGTTTTTCTCTTTCTTGCCGGTCATCTTGATCGGCGTTTACTTTTTGGTTTTCCGATCTAAGGTCAGTTTGCGTCGCCCACCGCCGCCGTCGACACCCGCGCGCCTCTACTCCGGCACCGACGTGATTGGCCGGCTATTGCACCGACCCGGCGGCCTCGCGCGATAGACGGCCCCTCAAGACCGTCGTCCGCGCGCTGGCCCGCTTGTCGCACTGCGTCGGTCGTCACCGCCCTGCTCCGACCGGGACACCTGCATCGCCTTGACCCGGCGGCCTCGCGCCATGCGACGGCCAATCATAGCCGTCGCTCGCACGCCAGCCCGCCCACCCGATTCACGTCACCCGCCTCCGTCGCGTCTGCACGGCGGTCTAACTCACCGGCCTCGTCCTCAGCTGCGTCGGGACGGCTGCATCAGGCTCGTCGGCTGCCTCAACTCGGGCGCCGCTGCTCCGTTGGTCGCTCGGGCCTCGCTGCCCGGGCGCCGTCGCTACTTTGGCAGCCCGTGTGCCGGTGCTCACAAGCTCGTCCACACGACGTCCCACGTTGTGCTTCGTCGCCGGCCTCATCCCAGACTCCACGGCCACCTCGCATCCACCGAGCGGTGTCCCCGACCTCGCGCGCGATCGGCTTGATCACCCGCTCACCGTCGTGATCCGCCTCATCTACGCCGTGTGATCGACCTGGCCCGTCGGTTACGCACGCCTCCGCAGGTCCCGTGAAGATCGTACCCGATTTCAGCGTGACCCTCCATCGATCGAGCAACGGGCTACCGCTGCGTCGCCCCGTCGGGCCACAGCGCCTCCGCCCCGTGGTTCTTCTCCCGGCTGCACCGACCCGCGTCACCGCTGCGTCGCCCCTTCCGGCCGTAGTGTCGTGCCCCGCAGTCCACCGCCGCCCCGAGGTCGTCCGCTCCAGGTCGTCCCCGTGGCAGCTCCAACCTTCGCGCCGCCGCTGCGTCGCCCCGTCGGGCCGTAGCGAGTGTGGCATGCGGTCCACGCCTCAGTCCCGAGGCCGTCCCCGTGGTTGCACCGACACGCGCTCCACCACTGCACTGCCCCTTCGTGTGGCCCGCGGTCCCCGCCACCGCCCCGAGGTCTTCCTGTCATCGCCCTGACCTCCCCGCTGCCGTTGCGTCGCCCCTTCGGGCCGTAGCGCCGCGGCCCACAGTCCACTCCGCCGTCACCGCACGTCGACCTCCTGTGGTATGCGCCATGCCGTCTCCCTTCGTGCGGGAACGCCATTGTCCGCGCCGGCCTTTGTCACGTTGTCCGGGTTCTTCGCCTACTTCGAGCATCACCGCCGCGCTCCTAACCTAGCCGCCACCGCCGTTAGGCGGCCGCCACCACTCTTCTTCGCCCGCCGTCGCTGCTACCCCTGTAGCCGCCGCAGCTGCTCATCCACCCCTTCGTCTTCGTCCAGCACCAGCCCGTCGCCAGCGCCACCGTCATCTACCCCGACCACTTCGTCTACTCCGACTACCGTTGGTGACATCGGCCCCATGCCAATTGGCGCCACAACCGTCGTCAAGTCTTCTTCTCTGCTGGCCCTTCGACTCCTCGATATGGCATACAGCTCGTACAGGCCCCTCGTCTACGCATGCCCGGTGCTGGCAACACCGATACGTGCCTTCGTCCACGACGTGTCCCCGGGCCTGGCAAGCTTGGCGCGATGCTTCGTCAACTTCGTCTTCGTCCGTCTACGCATGCCCGGTGCTGGCAACACCAACGCGTGCCTTCGTCTACGACGTGTCCCCGGGTTTGGCAAACCCGGCGCGACACCTCGTCAACAACATCTTCTTCCCGGCGCACCACTACTCCGACACCACTGCGCCCATGACTAACTCGGCGCCTCCTTGCGCCCGCGGCTCCACGGCGACTTCCTCGACACCGGTTACCCCGACTCGACATTGACCACGGCATTCTATGCACGGCTACCTCGACCACGGCTCCACCACCCTACGCTCTCGGCTACCTCGACAAACGGCACAAACGGCTACCGTCTTGCTTGACCAACCTTGTTAGCTTCCACTCCAGCCACAACTTCCGCGATGCGACGACCGTTATGACTGTTGGGGGGGGG
>LR738715.1:601406479-601422844 GCA_902687465.1 Secale cereale | reverse complement strand
TCTAGAAATGCAACTAGGTGATGCATCATATATGCTATCTTACAACAATAGAGAAAGCTACATAAGGACAATAAGCAAGCAAGTGATAGTTAATAACAAGTAAATATAGGGTTAGAGACGACCATAAGTGATGGTGACAAAGATGTAATGCAAAGTTCACACTCTGGGGATAGTGTAAATCTCCATTGGAGAGGCCGGGAACAATGAATGCTTCCATGATAATGAATGTCTCATCCAATTCTCTGAGTACCTTGGACAACGAATGACCAAGTACTCTCACACTATGGTAAATTGACATGTAACTAATACATGTACCTAGCTTGAATTGCACAAAATTAAGGATGTGTTGATATTGTTGCTTGGTTGGATGGTGCAATTGTCCATGCCGAGAATCTTGATTGATTCAATCATTTGCTGGAATCAAAGGGTGTTCAAGAATGGGTTGTACCAAAACTTTGAACCACAAACACGCATGTTGTCCACTTGGGTTGTTTTCCTAGTTCAAGAGATGGGTAGTGCGAATTAGGAGTTGATTTTGCGTTGTTTGACAAAAAATTTCTGGTAAACACACCGTTGCTTGAACCGGAAGCTTGGAATGTATGCAATCCTTATAGCAGTGGCATCTTATAATTGCAAGATTTAGGTTATTTTCTAGAACCAAGGAATTTGTAAACCGATTGTTGAGTATTTCTTTGCTCTGATTCAAAATTTGAGTTCAGCTCTCAGCTCCGAAAGAATTGCACTACATGTACTTCCCATATTTGTTAAGAACTTTTTGACTCCTTCACAATTTCATTTTATGTCTTACTCATGGTTTCATATGCATGTATGACCCCTCAAGTTTCAGCTTAGCGCGTCGAGCTCCATCAATTGGAGTAGATTCACACACTTCATGATCAAGTTGATGTATATCATCGTTGGTGGCTCTAGCAATAATACTATATATATAGAAATGCACTTATTGGCATACTGTAACTAGTTGGGTTGTTCACACATTTCCATGTGCACCAAGTAGTAGAGTCATAGCACCATGCATCGTTAACAAACTTGCATAGTTTTAATGCAAAAAGATGGTAATACAGAATGCCAAGTATAATACATATGTGTTCCGTGTATCTTATAGTGCAGTAGATGCCAAACTACATATTTACATCAGGATGCAGTTGCCATATCCGCAACCTCCTAAACACTTTTAGAGCGCACTACATAAATTTTCGAAGGTTGCGTAGGCAACGTTAAACAGAGAGTCGCCAAAATAGTAGTCTCCATAGTTTTCTTCTTGTTCTATTCTATGTACTCTACTAGTTCAATTTGACATCAAAACTAAACAATTCAACAATGTTATTACAAACCATTCGCCTGAATACAATAAACAATCTGAATGCAACAAATAATCAAATGAAAGAATTTTTCCAAGTAATAATTAATGAATTAAAGAAATGTAAATACACTATCACCCATGTAGTTGTCATTAATGCTCAATGAGATCTTGGCACGACTGATCATGGGAGGCCAGTCTTTATTCTTCTGGCACATCTCAAGACATGTTTGAATGCGGGTTGTGTGTCTACGAGGCTTGATAGTTATGCCAACATTGTCCTACTCTTTTGCCACCTTTGTATCCCTCTCATCCGCGATGACCATGTCATGTAGAATCACACAAAAGTCATGATCTTTGCCGAGGCATCCTTGTTCCAGATAAGAGAAGGACACCATATTTGCGTACCTAGGTTGCATCATTCCGAATGCCTTATCAATGTCTTTCCTTGCTACTTTTTACATCTTTGCAAAAATGTTTATTTTCGAGGATCAAAAATTTTCTTCATAAATGTTGACCAAGATGGATAGATGTCATCGGCTAGATAGTATCATTGGTCAAAATCATATCCATTCACCTGTAGTTGTACCCTGGAGTAGTACCACATGTTGCCTAACAAACATATGAGATCTCTACAAGCATTGATGTCATTGTGAGATTCAGGCAAGTCAAAGTAACAATGCGAAATCCACAAATAATCCTCGGAGGTAACAACTTACAAGATCATAGTTGAATCATGAAATCCTGATGAATTGCCCGTGTCATGCTAGCATGCAATTATTCCACCTCCAATGCATAAAGTCAACGCTCGCAAGCATCCGAGGTCATCCTCTTACTTCACCCATTAATTGCTAAAAACCTCTTTCATTGGCATTGTGTGCTCACAAATACTAAGTTGCATGAACCCTAACCGCAGGATCGACGAACACTTTTGTGTACTTTATGGTTGTATCTTTCGAAGGTATCCGTTGTCATATCTGCAGGAGTGCCATATGCAATCACCCGAAGTGTCACGGTCACCCTTTGAAAAAAATTCCAGCAGACTGGCAACATTCCTCCGTTGCTTGAAGAACGGTTCATTAGATTCCATGTTATCGACAATTCGACATAATTACCGTTTGGACATGTCGAAGTGTGGCTCATAATCCTCAAGTGCAGAAATATAACAATCAAATGCGAGCTCATTATATAACAATCGAATGTGAGCTCATTATATATTTCCCATTAAAACAAACTTGAGAAACATCATTTATTACACACACATGTAAGGAAACATTTTTGTCAAACATTCTCTTGAGACGGCATTATATGGGCAAAAAATTGAACATGAGTACTGTTACAATTTGTACATTTAATAATTGAATCCAATATAAACAGCCGGGTTGCATGATGCACTTGGGATCAATCAATCAATAGTTGTTTGCCATGGAGCACTTAAGCCTCACCTCCACGGGCATTCCCTTGGGCGGAGGTACGTTTCCCATCTTCACCATGGCCTTGGAGAAGTCCCTCGCGAACGCCTCACCGTCGACGCTGTACATCTCCACGAGATTGTCCTGCAGACCACCACCTCCATAGAGAGTTTGGTCGGAGGCCAGGAGGCCGCGCCGCGCAATAAGGTTCTTGTAGTAAGCGTTGTCGAACCTCATCGGAGTTTGCACGTCAAATGGTGCCTTACCAGAAGGACCCTGGCACGTCTGCTGCGTGGCCTGTGCGAAGGAGGGGTCGATGTCACCGTTGGTGCCATAGACGCGGTCCCTGTAGGTGTCGCAGTGGGCCATCCCGACGGTGTGGGCACCGGAGAGCGCTGTCATGTCACGAGCGTCGAGGTTGAGCCTTGAAAACATGGTGACGAGCTCGCCGAGGTTGTCTTGCGGGCTGGGGAAGCCCTTCTTGGTGGACTCCGGGTCAGCGGCGAAGCGCGAGTCCTTGCGGCCGAGAGGCACGCTCCAAGTGGGGCCTCCGAGCAGGGAGACGGCGTCGCGGGAAGCGAGAGCGATAACATCGGCGCAGGAGACGGTTGCCGGGCAGTCGTGCTCGAGCGCGGACTTGATGTCGTCGATGACGGTGTAGCCGGTGAGGGAGGCGTTCGGCTCAACATCCTTCTCGCTGGGGGAGAAGGGAGTTGCGTCCAGGAGAACGGAAGCATCACATCCCTGTCACATGCCATTTGTGAATCTTATTTAGCAAGTGGAACTATAGTAGGTATTACTAGGTAAGAATATATGTGGAAGTAGAGAAGAGTATATACGTTGATGAAGCAGTCGTGGAAGAAGAGGCGGAGGATGGCGGGCGCCATCCTCGGCTGGGCGGCGACCCTGCTCGCCATCACTGACCGTACAACGTGCTGCACGGTGGGGCACGTCTTCTGGTAGTAACCTGCGGAGAGCTCGCTGCCATTGGCGGTGGCAACGAAGAGGAGCAGCGCAAGTGCGACCCAACAAGGGCCCGTGGAGGACGCCATCCCTGTTGACTGGTGTCTGGTGATGAGAGCGATCGGTGCACAGTGCAAAAGAAGCTAGCAAGGAGAATGAGAGGGTGTGTGCAACATGAATGGAAGCATATGCTTATATAGACTTCAACTTCTGCCGCGCGTACAGCTGCATCCATGCTTTAGTTTACCCGTGTGTGCCCCCTCGTGTTAATTAGCTCGAGTGACATGGTCTCCTGTCTGTCTGCCCCCTCGTGCATCTTGGCGAGGTCAGGAGGACCGGAAGAAGAGAAAACAAAAGCCAAGGGAATTGACAGGCTAACTAATACTACACGTACCTAGCTTGAATTTACATAAATTAAGATGCTCCTGTCGACATGGTTGCTTGCTTGGATGGTGCTGGATCCAATTAATCGTCCGCTGGAATGGAAGGATATACGGTGTTAGAAAAGGGGATGGGATCGCAAACACGCTTGTTGTCCACTTTGGACGAATCAGTAGTCGATTTTTGCACGGTTTGATAGAAACAATATTTAAACACACCCTTGCTGGAACAGGAAAGCCTGCAATGTATGCAATCCTTACAGTTGTGGCCATTTATATTTGAAAGATTTAGGATATCGTTTGAGAACCAAAGAAATTGCAAAATTGATTGTCGAGTGGTAGTACTATTTCTTTGCGCTGATTCAAAACTTGAGTGCAGCTCCAGTAAAATTGCTACATGCACGTCCCATATTTGTTAAGAACTCTGTTTGACTTTGTCATAATTTCATTTTATGTCTAACTCATTGTTCCATATGCATGGATGACAAGTCTCAACTTAATTAGCGTGTTGAACGGCATCGGTTTGAGCAGATTCACGCACTTCATAATCAAGTTGATGTATGTTAGCATTGATGGCTCTAGCGGTAATGCTATATATAGTAAGAGCATCTCTAGTAGACCCCGCATAATCACAAACTGCAAAATTGAGATGCGGGCTGGAAAAAGTGCGTTTTAAGGGTTTGTTTTAGCTGCGTCCGAACAGATACTGCAAAGCAAACTGCAAAACTGGAATAAAGAGCTTCTTCTTCCAGTCCGGCCGCTACCGCCCCTTCCTCCAGCCGGACGCGCCGGCCACGCCGGTCATGTCCAACCCTGTCGGCCGCACCACATCGCCCGCAGGCCATGCCGTGTCGCCCGTCGGCCGCGCCCCGCCCCTGTCGGCCGCGCCCCATCACCACGCCGGCCACGCCCAACCCTGTCGGCCGCACCACATCGCCCGCAGGCCATGCCGTGTCGCCCGTCGGCCGCGCCCCGCCCCTGTCGACCGCGCCCCATCACCACGCCGGCCACGCCCAGCCTCGCCGGCCATGCCCCGTCGCCTCCGTCGTCCGTGCCCAGCCTTGCCGGCCATGCCCCACCGCCTCCGCAGTCCGCGCCTTGCTCTATTGCCAGCAGAGTCGTGCCCCTTTGCCCGCCGCACCAGGAGGTTTCCAGCGGCCAGGCTGAGGTCATGGGAGGCCACGGCTATGTCGAGCTCGTCCAATTCGAGCCGGCGACGAATGATTGCGGCGCCTAGCGGCCTTTTCCGGTGTGCGGTGATGAATTCCGGCGAGTTTAGGGCGGATTCCGGCAAACTCCCACGGCGGCGTGTTTGCTCCGACGAGGTTTGACCGGTATACGGGGCCCTCTATATTCGGCCTTCCAACCTCCAAAGGTAAGGGTTTCGGGTGTGCATTTGCGGTGGCCCTTAAATTTTTTACGGGTTGGACCACTTTTACAGTTTCTGTCCTGCACACTTTTTTCGCCCAAAACTGTAAAACGCAAATTTTTTACGGGTTTGACCATTTATGCGGGGTCTGCTAGAGATGCTCTAACGTACATGGTCAGCTTGTCACCGAGCGCTACAGGAATCTGGTTTTGTGCCGAGTTCTAAAACTTTGCTGAGTTCGTTTTATCGGGAACTCGACAAAGTTTGCATCTCCCGACTTTGATTCAAAATTGAATTCGACATTGATAAGAAACTTGTCAGACTTCACATTTTGCCTAGTTTCAACGAAAAAGGACTTGGCAAACAAAATAAACTTGGTCGAATCTCAAATTCGCCGAGTTACCGACAGAAACAACTCGGCAATGTCTGGCAGGTAGGCCCACGATTAAGCAGGCGACAGAGCCGTGGTGTCAGTCTATCTTTCCTGAGTTTTGGCTAATGGAAACCCCTTCTATTTTTATATCACTGCATCACATTTTTACGCCTTGTAAACTTTTTATAATGTTGGAAATCAAACGAGAACACAAGAAACATATATCAGTTGTAAGAAAATATTTTACCTTATCTGATATATGTTTTGTGCTATCTAATATTTACATCTGGAGACAGTTGCCATATCCTTTTGGAGCACACCATACATTTTCAAAGGTTACTAGGCGGCGTTTTAAACAGTCACCAAAACAGCAGGCTCCATAATTTTATCATGTTTTTATCTATCTACTATATTATTTCAATTTGGCGTCGACATTAAACAATTCAACATTATTATTATAAACCACTTATCTGAATATAACACAAAAATCTGAACGCAACAAATGATCCAATGAATCAAATTGTCCAAATAAAAAACAATGAATTAAGGACACGTAAACACACTATCCACTACACCACGATAATATTGTAGGGGTGATCAACTTCCGGGAAAAGTAAAGATTTCAGGTCAATTAAATGCCGGTAAAGCTTTAACTGTCGGGCAAACATTTATAGGGCAAAATTGTTGGGGAACGTTGTATTTTCAAAATTTTCCTACGATCACGCAAGATCTATCTAGTAGATGCATAGCAACGAGGAGGAGAGTGTGTCTACGTACCCTCGTAGACCGGGAGCGGAAGCGTCTAGTGACGCGGTTGATGTAGTCGAACTTCTTCGTGATCCAACCGATCAAGTACCAAACGTACGGCACCTCCGCGTTCAGCACACGTTCAGCTTGATGACGTCCCACGAGCTCTTTATCCAGCTAAGCTTCACGGGAGAGTTTCGTCAGCACGACGGCGTGGTGACGGATATGATGTATCTGCCGGCGCAGGGCTTCGCCTAAGCACTGCAACGGTATGACCGAGGTGTGTTTCTGTGGAGGGGGGCACCACACATGGCTAGAACAATTCAACTTGTGTATCCTAGGGTGCCCCCTGCCCCCGTATATAAATGAGCAAGGGAGAGGCCGGTCCTAGAGGGGGCGCGCCAAGTGTGGGGAGTCCTACTAGGACTCCCAAGTCCTAATAGGATTCCCCTTTCCTTTCCGGAGTAGGAGAGAAGGAAAAAGGTGGAGAGGGAGAAGGAAAAAGGGGCTGCACCCCTTGTCCAATTCGGACCAGAGGGGGGGCGCGCGCCTCCTTCCTTTTGGCCTTTCTCCTCTATTTTCGTATGGACCAATAAGGCCCATATACTCCCAAAAATACCCGAATCACTCGGAACCTTTTCGATGTCCGAATATAGTCGTCCAATATATCGATCATTACGTCTCGACCATTTCGAGACTCCTCGTCATGTCCCCGGTCTCATCCGGGACTCCGAACTCCTTCGGTACATCAAAACTCATAAACTCATAATACCGATCGTCATCAAACGTTAAGCGTGCGGACCCTACGGGTTCGAGAACTATGTAGACATGACCGAGACTCATCTCCGGTCAATAACCAATAGCGGAACCTGGATGCTCATATTAGCTCCTACATATTCTACGAAGTTTTTTATCGATCAAACCGCATAACAACATACGTTGTTCCTTTTGTCATTGGTATGTTACTTGCCCGAGATTCGATCGTCGATATCTCTATACCTAGTTCAATCTCGTTACCGGCAAGTCTCTTTACTCGTTCCGTAATACATCATCTCGTGACTAACTCATTAGTCTTTTGCTTGCAAGGCTTATTATGATGTGCATTACCGAGAGGGCCCAAAGATACCTCTCCGACACTCGGAGTGACAAATCCTAGTCTTGATCTATGCCAACACCACGAACACTTTCGGAGACACCTGTAGAGCATCTTTATGATCACCCAGTTACGTTGTGACGTTTGATAGCACACAAGGTGTTCCTACGGTACTCGGGAGTTGCATAATCTCATAGTCATAGGAACATGTATAAGTCATGAAGAAAGCAATAGCAGTAAAACTAAACGATCATAGTGCTAAGGTAACGGATGGGTCTTGTCCATCACATCATTCTCCTAATGATGTGATCCCGTTGATCAAATGACAACTCATGTCTATGGTTAGGAAACATAACCATCTTTGATCAATGAGCTAGTCTAGTAGAGGCATACTAGGGACACTCTGTTTTGTTTATGTATTCACACATGTACTAAGTTTCCGGTTAATTCAATTCTAGCATGAATAATAAACATTTATCATGATATAAGGAAATATAAATAATAACTTTATTATTGCCTCTAGGGCATATTTCCTTCAGTCTCCCACTTGCACTAGAGTCAATAATCTAGCTCACATCGTCATGTGATTTAATACCGATAGTTCACATCGTTATGTGAATAACACCCATAGTTCACATCGCCATGTGACCAACACCCAAAGGGTTTACTAGAGTCAATAATCTAGTTCACATCGCTATGTGATTAATACCCAAGAGTAATAAGGTGTGATCATGTTTTGCTTATGAGATAAGTTTAGTCAACGGGTCTGTCACATTCAAATCCGTATGTATTTCGCAAATTTCTATGTCTACAATGCTCTGCATAGAGCTACTCTAGCTAATTGCTCCCACTTTCAATACGCATCCAGATTGATACTTAGGGTCATCTGGATTTAGTGTCAAAGCTTGCATCGGCGTAACCCTTTACGACGAACTCTTTATCACCTCCATAATCGAGAAACATTTCCTTAGTCATCCAGTTACTAAGGATAATTTTGACCGCTGTACAGTGATCTACTCCTGGATCACTATTTTACCCCCTTGGCAAACTCATGGCAAGGTACACAACATGTTTGGTACACAACATGGCATACTTTATAAAACCTATGGCTGAGGCATAGGGAATGACTTTCATTCTCTCTATATTTTTCTGCCGTGGTCTGGCTTTGAGTCTTACTCAACTTCACACCTTACAAGTCAGGCAAGAACTCCTTCTTTGACTGATCCATTTTGAACTACTTCAAAATCTTATCA
Organism: Secale cereale; assembly: GCA_902687465.1. NCBI lineage: Eukaryota > Viridiplantae > Streptophyta > Magnoliopsida > Poales > Poaceae > Secale > Secale cereale. Next base: position 601,413,936 of record LR738715.1, on the reverse strand, counting down.
AGGTATGTACTCATCGAAAGTCTTATCAAGCGTCTTGATCTATCTCTATAGATCTTGATGCCCAATATGTAAGCAGCTTCACCAAGGTCTTTCTTTGAAAAACTCCTTTCAAACACTCCTTTATGCTTTCCAGAAAATTCTACATCATTTCCGATCGACAATATGTCATTCACATATACTTATTAGAAAGGTTGTAGTGCTCCCACTCACTTCTTGTAAATACAGGCTTCACCGCAAGTCTGTATAAATCTATATGCTTTGATCAACTTATCAAAGCGTATATTCCAACTCCGAGATGCTTGCACCAGTCCATAGATGGATCGCTGGAGCTTGCACATTTTGTTAGCACCTTTAGGATTGACAAAACCTTATGGTTGCATCATATACAAGTCTTCTTTAATAAATCCATTAAAGAATGCAGTTTTGTTATCCATTTGCCAGATTTCATAAAATGCGGCAATTGCTAACATGATTCGGACAGACTTAAGCATCGCTACGGGTGAGAAAGTCTCATCGTAGTCAACTCCTTGAACTTGTTGAAAAACATTTGCAACAAGTCGAGCTTTGTAAACAGTAACATTACCGTCAGCGTCAGTCTTTCTCTTGAAGATCCATTTATTTTCGATGGCTTGCCGATCATCGAGCAAGTCAACCAAAGTCCACACTTTGTTCTCATACATGGATCCCATCTTAGATTTCATGGCCTCAAGCCATTTTGCGGAATCTGGGCTCATCATCGCTTCCTCATAGTTCGTAGGTTCATCATGGTCCAGTAACATGACTTCCAGAACCGGGTTGCCGTACCACTCTGATGCGGAACGATCACTGGTTGATCTACGAAGTTCAGCAGAAACTTGATCTGAAGTTTCATGATCATCATCATTAGCTTCCTCACTAATTGGTGTAGGAATCATTGGAACTAGTTTATGTGATGTTCCACTTTCCAATTCGGGAGAAGGTACAATTATCTCATCAAGTTCTACTTTCCTCTCACTCACTTCTTTCGAGAGAAACTCCTTCTCTAGAAAGAATCCACTCTTAGCAACAAAGACCTTGCCTTCGGATCTGTGATAGAAGGTGTACCCAACAGTTTCTTTTGGGTATCCTATGAAGATTTACTTCTCCGATTTGGGTTCGAGCTTATTATGTTGAAACTTTTTCACATAAGCATCGCAGTCCCAAACTTAAAGAAATGACAGGTTGGGTTTCTCGTCAAACCACAGTTCATACGGTGTCATCTCCACCGATTAGATGGTGCCCTATTTAACGTGAATGTAGCTGTCTCTAATGCATAACCCCAAAAGCGATAGTGGTAGATCGGTAAGAGACATCATCGATCGCACCATATCTAATAAAGTACGGTTATGATGTTCGGACACACCATTACACTGTGGTGTTCCAGGTGGCGTGAGTAGTGAAACTATTTCACATTGTTTTTACTGAAGGCCAAACTCGCTAACTCAAATATTTTACCTCTACGATTATATCGTAGAAACTCTTATTTTTTTGTTACGATGATTCTCCACTTCACTCTGAAATTCTTTGAACTTTTCAAATGTTTCAGACTTGTGCTTCATTAAGTAGATATACCCATATCTGCTCAAATCATCAGTGAAGGTCAGAAAATAACGATACCTGCCGCGAGCTTCAACACTCATTGGTCCACATACATCTGTATGTATGATCTCCAACAAATCTGTTGCTCGCCCCATTGTTCCGGAGAACGGAGTTTTAGTCATCTTGCCCATGAGGCATGGTTCGCAAGCACCAAGTGATTCATAATAAAGTGATTCCAAAAGTCCATCACTATGGAGTTTCTTCATGCGCTTTACACCAGTATGACCTAAACGGCAGTGCCACAAATAAGTTGCACTATCATTATTAACCTTGCATCTTTTGGCTTCAATATTATGAATATGTGTATCACCACGATCGAGATCCAACAAACTATTTTCATTGGGTGTATGACCATCGAAGGTTTTATTCATGTAAACAGAATAACAATTATTCTATGACTTTAAATGAATAACCGTATTGCAACAAATATGATCAAATCATATTCATGCTCAACGCAAATGCCAAATAACATTTATTTAGGTTTTACACTAATCCCGAAAGTATAGGGAGTGTGCGATGATGATCATATCAATCTTGGAACCACTTCCAACACACATCGTCACTTCACCTTTAACTAGTCTCTGTTCATTCTGCAATTCTCGTTTCGAGTTACTAATTTTAGCAACTGAACCGGTATCAAATACCCAGGGGTTGCTATGAACACTAGTAAAGTACACATCAATAATCTGTATATTAAAATATACCTTTGTTCACTTTGTCATCCTTCTTATCCGCCAAGTATCTAGGGCAGTTCCACTTCCAGTGACCATTTCCTTTGCAGTAGAAGCACTTAGTTTCAGGCTTGAGTTTTAGCTTTGGGTTTCTTCACGGGAGTGACAACTTGCTTGTTATTCTTTTTGAAGTTCCCCTTCTATCCCTTTGCCCTTTACTTGAAACAAGTGGTCTTGTTAACCATCAACACTTGATGCTTTTTCATGATTTCTACCTTCACCGACTTCAGCATCGCGAAGAGCTCGGGAATTCCTTTCGTCATCCCTTGCATATTATAGTTCATCACGAAGTTCTACTAACTTGGTGATAGTGACCAGAGAACTTTGTCAATTACAATCTTATCTGGAAGATTAACTCCCACTTAATTCAAGTAATTGTAGTACCCAGACAATCTGAGCACATGCTCACTGGTTGAGCTATTCTCCTCCATCTTGTAGGCAAAGTACTGTCAGAAGTTTTATACCTCTCGACACGGGCAGGAGTATGAAATACTAATTTCAACTCTTGGAACATCTTATATGCTTCGTGGCGTTCAAAACGTTTTTGAAGTCCCGGTTCTAAGCCGTAAAGCATGGTGCACTTAAACTATCAAGTAGTCATCATACCGAGCTTTTCTCAAAACGTTCATAACGTCTACATCTGCTCCTGCAATAGGTCTGTCACCTAGTGGTGCATCAAGGACATAAGTCTCTGTGCAGCAATGAGGATAATCCTCAGATCACGGAACAATTCCGCATCATTGCTACTAACATCTTTCAACTTAGTTTTCTCTAGGAACATATAAAAAATAAACGGGGAGCAACATCGTGAGCTATTGATCTATAACATAGATATGCTAATACTCCGAGGACTAAGTTCATGATAAATTGAAGTTCAATTAATCAAATTACTTAAGGAACTCCCACTTAGATAGACATCCCTCCGGTCATCTAAATGATCACGTGATCCAAATCAACTAAACCATGTACGATCATCACGTGAGATGGAGTAGTTTCAATGGTGAACATCTTATGTTGATCATATCTACTATATGATTCACGCTCAACCTTTCGGTTTCCAGTGTTCCGAGGCCATATCTGCATATGCTAGGCTCGTCAAGTTTAACCCGAGTATTCTGCGTGTGCAAAACTGGCTTACACCCGTTGTATTTGAACGTAGAGCTTATCACACCCGATCATCACGTGGTGTCTCGGCACAACGAACTTTCGCAACGGTGCATACTCAGGGAGAACACTTATACCTTGAAATTTAGTAAGGGATCATCTTATAATGCTACCGTCGTTCTAAGCAAAATAAGAAGCATAATAAGATAAACATCACATGCAATCAAAATATGTGACATGATATGGCCATCATCATCTTGTGCTTTTGATCTCCATCTCCAAAGCACCGTCATGATCACCTTCGTCACCAGCGCGACACTTGATCTCCATCGTAGCATCGTTGTCGTCTCGCCAACTATTGCTTCTACGACTATCGCTACCGCTTAGTGATAAAGTAAAGCAATTACATGGCGATTGCATTTCATACAATAAAGCGACAACCATATGACTCCTGCAGTTGCCGATAACTTTACAAAACATGATCATCTCATACAAAACCGTATATCTCATCATGTCTTGCCATATCACATCACAACATGCCCTGCAAAAATAAGTTAGACGTCCTCTACTTTGTTGTTGCAAGTTTTACGTGGCTGCTACGGGCTTAGCAAGAACCGTTCTTACCTACGCATACAAAACCACAACGATGTTTCGTCAAGTATGTGCTGTTTTAACCTTCACAAGGACCGGGCGTAGCCACACTCGATTCAGCTAAAGTGGGAGAGACAGACACCCGCCAGTCACCTTTAAGCAACGAGTGCTCATAACGGTGAAACCAGTCTCGCGTAAGCGTACGCGTAATGTCGGTCCGGGCCGCTTCATCTCACAATACCGCCGAAGCAAAGTATGACATGCTGATAAGCAGTATGACTAGTATCGCCCACAACTCATTGTGTTCTACTCGTGCATATCATCTACGCATAGACCTGGCTCTGATACCACTGTTGGGGAACGTAGTATTTTCAAAATTTTCCTACGATCACACAAGATCTATCTACTAGATGCATAGCAACGAGGAGGAGAGTGTGTCTACGTACCCTCGTAGACCGGGAGCAGAAGCGTCTAGTGACGCGGTTGATGTAGTCGAACTTCTTCGCGATCCAACCGATCAAGTACCGAACGTACGGCACCTCCGCGTTCAGCACACGTTCAGCTTGATAACGTCCCACGAGCTCTTGATCCAGCTGAGCTTCACGGGAGAGTTTCGTCAGCACGACGGCGTGATGACGGATATGATGTATCTACCGGCGCAGGGCTTCGCCTAAGCACTGCAACGGTATGACCGAGGTGTGTTTCTGTGGAGGGGGCACCGCACATGGCTAGAACAATTCAACTTATGAGTCCTAGGGTGCCCTCCTGCCCCCGTATATAAAGGAGCAAGGGAGAGGCCGGCCCTAGAGGGGGCGCGCCAAGTGTGGGGAGTCCTACTAGGACTCCCAAGTCCTAGTAGGATTCCCCTTCCCTTTCCGGAGTAGGAGAGAAGGAAAGAGGTGGAGAGGGAGAAGGAAAAGGGGGCTGCACCCCTTGTCCAAGTCGGACCAGAGGGGGGGCGCGCGCCTCCTTCCTTTTGGCCTTTCTACTCTATTTCCGTATGGCCCAATAAGGCTCACATACTCCGAAAAATATCCGAATCACTCGGAACCTTTCCGATGTCCGAATATAGTCGTCCAATATATCGATCTTTACGTCTCAACCATTTCGAGACTCCTCGTCATGTCCCCGGTCTCATCCGGGACTCCGAACTCCTTCGGTACATCAAAACTCATAAACTCATAATACCGATCGTCATTAAACGTTAAGCGTGCGGACCCTACGGGTTCGAGAACTATCTAGACATGACCGAGACTCATCTCCGGTCAATAACCAATAGCGGAACCTGGATGCTCATATTGGCTCCTACATATTCTACGAAGATCTTTATCGGTCAAACCGCATAACAACATACGTTGTTCCTTTTGTCATTGGTATGTTACTTGCCCGAGATTCGATCGTCGGTATCTCTATACCTAGTTCAATCTCGTTACCGGCAAGTCTCTTTACTCGTTCCGTAATACATCATCTCATGACTAACTCATTAGTCTTTTGCTTGCAAGGCTTATTATGATGTGCATTACCGAGAGGGCCCAGAGGTACCTCTCCGACACTCGGAGTGACAAATCCTAGTCTTGATCTATGCCAACACCACGAACACTTTCGGAGACACCTGTAGAGCATCTTTACGATTACTCAGTTACGTTGTGACGTTTGATAGCACCCAAGGTGTTCCTACGGTATTCGGGAGTTGCATAATCTCATAGTCATAGGAACATGTATAAGTCATGAAGAAAGCAATAGCAGTAAAACTAAACGATCATAGTGCTAAGGTAACGGATGGGTCTTGTCCATCACATCATTCTCCTAATGATGTGATCCCGTTGATCAAATGACAACTCATGTCTATGGTTAGGAAACATAACCATCTTTGATCAATGAGCTAGTCTAGTAGAGGCATATTAGGGACACTCTGTTTTGTCTATGTATTCACACATGTACTAAGTTTCCGGTTAATACAATTCTAGCATGAATAATAAACATTTATCATGATATAAGAAAATATAAATAACAACTTTATTATTGCCTCTAGGGCATATTTCCTTCAAAAATACCTGCCGTCATACTGCTGGCATTGATGCTCAATGAGATCTTCACGCAACTAATCATGTGAGGCCCAGTCTTCATTCTTCCGTCTCGCCTCAAAACATGCTTGAATGTGATTCGTGTGTCTATGAGGCTTGATAGATATGCCAACATTGTCATATTCTTTGGTCATCTCGGTATCTCTCTCATCCGTGATGACCATGTAATGACCACTGATACGTTCATTTTGCATCATATTTTCTTATGTTATTTATAATGTTTTTATGCATAATAATGCCTTTTGGATTAATTCTAATGCATTTTCGCTCATAATATGCAAGATTTATATCAAAAGGGAGAATACCGGCAGTTGGAAATTCGGACCTGAAAAAGCAACGTCAGGCTACCTATTCTACACAACTCCAAATGAGCTGAAACTTCACGAGGATTTTTTATGGAATATATAAGAATTATTGAAGCAAATAACTCCGAATGAGCCGAAACTTCACATATTTGTTAAGAACTTTTTGACTTCTTCATAATTTCATTTTATGTATTACTCATGGTTTCATATGCATGTATGACCCCTCAAGTTTCAACTTAGCGTGTTGAGCTCCACCTGTTAGAGTAGATTCACGCACTTCATGAACAAGTTGATGTATATTATCGTTGATGGCTCTAGCGATAATACTATGTATAGAAATGTACTTATTGGCATAATGTAACTAATTGAGTTGTTCGCACATTTCCATGTGCACCAAGCAGTAGAGTTGTAGCACCATGCATCATTAACAAACTTGCATAGTTTTAACGCAAAAAAAATGACAATCGAAAATGCAAAATATAATAGATATGTGTTTCATGTATCCCAGTGCAGTAGATGCTAAACTACATATTTACACCAGGATGCAGTTGCCATATCTGCAACCTCCGAAATGCTTTTGGAGCGCACTCCATAAATTTTCGGAGGTTGCGTAGGCAACGTTAAACAGGGAGTCGCCAAAACAGTAATCTCCATGGTTTTCTTCTTGTTCTATTCTATTTACTCTACTAGTTCAATTTTACCGAAAAGGCTTTCGCTCCGTTTTATAAATAAAACAAACCACCAAGCACAATGTCCAACAAAGTACCGACAAGCGAACACACACACCGCCACCGCAGGCAAAGTCTTAAAAACACCAACAGCCACACGCGAACCCACAAACCACATAGGGTTCTGCTGTGGGCACAACACAACAAGCCCAACACACACACACGCACACGCACACGCACACACGCGCACGCCCACGCCCACGCCCACGCCCACGCCCACGCGCGCGCGCACACACACGCCCGCCCGCACGTGCGCGCGCACGCACGCACACAGACAGACACACAGACACACACACG